>JAIGNY010002788.1:705000-797500 GCA_020152595.1 Chiridota heheva
GGTCTCCAGTACGCTCGTCGCGTTCAGTCTTTGAATTACCAGTGTACAACCTGCTTTGATAGCTGCAGTAACGTAGCTCAGTCCCCTTGTACAGAAGCGTCTTCAGCGAAGACACAAAAGTTTTAAACAACAACGGAAGATATTTCAGTCGAGAAAAACATATTTCGTCACTAACTTCCACAGACCATCTCTTCGAAAAAGGTTTCAGTGATGGCTGCGAATCCAACACTCATCGTGCGGTTGGTGTCTGCTTCAGTATGTGTAGCAAACAGAGCTGGGTCCATCATAAGGGAGATCATGAAGGCAGGAGATCTTGGTGTTGTGAATAAAGAAGCAGAGGTAAGTTTACCAGCTTCAAATCCATTTAAAGGAAAACTGTTTACTTGAATTAGGTCTCATCATGAGGGGTTTTGCCAAATAATACTTTCACCTTTTTTGCTTGGCCCCAACCAGCCGATTGTGGTGCACCATCCATAAAATCGCACCGGTGAATTAGAGTATACTGTACGTTTATAGCGCAATTAAGCAGAGTTGAGAACGGTTGACGTGCAATCAACTGTTTTTACTGTCATATTTTGAGGTTAAATTTTCGTTTGGTTGAAAAGTGAAGGCGTCATGGCTGGGAAGTACACCCGAGATAAAAGAAAATACAAATAACACAGATCTATATTTTTGCACTCATGTCCTTGAGAAATTTACTTAGGTATTCCTTGGAAATGATTATGAATTATTTGAACATTTGTATATAAGTTTTTCAGTACCATTATGTGCATGGACATTTTTGCTAGGTGCATTATTAAGAATCCTTAACGAGTGTGATGTCATGCTTGCAGCTCTATCCAAGATTATGCGAATTATATCTTTAAAACTTTGTTGCTTCTTGGTAATTATTGGAAAACAACTTTTGATTGAGATGAGGTATACAGTTACATGCATTTGACAAGATAATTTTCCATGTGCTGAATATACTTTACACTCAAAATAAAAGAAAAATACATTTTCATATTACAGAAATACATGTAGGCCTACATAAAGAATTGCCTTGCATCTGCAAGTACAGTATGACATTACCCTGTACACTGCAAGGTCATTTTTAAAAATTTCAACACTTTGGTGAAATCTTTGAAATACAAATCAATCCTATTGCAGAGTAAGATACCAACACAATTTTTTCACCAATTTAGCTCTTTGATAGTCCTCTGTAGTTATGAAATATCATGAGAATATTTCCATAAAAAGCTGTAGAATGGTACATTTCAGGGTTCTGGTGGAAAAGCATCAGGAACCCATGCAGTCAAGTTAGCATGTTTGTGTGTTGTGGGGGAGGAGGGGGGGGGGCAGTCAAGTTAGCATGTTTGTGTGTTAGGGGGGGTGTATCTGTGCACAGGGCCGTAATTTACAGGGGGACAGGGGACATGTCCCCCTACTTTTCCGTAGAATCAGTACATTTTAGGAAAATTTGTCTCTTGTCCACCCCCCTACTTTTTAAATAAGGGGCCATGTCCCCCACCCCCTGCCCTTCCCACTTTTGAGACAAGAATTACGGCCCTGTTGTGCAGGGAGTTGCCATTAAAATGGCAACTCCCTGATTTGTGACAATAAGTTTGTAAACACAATATCACAAGGACTATTTTGTGCAATAATGTCATAAGTGGTCTGTAGATGTCTATAATTTTTGGTGATGATATCATGATTATTAATGAGAAGGTAAGGCTAAAATCAAATTTCCACAAATATTAATTAATCTATTCGTAACTTGAGATTTAATGTCAGTCAAACTTGATGTGGTTCTGTGGTTAACAAGAAAAGTTTTTGGGGTCATACAGTTAACCTCATTTATATTCTTGAGTAGGCAGGGCTTAATTGAGTTTTATGAGTTTTTATGATATTAACACACATAGCTTATAAATGTTGTATACAGTAGACATGCCTTAATGTTTTTGTGGGTGATATCATGAATATTATTGAGTAGGCAGGGCTTAGAAGAGTTTTGGGATCATGTGAAGTTGACCTCATTAGTATTCTTGAAGGTGACAGGGCCTGATATGATTTCGCTAAAAATAACTTGTAAGCACAATTTGATTTACTGGTTTTTGTTGTCAGGTCTATGGACAAGAGTTCCACAGTATTTAAGATGCTGTACTTTTACCAGCATTTTTGCATCAATTGGAAATTCGTTAATGTCTAGTTGTGTATTGGTTAATTGATTTTGATGGAAATTGTTACTAGTCGTAAAATTTCTATGAAGTATTTTCATTTTTGTGACCTGTGCATTAAATTCCTGTAATGTATGACCTTAAGTATTTGGTTAAGTCCATTTTTACAACAGGTGAATTTTTTAATAATCCCAAAATACTGTATGGAAAATTTTCTCGTATTTCATTCTTTTTTGTTGTTTTTTATGCATTTTAATCAATCTTAACACCAAATTTTCATAAAAAGAATAATATTTTGGCATCATGTTTACAGTATATGTGTATTTAATTCACGGTTCAAAGGACTTTGCACTCATGAATGGTCCTCCTAAAGTTGGCCCTTCCACTCAGGTCAAAGTCTTTTGCCCTGTGCATTAAATACGTGTATAATCACTCTGCCTCAGCATTAATCTTTAATTATTTTCATGGATTTGAAAGGATATTTTCGAATTTTAGGTATTTTTTGCCTTTACCCACTGTACTCACATGACTACTGGGATCTCGCACAGCGCTACTACTTTTCCATGGATCTTTAAGACACGATCTAAATGCCATAAGATAAAACAACTCTGATACAGCAGGATTTGCCCATTGTTTGAATGGAAATACAGTATGATTTTGTACTGTAGGTAGGTGAATATATGAATATAATGTTGGTGTTATTATGATTATGTGGGTGTGTTATCATGAGGGTGAATGAGTAGAATGAAAGAACTGGGTGAATGGGAAATAGAATGAGCAAATGAGGATTGGAGACAAGGGGGGTGAGGGGGGGGGGGAAGAGGAATGAAGATTAACACAGTGATTGAGGATTAGAAAACTTACAGTAGGGACAGTGAAAGACTTTTTAGAAAGTGAAAGCTTCGAAAGGACGAGTGGGGTTAGAAGCTTAGGATTGTGGCTTGTTAAATGTGTACATGGAGTGTAATGAAGATGGCAAGGAAATCAGCATTGTATTTTGATGCACTAGCAATTACAAGCAATTTGTTGTAGGATTCCTATATTCCAAGATTGACATTTTTTTATAAAAACAAAACAAAAGAAGAATACAACCTGAGTTACAGGTGAAGCTGTTGAAAAACGGACACGAATGGTGTTTTACTTCTTCAAAAATTGATACCGTGTACACATAAGCCGGAGCTGGAAAAACTCTACTGTTCCGAATCAGGAATTTACAGGAAGGCAAATTTAAAAAAAAAAAAAAAAATTTCTTGAGTAAACAAGAGTATATGTGGTAAATATAGGATATTTGTAGAATTTTAGGTATTTTTTGCCTCTACCTACTTACTGTACTTACAAATGAAATGAAATGAAATATATGCTCTTAAAATGTCCCCCATGTAATTGTTTGATGAAAAGTACATTGAATTACAAAAGAGTGAAGTATATAAAGATGTATTCACTACATTAATATTATTTTTGTACTGATATTTTGTGGAAAGATTTTCAACACCTTTATTCAGAATCGAGGAAAATTTTATGATTAATTCCAACTCCAGAAGCTTAGGATTATGGTTTGTTAAATTAAATGTTTGTGCTGTCATGATATGTTGACTATCGCGATATCTTTTTTTTCCATGACTTGATTTATGCCTTTCAACACATATCGTGATACCAAAAACTAATACAGAACTAAAAATTTCGTGCAACTACCCTAGGCTACTTGGTACGTTATGGTACTAACGTTGTGGTAGTAAATCTAAAAGTCATGTTTAGGCCATGATCTTTTCTGAAAAAAATAATTAAAAATTGTGCTCCTTCACTGCACACTGCCACACTCCGATGTTGGCTAGATCTGGAAATCAATTTTTCTTGCGTTCATCATTATACATTCATAAAAGAAGTAGGCCTAGACTGGTATTATTAACAATTTAATTTGTGTTGTGAGTCAATTTTCTTGAAAAATATCGTGATATACCAATATATCGCGATATTTTCCTCCAGGATAATTGATACGTAATACAGTCATATCATGACAGCTCTGTTAAATGTGTACATGGAATGTAGTTAACATAGCAAGGAAATCTGCATTATATTTTGATGCATTACCGATAACTTAACCTGATATTTAGTAATACCAAATCAAATAATTACTGAACAGTACATTTTGTTGTAGGATTTTTGTATTTCAAGATTGACAATTTTTTCACAAGAACAAAACAAAAGAAGAAAGCTGAATTCAAAAGCTGAGCCATTAGTAAATCTCTTGAAAAAAGAAAAGTGGATGGTGTTTTACTCCTTCAATTCCTCAATAATGATACTGTGTACACACATAAGCATAGGAGCCCAATTTTTGTATGGGGGGAGGGGGTGGGGGCAAGTCTTACATGTATATTGCCCTAAATAGATAAAGGAAATGATGCTATTGGTCAAACAAATATATGTAAACTAAAAGATTTCTTTTAAAATTTGCTTTCAGCATATTATTACTTTCATAATTTAGCTTTATCTGGATTAAATAATCTTGTTATTGCAATTTGTGTCAAATTTAAAAGATTTTTGTAACTCTTTTTTATTGCAATTCATATTGCCATAACATTACTGATACTAGCCCAAAACTATCCTTTCCAGAATTTTACTCCTACTGTACTGTACATGTAGGTCTGCCCGATAATTGACTATTTATCCGGGTTCGACAAATTACCCAGAAGGAAACTTGTCCACTTTGGAGCTCGACACTTGTTGTTGTCCATAAAGACAACCAGGTTGCAACTTGCCTGGATAATTTGATGTGCAATTAATGTGCATGTACATGTTTGATACCAACAGTGCTAAGAAATTTATTGCCTGTTGTGGCACCCAGCAAAAATATTTGTTGCCTAGATATGATATTTGGTTGTCCTGGGCAGCTGGACAAATTTGTCAACTGCTGCTATTTGTGGGGCAATTGTTTCCCTTTCACCCCTGTCTCCTATGTCTATAATTTTTCTATACTGTACATGCAAGGAATTTGTTTTTCAATTTGAAATAAAAACTAAAGCTTTTATTAGCAAACCTTTTATCACAAGCTATTACCAATCACAATGTTCTGCTTCATGTCAAATATACCTGCACAGTGTGTGAACACCATGCAACCCACTTAGTAAAAACATTCATATGAGAAGAAGTAGTGGACTCTTTCCTTTCTTTTCTGCAGTGAGTGAATAGTTTAAAAAGTTGTTGGTGCCAGTACCTTAATTATTTGTGTGTGTTTGGAGGCTTTGTATCTGTATTTAGAGAGTTCAAGGGGGAATTCAAGTTACTTACAAGGAAACAGTTCCATTCCATTTTAATAGGATGTTGATTACATGAGTAGAAATGCAATACATCCATAAAATGTACAAATTTCCAGAAATTCTTGCTAAATATTCACATGAAAGACATTGTTTATGAAAATGACTAATTTACAGTAGCTTTTAGTTTGTGGTGTCTGACAGTTCTTTTGCTCATTGTAATATAATTTGAAATTCTTTGAAGGAGTATGCTATACATGTATTGTAGTTATATCATCAAAAGCGAATGCTAGAAGATGACATGTCAGGATGGTTAAAGTATAATCCAGTAACTAAAAATTGCAAAAAACATTAAAGCTGTAACTTGGGGAAATGACAGAATGACATACTGTAATTATACAGGTTACAGTATGTGTGACAGACTGACATACTGTAATTATACAGGTTACAGTATGTGTGACAGACTGACATACTGTAATTATACAGGTTACAGTATGTGTGACAGACTAACATACTGTAATTATACAGGTTACAGTATGTGTGACAAACTGACATACTGTAATTATACAGGTTACAGTATGTGTGACAGACTGACATACTGTAATTATACTGTAAGTATGTGTGACAGACTGACATACTGTAATTATACAGGTTATAGTATGTGTGACAGACTGACATACTGTAATTATACAGGTTATAGTATGTGTGACAGACTGACATACTGTAATTATACAGGTTTACATGTGTGACAGACTGACATACTGTAATTATACAGGTTACAGTATGTGTGACAGACTGACATACTGTAATTATACAGGTTACAGTATGTGTGACAGACTGACATACTGTAATTATACAGGTTACAGTATGTGTGACAGACTGACATACTGTAATTATACAGGTTACAGTGTGTGTGACAGACTGACATACTGTAATTATACAGGTTATAGTATGTGTGACAGACTGACATACTGTAATTATACAGGTTACAGTATGTGTGACAGACTGACATACTGTAATTATACAGGTTACAGTGTGTGTGACAGACTGACTGTAATTATACTGACAGACTGTAATTATACAGGTTATAGTATGTGTGACAGACTGACATACTGTAATTATACAGGTTATAGTATGTGTGACAGACTGACATACTGTAATTATACAGGTTATAGTATGTGTGACAGACTGACATACTGTAATTATACAGGTTATAGTGTGTGTGACAGACTGACATACTGTAATTATACAGGTTATAGTATGTGTGACAGACTGACATTCTGTTCTAATAATTTTCAGGGAACATTTGATTGAGAGCATATAGAACCAGAGTTGGAATTAATTATAAAATTTCCCATGGTTCTGAATAAAGGGTCAAATATTTTCCCACGAATAATTGTGACAGACATAATATTATTGTAGTATATATATCTTTATATGCTTTCCTCTTTCTCGATTTATGAACTATTCATCACACAATTACATGGGGGATGTTATTAAAGCACATAATTACTCTGAACACTATTCGAGAAGAGAAGCGTGAAAACGTGGTGTTCATTCACTTTCAAGTACTAAGTTGATGTGCGACCATAGGCAGCCGGAGAATTAGTCTGTTAGTTGCAGAGCGCATTTGAATAGTTCTTTTAACTAGACAATGCACCATATAAATTCCATATGTCATATCATATTTACCCCATATACTGTTGCTTCCCGTTGTTCCCGCGGTTACTGTATAACAGCCAGAACCTTAGATTTCTTCCAGGTCTGCCTAGAACATGTGATTACTTCTCTTACACACAGTGCTACTGCTGGTAGGTTTTCATTCATGAATAATCATATAAATAGAAATAGTTTATCATCACTACTAAAACAATATTCTAGGGTGATCTGAGTACAGTACTTGATATTTGCATTTGTTTTTTATTTGTTTTCCATTTTACTGTAATCTTGCATTCTCTGACCAGGGATTTGGTATTTTCAAATCCCTGATCTGACTGCAGTGTAACATTTTATGACTTTATTTTTCTTCTGAGACTTTCAGCCTATCCCTGTAGTTTCGCTGTTAGAGATATATATTGTAGCCCCCAGGTAATTCAACAAGTAGTAAAAAGTTGCAGAAAAGATGTTTTTGAACACTTAGGCACAGGGAGTTGTTAACCTCAGCTCAGAGACTTTGCTAGCTGTACTGATAGTTCCATGTGTATAAATTGTGAAGAAAATTTTTTTGATTTGATTTTATGATTTGAAAGTCATATATAGATATTGAAGCAAAAAGGCATCCCTTTTGCTTTGCAGGCTGAGTGCCTTTTGAATATTCACATTTATACTGTTTTGTACGTCCCTTGCAGTATGTTTCACGAATACAGCAGATTGAAAAGCATTTTTTGCTTTTAATATGTTTACTAACAAAATTTAGATCACGATTCTGAAAGTCAGAAATGTGAAGATGAACAGTAGTACATTTATACCAATCCTGATTTTTTTTTATACAGTACACATGATGAAAATGATTATAAAAAGCCAGAGGATCGTTTTAATTAAGAAATTAGTTCTGGCAGTGATTCCGTCTTTCACTTCTTTTAGAGTGCAGTCATTTTTAATATTTTCTTTTATATGAAATACATGATGCAGCAATAAAGCTGCTTCTTATTGGCATGTTTACAGCACCCTGATTTTAAAAATAGACTTACTGATAATTTTACAAGCTTGATAGAGTTTTAGGGAAGAAAATAAGTTTGTTTTTATGAAAGAAATAATTCTTCCTGCGGAATCCTGTTTTCCCCGCGGTTATTACCGCCGGAGCCGTGGATTTTTTGCAGGTCTAGATGACATTAATGCAGAAGTTGTTTACATCAGGGTAAGATGACAGCTTTCTGTTTATATTATACCCTCCATTAGCGAAGTGAAAATTTATGCCTGTATGAATTTTTGACTGACATAACTGCTTTGCTTTGTTTTTGCTAAGAATTATTAGTCTCACATGTTTATACAATCAGTGTCGTCTTTACTGGGGGTACAGTAACGTACCTTGTACTCAGTGTATTTACAATGTCACATATGAAATGTGTCATATCCACAACATTTTCATCTTCCAAACATATTTTCATCTTGCTTTCATCAGGTACATGGTTATTTCAATACAAAGGTACAGAGCTACATAGTACTGTATCAAGATTTGTACTGTACTGCATGTGCTGGCCATCGTCAACAATCACGTATATTTTTCAAAATTCTCCTTTATTGGTTCCGATACCACAGTAATAGCATAAGGAACCTATGCAGTCATGCTGGCATGTGTATGTATATATGTGTGTGTATGTATGTATGTGTGTGTGTATGTATGTGTGTCTGTGACAGCAAGATCATAAGCACTATTTCTCCAAAACAATACACTGGATTCATGTCATATGTGGTACACAGAAAGCCCATGGTTCTTATATGTGCCCTAATGTTTTTGGTGGTAATGTTATGCATATTAATGTGTAAGTGGAGCTTAATGGAAATATCTTGAAATGCTTATATTTTTGCAACAGCATGTCTGCTTTGTTTCATATTTGGTGTGTTTATGTTGTTAGCTAGTGGGTACTGTATGTTCATGGTACAAAAATGATGAATTTCATCAATATGCAAAGTGGGCAGGGGCCGCAGGGCTTCAACATGTTTTGTTAAAAGGTGCTTGTAAGCACGGTATCTCAAGAACAGTAAACCTGATTCATATCATATTGGGTACACAGATAGCCCATGATATGTAGATGTGCCCTGTTGTTTTTGGTGGTGATTTCATGTATATTAATGAGTAGGCGGGACTTATTGTGAAAATCATGAAATGCTCATATTTTAACAATCATGTGTCTGATTTGTTTTATATTCAGTATAAATATTTTAATTGCTAGTGTGTATGTGTTCATTGTATAAAATATGTATAGTAGGCGGGGCTTAATATGGTTTTGCTAAAAGACCTTGTAAACATGGTATCTCAAAAAGGGCAAACTGGATTCATATCATGTGCAGTGCACATATAGCCCATGGTCTGTAGATGTGCCCTATTGTTTTTGGTGGTGATGTCATGTATACAGTAGGTAGAGCTTAATATAAAAATCTTGAAATGCTCCTAATTCAACTAACAAATGTCTGTTTTGTCATATTTTGTAGAATTATGATGTTAGCATAGTGGGTGGGGCTTAGTATGATTTTGTTGAAAAGAGCTGTAAACATGATATCTCAAGAACGATTCATGTCATATCAAATATTTCATAATATGCAATGACATAACAGTTAATACAAAATCAATCAGCATGAAAAAAGTACGAACCACAACACTTTTTGAATCTGGGTATACTCTTTTTAAAACAATTTTTTTTAGCCAACTTATTATTTTAGTATTTCGACCAATCAAATGCTGGGGAAATTTTTCCTTTGTTAACCCAACCAATCAGCTGCAGTTGCAGGAGAAAAAGTTGTACATGTAAGCAACAATGTGTGCATATTTATGTGTAACACATGTATGGTGAGCATTTTAAAGCATCTTTTACAAATGCTTTAACCATACCCTGTGTGAATTGTGTAGATGGCCAAGTATTCCCCAGTATTTGATTGGTCAATAAGATTCCTCCCAGCAGTATTCACATTAGTGTAGGGGATAGAGCAGGGAGATGGTCAATAAGATTCCCTCAGCAGTATTCACATTAGTGTAGGGGATAGAGCAGAGAGATGCCATATGGTATAGAGAGATTCCCCCTATTTGATTGAATTTTACTCTGAAATAAATAACAATAGGTGGGGAATTGCTATTGCTTTAGCACATGACATATAAACCTCAGCATAGTTTGGCTGATAAAACCAATAATTCTCTAACCCCTAGTGTAAACAGTGTCCTGCAGTATATTCTTGATGGTGTATTCTTAAAAGGAGCATGTGAGGGCATATTATTGGAGGTCCCTCCCTAGAATATTATAATTATACACTGTTCTTGCATGTGATGGTACTGATACCAACCACAGTCATTTCTAATGAATACTGAATTCATTTTCAACGATACCAGTATTAAAAATGGGACCTCTCTTATTTCAATATTTTAAAGAAATAGCAAAAAAACCTGGTCTCACTTTTCACCCAAGAACTTGTTCAATAATTTCTAACAGACAAATTTCTTCAGGATCTTTGGTCAGTTTTTATCAGTGAATTACAGAGCATATGTGTGAGCCTGTTTTATTCCACATGCAATGCATCATACCTCTAGTACCCCCTCATTAAGAGAACAGCCAAATTTTCTCCACTGTGTCTCTACTCTTTAAAACATTGTTCATTCCCTCATTGATTAAAGATGTCAATATATGACTGATCTACTTGAAACTGAAAAGGTTTGTAATTCCCTTTGTGTCAGGTGAGTTCCAGTGGCTCAGCTGAGTCTTTCTTACATTTTGAATTCCTTGAAGGGGGAAAAAGATATGGTGGGGGTGAGAGAATCTTCAATACTGGGATGTTTGTCTAAAAACCTGCATATTTTACCAACCAACCATCTTCCCTTGTGTTTTCATCTTCTCTTCCTCATTCACATCCACCCAGGGTTTTTTTTTATCCAAAATTAAGCCACAGAGCTAAGAGGCTGTGCTATTTTGGGAATCATTGACGTCACTGGGGCTTGTTTCCATGGTGATGCATGATATCATCACCATAGAACTCACTCTGCGCTAACTATGGCTGTTTGGTGATCATAGTGGTCATCCGTTATAGACGCGTGTTTGATTGTTTCCCCAGGTCTGTGTTTGCTGAAAATTGAGGAGGTTTTTGTAGTGTTATTGAGATTTTTCCTAGGTTTTAATTTTCATTGAGCTCTCATGTCCTTTTCTCAAGTATTTGTCAGGTCTTGAATAAATCGTGCAAAAGTGGTTACAGATAACTCTACAGTATAAGATAAGAGCGTATTGTGCAATTATTAATGAAGCTCACTCAGATGAGAGTTCATTTCTTTGTTGTGCTAGTATAGATGATTCATTACTTTAGCAGTTTTTGATCCCCATCAAAAAGATGAAAGATTCTCGTGTGTATATTATTATAGTTCCATCTGTGACTACAGCTGTAAATAGTTCAGGGTGTTAGCAGAACAAAAAGAGGAGAGAAAGTTTCCATGCACATTCAGTATGCTTGAGGTTTTAATCTCATAAATTTGTGTTAATAGTATTTATAACTGCATAAAAGAAATGTGTGGGGTTTCAGTGATGTAAATTCTACCAGTAAGTGTGTAGTTTGTGCATTGTAAGGGGGAACATAGCAAGAGGGAAGCTGAGGGAGGCACGACTTCCCCATTAATTGTTTTGATATATTGCTTTTTCAGGCAATAATTAGGAGAGGTAAAAATGTGACGTTCCTTTATGCACATCCTTTTATTAGTCAAAAACTGAAAATCTGTAAACTTATTTAAACTTATTTTTTGAGGAGTTTGACTCCCCTACCCCACCCCTCCTTCCCCCAGTGCTTACATATTTGTGGCTACGACTGATTGTAAGAGTCTGAGAACTATTAAGAAAGATTTGGTGAGAGCTTTTAAAAAGACTATTTGATAAGAGCTTGCCTTTTGAAACAATGCAACTCTCTTATGGTAAAATCATTGACAGCTGCTCAGTGTACTCATCCAGACAAATTACTGTAGCTTTGTGCCCATCATCCTGATCTAATGAAGCATGTAAAGTTGTGCTTAAGAACACATTGAGTATATTGATTTAAATTGTAGAAACAGAATGTACACAGCAAAACACAGCATGTGTTGTTTCCGGTTAAGCTTGCCCGGTTTTGCCCCGACTTGAAACCGGTTAGTTTTGAAAATACAAACTGATTTTAACCGAAAAACTGGTTTGTTGATGAATCAAAATAATGAACCACTGCATCTGACAGTGTAGTTTTTTGTTTTTTTTGTATAAGTTTGTTGAGATTGGTCTAAATTTGTCTAAATTTGTTCAAATTGATCTGACTTTATTGGAATTTATTTTAATTAATTTATCCAGATTGATAAAGATTTATCTAGATTTATTCAGATTGTTAAAGATTTATAAAGATTTATACCAGCTTTTTCCATATCTTTAAATTAGGAATATATTATATATTTATAAATCTGGGATAAATCTTTATGAATCTTCATACAATTGAATAAATCTGGACAGAAATGAATAAATCTGGATAAAAGTACACTGTCAGATGCAGGGTTCTTTTTTTTGGTTTATAAAGAAAACAAATAGATTTGGATTTTGTTGTTGTTGTAAAATAAGGAACCGACTGAAAAAATGGTTTAGTATGAACTGTGCAACTTTATTTCGTGTAGGGAAGGATATTGAGCTTACAGACTCAGTGATCCATTGTGATAATAACAACAAAATTTCTTCCACCTGATCTTACCAAGGTTTATTAGTATCTGTTATGTATGTTATTTCTAGTCACATATACTATACCCAGTCTAATAGCGAGGAGGTAGCTCAGTTGTTAAAGCGCACGACTGGGATGCTGGAGGTAGCAGGTCTAAGCCGTTTTTCACAGTTATGCAGACAGGTATGCCAAACATCAAAGAAGAAGTACATCATTTGCAGCTCCTGCTCCAGCATTCAGCTGTTGAGAGATGTGGCAATGGTTGAATGACGCTCGCCATCCTTTGGAGGGGACGTTAAGCCGTCAGTCCTGATGGTAGGATATTCACACCCTGCCTGATTCTCTAAACACTATTTTAGAGGAGAATCATGAAAACGCGGTGTTCATTTACTTCGCAATACACTTAGGATTAGATTTTACGCCAATAGGAGTACGGTCAAAATCATAAGTTCAACAGAGCTCAAAGTCTACAGTTGCTTTGTTCAATTTTAAGAAAATTTTGTTTAGAACCATTGATTTACCTGTAAGTAATATCCTCCAAATTTTTGATCATAATAAGTCTATTTAACAAATGGTTCTGATTTATGGGGTATCACCCCCCCATGAAAGTACAATAAGAGTTTACAATTTGTTCATAAATATATATTAGTACCAAATGCAATAAATATTCTAGCTCTAGGTGCTGGGTCTCTTTTCCTTTCAAAAGTCAAACATTACTTTAGCAAATAATTTATATTGGTTACTCTTGTAAAGACAGGTATCAGACACATTGTTATGTAGAACAAAGAGTATTAGAAAACAAAGGAGTGCTATCATGGGGACTGTGTGTTAAAAATATTTTGTATGAAACTGGGTTTGGTAATGTTTGCAAAGGGCAGGGAGAATGCCTCACTACACATTTGAAAAAGAAAAAAATAAGCAGTTTGTGAGTTTGTGACATTGTGAGTTTGTGACATTGTGAGTTTGTGACATTGTGAGTTTGTGACATTGTGAGTTTGTGACATTGTGAGTTTGTGACATTGTGAGTTTGTGACATTGTGAGTTTGTGACATTGTGAGTTTGTGACATTGTGAGTTTGTGACATTGTGAGTTTGTGACATTGTGAGTTTGTGACATTGTGAGTTTGTGACATTGTGAGTTTGTGACATTGTGAGTTTGTGACATTGTGAGTTTGTGACATTGTGAGTTTGTGACATTGTCAGTTTGTGACATTGTCAGTTTGTGACATTGTCAGTTTGTGACATTGTCAGTTTGTGACATTGTCAGTTTGTGACATTGTCAGTTTGTGACATAGACAGAACTGGTTGAGTAATATTATTTCTAGAAGTTTGTTGCATTGTTATATACAATTTAAAACAGAAAGTTATGCAGAGCCATATCTATTATTTAATGATGTTTTTAACTTAAAAAGTTGGTCTCCAGAATCAGATGTGCTTGCCTTGAAATTGAAATCTTATTTTGTTCAGGGAATATGGATTTTTAAAATTTCAAAAGTGCATTTTAAAGTTTTTGTATAGTACAGGTATATTGAATTTGTGCTTGGTGATGTCATAGAGACAATTCTATTGCAAATGCTTATGTATTTCTTTGAACATTAATTGGTTATTTCTGTATGATTAGAAACAGTTTTCCAAAAAATATTGAAGTAGGGTATATATGGCAATGTATGTAAATATCTAACTTTCATCAATTTAGTTTTCTAGCAGGTTTTACTAATACAAAAGGATGATAGATTTGAATGAAATACATCAACTTTGTGGGAGAAAGTGTTGCTGTGATGTCATACTGAGCCTTTTAATATTCGTTTATTGCCATTTTTTGTGAACCTTAAAATTTGAATATCTCCTGGTAGGAATAACATATCAACATGATTTTTGTACTAAATTGTTCCTAATATTTTTCTCTTTCTTATGAAAGAACATAAGAATATTCATTTAAAAGAAGTTGGAGATGAATATCCTTCTCTCTTTTTGTTTATTCCTTTCTGAAATCCACTGTAAATTTATTCTAAAATATTTCTTTCAATGCACAACTAGACCAAAATGTAATACTGTATTATCAGCTAGTTTGGAATACTTATTTTTGCAGTTATTACACTTTATTTTACGCAATGGAAGCAAGACATTCGTTTCTTTCTCTTTGATTATTGTTTGTTGTAGGAACCTCAATCATGTACTATTTAATTTATCGTTTATGTTTGGGATAAAGGCCAGATTGCCTAGAGCACTGTAATAAATTGTAATGTATTATATTGTATTTATTGTATTGTATTGTATGATAATGTTCATTATTGTGCACATGCTAGTGTTGTCAGTACAGTAGGTACAGTACATCTATTTTATTGATCTGCATGTTGGTCTGGCTTATTAATAAATATGGAGCAAATATTTCATGATATGCAATGACACGATAGTTAATACAAAACTTGCAAATCAATCAGCATATGAAGAAAAAAAGCTCGGAACCACGAAACCTTTTGCTTCTGGTTACTTAAAGCTTTTAAGTTTTATTTATAGAAATGACTGAAATAGAACTAGTTTTAATATCACATGCATACATTCCTTCAAAATCATTGCATATTTTATTGAAATATATATTTTGCTGAGATTTTGTGATTCCTGTCAACTAATTCCAACGTTGGAACACGTGAGGATGAAAAGATTAGCTTCTCCGCATAGAACTGAAAATTGAAGAAGTGTAGAATGGTCAATTCCATGATTTTATAGTGTATTTTTTTACAAAACATGTCAAAATAAAAGTGTCCAGACTTTTCACTTTCAAACTTTTTAACCATTTCACTTTCCTGAATGAATTGCTGTCCATATGGACAGTAAAATGACAGAATTTGGAATCTTTAGCATATTTTAAATGAATGAAGAATGTCATGATCCCTAAAATCACCTCAATTTTGCAGATTATATTTACCTCTTTGAAGGTAAAAAAAACACTTTATACACAGTTTTTTTTTCTTTTGTAAACTTTTACAAATATCCCCACAAGGATCCTTACAAAACCAGTCACATGTACTTTGCATCACATAAGACTCAACCACTGGCAATTCTAAAGAAACTTGTGTTTTCACATTTTAATCCTACTTTGTTGTTGAATTTGGAGCATTTGTATGGTGACGTCATTTATGTTTTGTAAGGATGATCCAAATCCTTTTACTGTAAATGCGTTGAAATTCCGACAGACCTAGTACGTCAATTGCGTCCAATCTGTAGGTATTTCCATTAACTCATTTAAATTCCCGTTCATATGATTGTGTTGTCACTTGAAGTGGATCTCCTTTCAGCATCAAGAAGCTATTTTGGGATTTGTAGTAGTCAGATCTTATTCTGTTCTCCCAAATTTAGCAGCGAAGTGGTGTGATACGAGATTATGAATGGAGTCTGCCTTATGAGGAGCAAACTATTTTTAGACTTAATTTAATTTGTTAACTATGTAAGGAAATATCCTTGTAAAACCTGTGTTTATTTTACAACTTTGTAGTATGGGATTTATATGTTTTTGTCATGTGTTATGACATAGATGTTTTTATTAGGCAACTGGATCATTTGTTATTTTGGCAGAAAATATTTTTTCAAGTAGTGTCAATTGAGTATTATATATTTTTTCTGATAGCATTTGTGTCATTTGAGTATTAATTAATTAATTTCTAATGTTTTGGAACTTCAGAGATTATTGAAAGAACAGAAATAGGTTTCTAAATTTAGCAAAATGTAGCCTGGAATGCTTAAGAAGCAGATGGGCAGTTTACTGTACAATATCCTTCTGTTACCAAGTGAGTAGTTCAAAATAGGGCAGACATAATATGCCTGATTTAGGCAGGAACAGTGAATTTTCAAACATCAGTGTTTCGGTGGAACAGTGTTCTTTTCACAAACATGTGGCAGGAATGATCAAAAACCTGATTTCTGCTAGAAAATAGTGCATGTTGTCAAACAAGATTATCATTAAAATAATTTTTCCAGTAAAATAAATTTTTCCCACCTTGCCTACAATAGCCAATACAATTAATCATGAATACACATAGTTATGGAACCATTTACCATTATTTGGCCATAATTTCTCTCACTTTAACCCATTTCTGTATACTGATGTTGTGTGATTGCTGTTTACTGATCTGCGGCTGCATGAAGATTATGGTTTTTCCCATGCATGCCAATAGAGATCAAGCCCAAATAATTTTTGGGGTGAATTTCTCAACTTTTCACAGCTTCCCTGAAAATATTCTTCACTGAAATATTAAAAATCTTGCATCACCAGGTTCACAACAATTGTACAGTTTATCTACAAAATTCTGCAGTTTAAAACTTACTTGGAAATGGTAGAATTGATATATTTTCTGTGAGTCTTCTGTTTGCAATGCAAAAAGCTATTTGGCCGTTACTTTAAAAGCAGAACTAAATTTTGTTGATTATTCTTCAGGTCAAAAGTTTGATAAAAATGTGTACTTGTTTAATCTATTTAAATGTGCTTGAGTTGTTAGCTAATCAGCTGTACATACAACAACCATAGAAGTACATGTAATATGACGTCAGCATAAACAATTACGAGTGACAGAAACTTCGAAGGTCTGACTGGGAAAAACTTTTTTACCAAAACAAGCATAAAGGGTCTTCTAGTTTTGTCTTTTTGAGCACTAAAAACAACTTTAAAGAACTATGTACTGTATAAGAATTAAAGCAAGAAGGGTACATGATATAGTAAGATAGCAAGTTTGGAGTGAATTTCACCCCAACGACCATGGGCCTAACTAAGTTTGGTAGCCTAACTTTCAACACACCTTCACTATTATGTATGGAAAGTGTAGTAACCCACAGTACTTGCCACCAGTATGTCAAAAAATGTATTGTGGGATATGTCTAATTGCTAGAATACACATATGCAACGTGTTTGCATGTGTATGACTTTCTGCAATTGGATGTTACATCCATCATACTGATAACAGAAATATATATTTGTACAATATTAACCAATAAAGTAGTTGTAAATTAAGCCCACTGCATTTTGAAGAAGGAATTTGTCCTGTTTTTAGCAAAAAAGTTGGAACAGTAAAATCTGATCCGGAACAGTATTATTTGAGAAAGTACTGTTCTAAGCAACAGTGGTGAAAATGTTAAATTCCGATCCTTGATATGTACCGTACGCTGCAAGTATATGCATTAAGAATATAGTATTGTGCACTATACCAGAATGTACATTATAGTATTACTGTATATGACATTGATAATTATTGTGTGATCTATTAAAACATTTATATATATTTTTGTATCATGGTAATACTAAGGGCCTAAAAATGGTTGATTAATTCCATTTTTGCACACCAAACTTTTTCAACTTTTTGGGGTTCAGGCATGTCTTGGATTTAGGAATCACTTTGCTAGACCTCTCAGTAGGGTAGCTGGGCCCCAGAATGGGTTTTTGTCTTATCAAACATCATTAAGAGTATAAATAGGCTTGAGGTAGGGGCAAAAATTTGACTTGAAGGTAGCATTGGAAGAAATCAATTTTAGATCATTTCTTCTAGATCAAGGTACTGTATGTCTGTGGATGATATATCATTTTTCAGAGCTCTCAATATATTAAGTGAGCCCTCAAATGGGAGTCAATTTTGATGTAATATGTCATAAAATAGAATATGAAGTGATTGAACTAATGGGGGGAAATTGACATTTTTTGGGAAGTCTTTCAAAATGATTACATTTACCTTATCCAGACAGTTTAAGTATCATAAATCATATACCTACCCCTCTTGGGAGAGTAGCTGAATCCTTGAATGTGGCTAATGCATTGTGCATAATACATTCTGTTGCATGAAATACAGTGAAGCCAGTATGTGAGTCTTTGAACTATGGACCTAAACGGGCCTATACTTCTGTTCCCTGCAGTTTCACACCTTGATTTTGTGATACATATAGGCCTATGTTTGTGGATCATGACTCATTTTGGTAGACTTCCCAGATAGTTAAGCCCTCAAATGGGGTTTGTTTGTAGTTGATTAGCTAAGCCTCGAATGGGGAATGTTAACTAAAACATCATGTAATGCCAAATAGGTTTGTACTTGTTTAAATAAAATATCACAAAGCGTAAAAATGTGCTTCAATTAGTGGTTTAGAAAACCAAATTATTTTTAGGTATATACAACTACGGTATAATTGATATTGATATGTCTCTTTTCTAGAACTCTAGGTAGAATAGCTGAACCATAAAATGTTGTTAAACTCTATGTATTATGTAGTCAATCAAAAACAATTTTTGTGGCAAAATAACTTAAGCTAGAAATGATAAATTCACATTTTAAGCTATCTAGGACTAACAATTACATCAATACTTTAATTGTACACATAAAATACCAAGTTTGTTCATGTATGGGCTGTTGGTTATAGTACATTTATGAGATTATCTAAAACCTGTATTTTAATTCTCCCTAATAAGAAATGTATGACTTAAAGAAAAACTTTAAAATATTTTGCCAGACATTATCTACTATAATCAAAGCTTTTATTTAAACTGTCAATGAGGTCACAAAACATTTTGTATCAGCGACCTTTGATCGAACACAAGTAATACATTTTGTTTGTCAATTCTGTATGTTCATGTTAGTTACAATCAAATACTACAACCTGGTTCAAACAAATTGCAGAAGTAAAGTTGGTAATAGTAAAAAGGTCCAGAAAATATGCTAAAGTATTCAAATCCTCAATCCAAAGGCTGGCTACACCCCTGCATCACAACATATATCCTATGATTACAGTACGTAAACAAATTAGCAGCATATACATTTACATGCCTGTTCACTTGCTACTAGAAGTTGTGATAGGAACTGCTTTAATACTTGATCTGTCATACCACCAACATTAAATAGTGTCTGAAATCCTGCATATTTTCTATTGTCCCTTCAGATTTATACAGAAATTTTTTAATAGCTAGAAACTCATCATCTGTAGCTTCATCATTCTTTGCATCTGACGAAGGGATGTATATATTCCCCTGCAGTGATCACAAGCAGTGAAACACTTAAGTCCATGCCTCCGCCATAAAGATTGTCTTGTTCCTCATCCCATCTTACAGTTGCACCTCACCACCTCCAACCATTCAGCTGAGGCTGGCCTTTTGTTGGTCAGCATTGAGAGCAGCTTTCCATTGTGTGGATGCCACCCTCAGTTCTCTGGCTCAAATAAGCAGAGGGCCCCCTTGGCAGCCTCCCAGGACAATGAACCTTCCACGTTCACGTGGCTGTGGGAAGAGATGGCAGCAGGTTTGACCCCAATATCCACATAGAGAGATGGCCTGTCGGGCGCCTAGGGACGTTTGCCAGGGTGTGTGTAGAAATCACGTCTGAGTCCTGGGTACTTTGGACAATCCTGGAGAATTATCATATTAAGATCACCTCCCCACCCAGTGGGGGAGTCCTCCATCCGACTCCCACAACACAAGATCAAACCCCCAAATGGCTCCTCCGAGAAGAAATCTCGACCCAAGAGCAAGTTCATCAGGCCAAAACACTTAAAAATGGAGACCCATCATGCCATCCATAGATCTCTATCCTTCACATCCCAATCCACTGGGACCTTAGCACTTTCTGGCATTCCTTTCGAGGACCAAACTAAAACCTTAAGAGTCCTGCCATTCAGTCTCTCCACAGCTCCTGGTTTCTTCACAAGGGTTACGAGTGTTTGCTGCGTCCCTAGGAAAAATGGCATCATGATCTTTATGCACCTTAACGTCTGGCTTATAGTGGGTGGCAGATGACTGGGGGAGGTAGCCTTCTTTAGCATCCAGGCCCTCAACCGTATCAACTGCTTAGGCTGGGTGGTCTTTCGGCAGAAGTCAGACCCAGCACGGTACTCAGATCCCACACTTACTTGGGCGGTTTTAGACATTCCCAGGCCGATCAGAGAATGGCAATTATCCGTCCAGGCCAGGCAGACCTGATTTTGGGAAACCCAGTGTCACACGCGAGAGCATGGCTGGTGTTCCTGGGGCATCTAGTGTGCCTTGTAGACTTGTTACCAGTTTTGCATGAGGGATCTACAGTTTCATCCCATTAACAAAGGATTTCTCTACCCCTGTCCCACTTTCTCAGCCAGTCATCTCATCCATAGACCTATTCCCATTAGTCTGACGGCCTGTCTTTTCTGCCCCTATCCTCTCCATCACTTTGGTGATGGACACCGGCTATGGAGCAAACTTCGATTAAGTCAGGTGGAACCAGTGGCACATCAAATGTTGCAGAGCTCTGCAGCACTTCAGCACATTAGTGACATACAAATCCACGTTGATTCATTCAGACAACAAAACGGTAGTCGCCTACATCAATCACCAGGGAGAACAAGGACCAGTGGTTTTACCCTAAACTGTTGGAGTGTTGCATGGCCCATAAGGTGACCCTACAAGGCTGTCACCTGCCGGGAAGCCCAACACGATGACGAACCCCCTGTCGCACCTTAAAGGCATAGTGGTCCTCCTCCTGGCGGTAGTGACATAAAGCTTGCATGCTTTTGCGCACTCACCACGGCAACAGGGTCTGAAGGGTTGACGTGTTTATGATACAGTGGACCATATTTGTGGGTTATGCGCTCCCTCCATCCATTGTCAGGTCATCTTAGTCGCTTTCAATGGGACAGGCCTAGCATAGTTCTCAACCCTGGTCCAAGGTTTCTTGTATGAGTTACCTATATGGGAAGACCTGCTGGCAATCCCAGTAACAGGACAATTACACCCTAGCCGATAGTAACTACTTTTGACTGTGTGGCCTGCTTCCAGGTGTCGGATTGCCATTCATGCCTTATCTCGCAGGGAGGAACACATACGGTTCCCATTTCGGGGCTAAATATTGGAGAAAGTCATTTTATCTGGCCTTGATAGCCAATAGCAAGCTCGCAACTAGCATATAATGATTTAATATGGTTAAAGTGAATATGGTAATTTAATTTCAGCATTAATCATTTATGATGCCCTAAATCCCAGTTAAATGAAATATACGTATAAAGTGGTGAGATAAAAGCAATAGTTATCTGTTCTGGATTACACTTACTGCAAATAGGAACAAAACAGCAAGTTGGCTTATAAAATGGTGTCCATTTTGGAGTTATGCAAATTAGGCAATATTCTGCTAGTAGGAATTTGGTAGACTTTTCTTCTGTCATTCTGTGGACCTTTCTGAGCAGTTTGTTGGTAAATAAAAGTAATTGTAATCTGTTGTGGATTACAGAAACTGCTAGGGAAAATTGAAAGTTAGCTTCTAAAATGGTGGCCATTTTGGATTATGCAAATTAGGCAACGTTCCTCTTGTAGAATTTTGGTAGATTTTTTATGTCCTTCTGTGCACCATTCTGAGCAGTTTGGCAGTAAAATAAAAGCAACTATAATCTGTTGTGGATTACAAGAACCGATAGTAGGGGAAAACAGCAAGTTGGCTCATAAAATGGCTGCCATTTTGGATTTATGCAAATTGGGCAATATTCCACTCGTAGGATTTTGGTAGTTTTTTTTTGTCATTCTGTGAACCATTCTGAGCTGTTCGGTGGTAAAATCAATACTATTGCAATTTGTGGTGGGTTAGGCGGCATTTTGCCTTACTTCCTTATGCCTGGACTATTGGTTCAAAGACTTACACATTGGCTTTACTGTAATTCATGCAACAACATGTATCATGCATAACGTATTAGCCACATTTGAGGGTTCAGCTACTCTCCATGATACTTAGACTGTCTCAATAAGGAAAATGTAATCACCTTGAATGACTTTCCAACAAATTTAAACTTCCACGGTTCACTTCATATTCTATTTTATGACATACTACATCAAAATTGACTCCCATTTTAGGGCTCACTTAAAGTATTGAGCGCTCTGAAAAATGATATATCATCCACAGACATACCTTGATCTAGAAGAAATGATCTAAATTTGATTTCTTCCAATGCTACCTTCAAGTTAAATTTTTGCCCCTACCTCAAGCCTATTTATACTCTTAATGATGTTTGCTCACAAAAAAAACAAAAAACAAAAACATTCTGGGGCCCAGCTACCCTACTGAGAGGTCTAGCAAAGTGATTTATGAACCAAAAAAAGTTTTAAAACTCTGGTATTCAAAAATGGGATTGACCAACCTCATAGCTCACGGACTATTAAACCTCTAATGGCTGACTGACAGGTATATAGTTAATTACATTTTAGTCTAATTGCAAAGGAAGCATTTGTTGAGCTGAAGTGGGTAACTGCATTAATTGTACATGCAGCATTAAGCTGCAAACATAGCTCCTTGGTTGCACTGTACATAGGTTCATTTCATAAGTGTTCCCAGCCCGAGGACAGTTTTGCGGATGCTTTATTGATTCATCTGCCATATAGAAATGAGGACTAGAATGGGAGAAAACTGAGGTTTCAGTCTCACCATGTTTCATTACCTCTTTTTCAGGGAAGTCTCACTTAATAATATTAGTTGCGGTTGGAAGTTGGAACTTCATCACCTTAGTGTATATAATATAGGTATACATGTATGTTTGATGAAGAAACATATCTGTGTGTAAGTATAATGAAGAAAGATTTGGGGAATTTATATGTGTGGCAATTTGATATAATGCACAGAATATTTAGTAGCATTTCTCAGCATGCCCTTCTTTGTTAGTGTAATTTACTTTAAAACCATGATTTGCATAAATTTATAGGGAGCCTATTAAACAGAGAAGGTGCTTTTTAATGAAATTTTTATTACTTTTTTAATTACACTTTTTTAGTGGTAGCTCTGAAAAGTGATACAGTAAACTGTTGGTTTGTCAGTCAGTGTATTTGCTGACTATACACGTCTTAAAAAGGTATGCATTCATCCACAGAATGAAATGTTTTAAAGCATACAGCTTATATCTTTATTAGAAATTGTGAAGGTCTTTCCTAAAATTTAGTCATGGTAAATGGTGAGAAAATATATTTCTTTTAGAATTTGATTGGAGGTATGGTAAAACCCCAAAATGTTTTGTCAGATTTTGCAAAAATATAAATATTATTTAGCTAATATGTTGCCAACGACCCTTAAAATTTAGATGTATATTGGCAATGATACTGTCAAAAATGTGCTTGTGGGAGAGAGTTGGGATATTGACAAGACAATTAAAACAGTCTTTTACAGCCTCGTAGCGCTATGTATAACATTACATGTGGTGTTTAGAAATAATTATAGCAGGTATTACTATTAATGGCCAACTCCTGTACACGCATATCATTGCTAATACTGCAAGCTCTGAATGGCTCTCAGAATAATGTATTGTTTATAGTTGCATTTTATTGATGCATCTGCTGCCTCCTTGATCTGACCTGGGCATGATCAGATGCTCAAATTCCAGACTGACAGTGCTAAAGCTTGTTTAAACCATAAAAGCTGACAAGGGTCTTATTTACTGACTTTTGTGGCCCAGCCATCAATCATTTGCTGCCTTTTCAGTATTGTAGTACACTTTATATTTTTGTTGAGTAGGAGACTTTTGAACAAACTGTCTCTTGTGGTATATTCTGGAGAGTTTTTGCAAAGCAATTCCAATCATTGCATATTAAAACTTGACACCTTGCACTTAACATTTGGGTTGTCTTTTAGATTCTATTTATGTTGTCTTTTAGATTCCATTTAAGTTGTCTTTTAGATTCCATTTAGGTTCTCGGTCAAAAAGTTATTGTCTTTTGTTGCTACTGTAGGTTAAGGACTTTGTAAATGACTCAGTCTAATTGTTGACACTCGTGTCTTTAAAAGTTATTGATATATTCATAAGAAATAATTATGATTAATTTGAAAATTTGTTGAATGGTTTTCAGCAGTATTCACATTAAGTTGCGGGATTTTCGCACATTTCATCAAATTCCCACTCAAAAATAATTCAAAGAGGGGGAAATTCTGCAAACAAACAAAAATACCAACAAATGCCAAATTTGGCATTTATTCAGAGAAATTTGGGCTTTTTTGATATTTTTAGCCTTTCTTAAATATTTTTTTAATTTTTCCAAAAAAAAGTCTCCCGCCCAAAAAGAGGTCCCCTGCCCAAAAATTACATGGGGAGGGGGGGAGGGGGGGTATTTTGAACCTTGTGAACACTGGTTTTCAGTTCTATCAGCTGCACAAAAAGTGTGTTAGAGTATTCTTGAGAGTCAAGAAAAATACGCCCTGACTTTTCGGCCACCAGCTCCTTTAATTTATCTTTGATGTTTATAGGACAAAAGTACCACCCCATCAACCATTTCAGTTGAGTCCTTACTACTGCATTGCACAATTTGATTCAATCTTTGTTTACCCTTTTTACCCTCTCATTTTACACCATCAGTTTGGTTACAATTTAGTTAAAATCTCTCTGGAATTATTGAGATATCAACAAGCCAATAAATAATATGAAGATAAACTCCCTCCCCCCCTCCTCCCCCCCCTCTCCCTCTGCATTTAGTTGGCAAGGTAATAACGGAACATGATTAGAGTGGGCACAAAATTTGTCAGACCAATATATCTTGACATTGGAAATTTCTCAAACTTACAACCCTGAAGGTATGTAATAGGCCACATGGTTTTTGCTACATAAATATTGATATCTAGTGTCTAGGTATTTGAATGCCGCTTGTATTCTTGCACTGAATATTCCATATCAATTTGACCTCTTTGTCCCTGGGTATATCTTAGACATACTAAATTTCACCCCTTTGGTAAAAGGTGGTTAACCAAATTCCAAAGTATCCTTGCTTCCAACCATGGAGTTACTATTTGGGACCAAATAGTATCTCCATGTTCCAACCAAGAAGCCTATCTGGCTGTGCTGCATTATTTAAGGAAAACCAAAATGATTAGTGGTTCAAATGCATTCTTTCTTTGTGGGTGGATTTTCAAGTGTTATACTAACTGGCATTGCATGTCATGAAATATGCTAAATAATATCCATAGCCAGTTACACTTGTATGATGCACAACATGCATACGGTCGCACATTTATCACTGTTTTAAGAATTTTATTTAAAGCCCCACCTACATGACATTACTACCAAGCCAAGTATATATCTTAGACATACTCATTAGTCATATTTATTTTAATAGCTATCATTGTTTGTATCAAGTGGCTATCTAGTTTCAGTTGGAGTTATTTTTAGCAATTTTATGGTTACTGTAGCTGAAGCCATGTTTGATATTACAAATTTGAGGTGAAGTAAAAGATAGGGAGCAAATATATAGTTTGTTTAAGCAGAAAGATCATTTTGTTCAAGTCGAAAGGTCATTTTGTTCAAGTAGAAAGGTCATTTCGCATGTGCAGTATTAAATTTAATTACATTCCATTTTGGTGTCGTGATTTTCGAACTCCCCTTCACTGCAGTTTGGTAAGAAATGAAAAAGAAATACTTGGGCACTAATTTTGGAAAGACTTATTTGCATAATGAATGGTTTAGTTTCTGTTGATAACCCTGGTTTATATTATGTATGGCATAGATTTATTGATATAATAGATAAACTTTTATTATGTGTTACTCTGCCTGTTTTAATGGTTGCTGGTGCCATTGTTAGATTACAAAAGGTAGATTAGTAGGTAAAAGGTCCTTTTATTTCTTGTGGGTATAGTGGATAAAGTCTAGTGCATGACTGGTTTCTTTACAAAGAATTTTTGGTAAGCATGCGAAGCATAATGCGAAGCATAATGCGAAGCATAATGCGAAGCATAATGCGAAGCATAATGCGAAGCATAATACGCGGCATAATAATGCGAAGCATAATCGCGAAGCATAATGCGAAGCATAATGCGAAGCATAATGCGAAGCATAATGCGAAGCATAATGCGAAGCATAATGCGAAGCATAATGCGAAGCTCTGTAATGGCGATTTCGTCCGTCCGTTCGGCTGTTTAAAGTTTTTCCTGAGATTTTATTGAAATTGGAACACTTTTTTGAGAATTCCCCAGAAAATGTTAAAGTTTCTTCAGAGTTCTCTAGAAAAAGTTAAAAAGTTCCTTTAGATATTCTCATTGAAGGTTGGAATTTCCTTACAAAATGGTAAAGCTTTCAGAGACACTTAAGACAAGAATGAAGACTACAGTAGTTTCCTTAAAACTTCTACAAAACATTTGAAATTTCCTTACAAGATAACTGTAAAATGAGATGAATTTCCAATATTCTTCAGAGATCCTCAAGCATCTCTCTCGTAGCACTGGAGATTTAAAATCCTCAAAATTCTTCAAAATATTTAGGCACCAACGGTTGTTTCAGACATGATTAATAAAATCCTCCTTTATTAATGTGGCTATTTGCATAAAGATGCTACAGTACAGTATATGAACTGACCAGACTTTTTTTTATTTAGTATGCTCAGTCAGGGAGTGTGACAGGATGTGACTGCATATTGGCGCATAGAGAGGGATGCCATGTGGGACATTGATGGGGGCCATGCGGGACATACGATATAATATATACCATGTGGTATACATGGTATACACTGCGGGCTATATCAGGCATAATTATTTGACTGCCTTTTTTTCTTATTCAACAAGGCATTCACTTATAACGAACTGACACTTTCATACATAGTATATGCTCAATCAGGGACTGTGACAGATAAGACTTCTTATAGAGCCTATGGGACATCATGTGGGACATAAGGTGGGATGCCATGTGGGACATGGGGTAGGATGCCATATGGAACAGGGTGGAATGCCATGTAGGATACATGTATATGGTGGAATGCTATGCAGGACATAGGGTGGAATGCCATTTGGGACATGGGGTTGGGATGCCATGTGGGACATGGGGTGGGATGCCATGTGGGACATGGGGTAGGAGGCCATATGGAACAGGGTGGAATGCCATGTAGGATACATAGATATGGTGGAATGCCATGCAGGACATAGGGTAGAATGCCATGGAATGGGATGTCATATGGGACATGGGATGTCATATGGGACAAGGGGTCCCACTCCAATCAACAAGTCATTTGCATATAACTTGTTATATGAACTGACACTTTCATACATAGTATGCTCAATCAGGGACTGTGATAGCTTGGATGAGACTTTTTATGGAGCCTATGGGATGTCATGTGGGACATGGGGTGGGATGTCATGTGGGTCATGAGGTAGGATGCCATGTGGAACAGGGTGGAATGCCATGTGGCACATAGGGTAGGAGGCTATGTGGGACTTAACTCCTACCAGCTCCCATGTCAGGATTCATTATAGATGATTATGGTTGATTGGAATATTCATATCAACGGTAATCATTACCATGTACATGTAAAAAAAGTGTGTAAGAAATATTTTAGAGACTACAGAATATCAAAGAGCTATAGTTAAAGTCCAAATGACATTTTACAAAGACAAATATTGACTGAATTTAAAGAGAGTTATTTTAAGAAGAATTTATTCAAAGAAGAATTTGTTCAATTAAGGTATTTTTTGTACTCTTGTATTGTTAAAGGATTATTAATATGATTTTCTATGTAGTTTTATATGACAGAGTCTTGAGGAAGAAACATATTGGTCAAAAATATTGCATTAATATCCTCTGGGAAGGTGGGAGGTAGGGGGAGGCACTCCCACACTGAAGTGGTAGGTATGTGCCGCCCAGAATTTCAAAATTGGACTGCAGAATGAGAGATATTTTTGGTAACTGTAGTATGACAGTATATGATTTTGATACCTGCAGTACGAAAATAAGTGATTTTTGATACCTGCATTAAAAAATTAAATGATATTTGAAACCTGCAGTATGAAAATATGCAATTTTTTTTAGACCTGCAGTATGAGAGATTGGATTTTTGATACCTGTACTACGAAAATACTGAAAAATGCAGCTGCTGTGGTGGCACTTGTATATATTCCACACATATGGAAGTCCCTTCCTCTTCCCTCCCCCTTCCCCGTGATATCTACTATGTATCTTATTCCATTTAGGAGTTATTGAATTTTAAATGTTTGACAAGTATTTTGAAAAGTGACTGGCATAGTACAACAGTGTGATGTCATAGCTGCACTAACTTGTTTCTTCTAATTTAAAGGGTGTATGCTAGAAAGTATGAAAAGTAGATTTATGTGATTGGTTAAAGACTGTGTGTGATCAATTCTCATTTTTCTGTCATTGTTGTCCTTTCTTTCAGGAATTCGACCCTCAAACAGAGGCAGACAGAAAAGCTCAGAGGTGTATTGTGTCGTCCTTATGCAAACGTTTTCCTGGAATCACCGTCATTGGAGAGGAGGGGGTAAATAAAAATTAGGATATTAACTTACACATGAACATCATGTATCATAATTCTTACTGCTTTATACGATATAGTACTGTAATTATATTTTCACTCCTATAAACTGATTAATTCTCCTTTTTGGTTCTGATGCGATAGCATCAGGAAGTTATGCGGTCATGATTGCGTATGGGTATGTGTGCGGGTGTATGTATGTGGGTGCGGGTGTGTGTGGGTGAGGGTGTATGGGGGTGTGTATGTGTGTGTGATGCCAAGCTTGTAAACACAATATCTCAAGAACTAAAGTGGATTCATATCATATATGGTGCACAGGTAGCCCATGGTTCGTAGATGTGCCCTAATTTTTTTGGTGATGAGGTGATGCATATTAATTAGTGGGCGGGGCTTGACATAAAAATCTCGAAATGTACATATTTCAACAACCGTATGTCCGTTTTGTTTCATATTTGGTATAGTAATGTTGTTAGCTAGTGTTTTCGTGCTCATGGTATAAAAACTTTGAATCTCATTATGTGCAGTGGGTGTGGCTTAAAGTGGTTTTGTCAAATAAAAATTGTAAACATGAATTCTCCAGAATGACACATTTGATTTATGTCGTATGAGGTACATGCAGCCCATGGTCTGCAGATGTGCCCTATTAATTTCGTGGTGATGTCATACATAGTAATGAGTGGGTGGGGCATAATGTTAAAATCTGGAAATCCTCATATTTTGACAACTGGATTTCTGTTTTCATGTTTAGTGTTATTATGCTCTTATTACGCATTGTTGTTATTATACTAGTGTGCATATGTACATCATGTAAAATCGTTAGATCTCATTAATATGCATGGTGGGCGGGATTTAATGTGGTTTTATTAATAATAGAGCTCGTAAACAGGAACACTGAAGAATGAAACATTGATGTCAGATGTGGTACAGTGATTATAAACATGGTATGATTTTTGAAGATTTCATTCCTTTTGCTTGTAACTTTCACATCCAAAAAATATTAAAGCAGTTCAGTTAATTGATGTGCATGTCGTTCTTTTGTTGAATTTGGGAGTTTCTCCATGATTTGTTTGTATTTTGATATCACAACCCATTAATTCATGTACATGCATGCATTATTCTGTACAAAACACTCATTATAACTTCATTACAGTAGCCATTCAGTGGCTACTTTATCCCCAACATACACAATTATATACTAAATATCATGATGTACTAAATATTAATCATGATGTACTAAATATTATTCATGATGTACAACTCCTCCATCTATACTGATGGCTCCAAGGAAGGTGACAAGACAGCTGCTGCTGCCATTATCCAAGACACACCCTCAGTAGCAGGCTTTCCAACTATTCGTCCATCTTTTCAGCTGGGGCAAAGACCATCCTCCTCACCCTCAACTTTATTGAGTACTCTCTGCTCAGCCACTATGCCATCTTCTCCGACTCCAAGGCTGTCCTTACTTTTTTGCTCAATCTTAAATGGGATAACTCCACACCCACCTCCTTCTCCGGAAACTCCTTTTGCCCACCCTCTGCAGGAAAAGTTATCTTTTCTTCTGGATATCCAGCTATGTTGGCATCCCTGGCAATGACAGTGCTGATGCAGCCGCTAAGCTTGCCCTCAACCTTCATCTACCCCATTTCCCCAAACCCTTTCTGACATCAAACCGCTTATAGCTTTCCTTGTTCGTGATCGCTGGCAAACCTCATGGGACTCCCAAATTGATAACAAACTTCACGTCATCCAGCCCACTATTCTGATCAAACTCACCATCAACAAACTCTCTTGTGTTAACAATGTCCATATTACCCATCTTAAAATAGGTCACACTCACCTCACTCACTCCCACCTCCTTGTTGGCTCCCCCAACCCCTCTGCAACAATTGCCATTTCCCCTCACAGTCCATCATGTTCTCCTTGCTTGCCCTCTGTACAACCTTCTCACAGCTTCCCTTGCTCCCCACAACTCAATTGCCGAGTTCTTCCAGAAAAACCCTCTGGATAAAATGATCTCCTTTCTTCATTATTCTTCCCTCTACAACCATATTTAGTCCTCCTCTCCCACTCCCCTCTCTCTACTTCTTTTTTCACCCATGCGCCTCCTCTCTCGTTCCCAGCTTCCTGACTTTTAGTTCTTGTATTTCTTTCAATCTCCCCCTGTTTTCTTTCCTTCCCACATGATCTAACCTCTCAGGCACAATTTGACCCTCATGGTCGTGGTGCCATTAAGCCCTCATCAAACAAATATGATGTACTTAATATTAATCATGATATTCTAAATATTTATCATGATATATTAAAAATACATGATTATATACTAAATATTTATGATGATATATACTAAATATCACGATATACTAAATATTCATCATGATTTACTGAAAATACATGATGATGTACTAAATTGATATGATTTGAAACAGTATTGATTGTATGCAAACGTATTTGATATAATATATAATAGTGATTTAAAAAGCATGGGAGAAATGAAAATACAAAACAAAATAATATCTTTCTGAAAGCAGAACCAGAAGGTTTTGTGGTTCTAATACTTTTTTCATATGCTGATTGATTTGTAAGTTTTGTATTAACTGTCATGTCATTGCATATCATGAAATATTTGTTTCATGATATCCATTCATAAGCCATACCCACCATGTAGATCAACTAGAGTATTATATATTATATACTGGCATACTCTTGTAAAAAAAGTATAGTTTAAAGATATTTGTTTTTCTGCATAAAACAATAAGCAACTGCCATAATATTGACCTTGAGTTCCACTCTAGTAGAAGTTTGATCTCACTTCTGGGATCTCCCTCTATTGTAGTTATATAGCTTAAATATCCCCAGTCAATCTATCTCCATTAACTCTCCTTTAAAGGAATGTTCCCATGGATTTTTATTTTTTTTAAAAGGATAGAGAAAAAAATTAGAAACAAAGTGGTGAAAATAACTATGTTAATATCTTATTCTGGTTAGAAGTTATGAAATTTTAAAGTATTTTTTGAATTTGGACAAAAGTGACTGATTGGCAACATCTGTGATGTCATACAGACAATTTCAACAAGATGTCTTTTGTATTTTTAAGAATGAGTTAGATTTTTTCTCATTGAAAATGTGATGAAAAAAACCATTACGATTTCTTGTAAATTATATATTCACCCTTTCCCTATAATGAATCAAAAATGCTGTTCGATAATGTAAAAAAAGTGATAAAATTTGTAAGAAATACATAAGAACTGTGCTGGGATTGCCTTAATGACATCACCAAGCTGAAGGACACATACTGTACGAAGAGTTTTTACAAACATTTTCTACTCTTTAAATTGTTATAACTTCTAAACCGAATAAGATATTAACATAGTTTTTTACCACTTTGTTTCTATAACTTTTCTCTATCATATATGAAAAAATGAAAATCCATGGGAATATTCCTTTAAAGGATTAGTTTAGGGGTCAAGCAAGTCCATTGTATATAACAGAGGACTTCAAAACAAACACACTGGTGAAGAATTAAGCATTCAAAAATCTTATGTTAAGATTCAAGGTTAAAGTTTGGTGTCATTTGTGTAGAAACGACTGAGTCAGACTAGTTGTGACATCACATCTTCAGATTCCTTAAAGTCTTTATGTATTCTATCATATTTGTCCAGTGATTTTGTGGCTTAAAAAACATTGGATATGTCAGGAAAGTAGTAAAACAGAATCTAATAAGGGTATTTATAATTTACCACCTGAAACAAGTTTGAGGAAAAATAATTCAAATAGTAAAAAGGTTAAATAAAGTTTCTTTAAAATACATCAACATTTTAATTGTTAAGAATGTGAGGATGATGACCTAACCTTCCACAGTAGACTTACTACACCAGTCATTTCTACATAGATAAGAGCTTTAAATTTAAATATCTTCTTAACAGAATAAGATATTGAAGTAATTCTTTACCATTATTTTTTTAGTTCTTTTATATAACATAAACTTGCCTGACCACTGATCTAATCCTTTAAAGAATACTTGATAACAGATATAACAATGAAATATCATTTTTTGGGTGAGTGCAGGGGTGGGGGGAAGGCGGGGGAAACACAATTTTTTTATATATATATTTTTTTATGATTGTAGTTACTGAAATCCATTGCATTCATATCCGTGCATTCCACTTCATAAGATTTTCTAATGGATGAATGAAACTTCATAATGAAATTTGTCGGGTCCAATATCCCTTGAAAAATCAGTTTTAAGAGTTGTCTTTGGTACAAAAATTGTATTCTTATTCAAGCTAGAGGTCCAGGTTCAATTTCCAGTGGTTCTTCATTCACCAGTGCTTCACAACTAGTTGATCAAACAGCAGTGGACCTCTCTATATAACCTTGGCTGTTGATAAAAGGATGTATATTACCCTGTCTTCCTTCTGTACCTACCATCATTCTTATGTAAATTACCTTATCTTCCTTCTGTATCTACCATCATTCTTATTCTTTATGTCTCACAAGTATCTGATCCTGGTAATGCACTTCAAGTTTCTGCAATTAAATTTCAGCAGGTCCTCAGGGGAGTGTATTTATAAGGGTTTAATGTACGTCACAGTCTGTTGAAAATAAAACGGAACAAAAAATAAAGTGACAAGGCGGATCTTCAGCATGACATCACTGAATGCATAAATTAAACTGAAAAAGCACCAAACAAATCATCGTACACATGATTATCAAGTTTTTAGCATGCCAATTAAAATTTTCTTTTTTAATTTAGGGTTTTCACAAGGACTGTTTTGTGAATATTAATCAGCACACTTCATAATTTCCTACGTCATATCAAGTTAGTCATACTGTTAAATCTTCTCTGTGTCACATTTGAGTGATGTTTTAATTGGGAATAAAGCTCTGTGACATGAGTACATGTATTAGTCCATTAGGTCACGTGTGGCTTGATGACTATACATTGAATCACAACAGTTTATGACTGTTGCTTCCCCAGAGGTTAGTGAGTCAATTACCTATGAATAAACAGTGGGATGTAGCTGCTATTTGTATCATTGTGCACCCGGCATTCAGGAGATGTGAGATAGTGTGTCTTGGCATGGTTTGGGGTTTGCCTTTTTGCTTATTTCCAAAAGATGTGAATGAAATTTCAGTAATTAAAGTGCCTGAACATACTTGTAATATTTTGAACATGAAGAAGTATTAGATACCGGTATGCTTTAAAGGAAATGTAGCACTAATTATTATGTTTCAATTTTTTTAAATTTTAAAGACTGATACACAGAATTGAGTTCAAACAAACAAACGGAGTTGGAATTATTGATAAAATTTCCCGCGGTTCGAACTGAATGTGTCCCAAATCTTCCCGCCAAAAAACGCGGAATAAAAAGTGCAATGAATTTTCATTTGCTTTTATTTTTAGCTTGACTATTCGAAGAATAGTAGAGCTATTCTACCACTCTCGGTGTCGGCATCCGGTAAAGTTTTGGTTAAAGTTTTCATAACTTTAGTTATGAATGCTGTACATTCATGTGACGTGGCATAGGGGTAGAGGACATGGGTACTAATCAAATGATCATGATTGGAGGGTTGTGTGTGCCTATTAACTAGCTTATTTACATAACAATGAAAATATTTGTTAGGTTAAAGTTTTGGTTAAAGTTTTTGGTTAAAGTTTTTATAACTTATGAATGATGTACATTCATGTGACTTGGCATAGGGGTAGAGGACATAGGTATTGTTCAAATGAGCATGATTGGTGGGGGTTGTATGCACATACTAATTAGTTTATTTGCATAACAATGAAAATATTTGTCAGGTTAAAAGTTTTGGTAAACGTTTTTGGTTAAAGTTTTCATAACTTAAGTTATGAATGGTGTACACCTGTAACTTGGCATAGGGGTACTGTTAAAGTGAGCATAATTAGGGGTTGTGTGTGCATACTAATTAGCCTATTTGCATAACAATGAAAATATTTGTATCTATAATATCTCTTAAATTAAAGTGGGAGTGGGAATTTTGCATTACACAAATGATCATATATGTGAAGAGCATTGTCTACACTCAATGGTGAGGTGTAGTGTGCATATTAAGTAGGTTATTTTGATAACAACAGAGTTGCATACAAAATATTTAAGGTGAGGTAATAACTTGCTATTTGGTTCAGTGGTAGAGGGCATTGGTACTACACTGTTCAGTTGAGCATGGTTAGGTGATTGTGTGTTCATAATGATTAGCCTATGTGCATAGCAATGAAAATATTTGTATATATGGTCTCTTAACTTAAAGTGGTTTTGCTTGAACAAATGATCATACAGTATATGTTAAGAGCATTGTTCACACTTAATGGTAAGGCATAGCGTGCATTTGCTGCAATATGTTTGACCTGAGATCAAAGACATATGGCTTATGACTTACTAACTTCACATTTCTAGTTTTGTTGTGATACTGACATTCCTGACATGAATAGCAATCAAAATGTTTGTCTTGCCATGAATAAAGAAGCAAATAAACGTTTCCTTGCTTCTAAAGAATGTTAATTTAGGGGTTTGAGAAATATAAACAATAAGCAGAATGTCTGGTAGAAGATGACATAATGATAAAGTAGCTGAAGGAATTAGGATGAGGTCATGTGGGACAGGGTAGAATTGTATGTAGGGCAGGGTGCGGTGGGATGTTGGTCAGGATGTGTTGGCATGTTAGTCAGGGTGGATTGGCATGTAGAACAGGGTGGATTGGCATGTAGAATAAGGTGGGTTAACATGTGGAACAGGATGGGTTGGCATGTGGAACAGGGTGGGTTGGCATGTAGAACATGGTGGGTTGACATATGGGACAAGGCGGAATGGCATGTGGTGGAATGTCATCTGGATTTCAGTTGTGGGTTATGCAAGTGGTGGAATGACATACAGCATCTGGTTTACAGGTGTGATTGCATAGAGTATAGATGTGGGATGACATTTGGGAAAGGTTGGGATGGAATGTGAGACAGTCTGGAATATGTATTATTAGCAGTGAGGGGATTTGTATCGTTTCCAATGTCTAGTTTGTCATACGTTAAGCAATATTGTTTTGCATAATTTTGCTTTAATGTTATTGTACATTTTTCATGCTGCTTGACTTTGCTTGACACACATATTTTCTTAAATTGGAAGTTGTATTACAATCAATGATGTAGTTCTGGGAATGTGTAGGGGCTGGGGGAGGGTACAAGGTTGAAAAGGGGATTGAATGGCATTCTTTCATTAAGATTGGCAAGTCAGGGCCTCTCCTTTCTTTGTTATTTAATCGATAGAACTTAAAGAAGACTGCTAGGTTTTACATATTTTCTGAGTTACTGGGTAAGATAACCTTGAGCTTTTTTTATCTTAAGATATCTTAGAAAATTCAAAGATATTTTTAAGCTTGTAGTGCAAATGAAAATGTAAATATATCTTTCAAAGCTCATGTAATTTGAAATCATCTGCCCATGCTACACTATTTCTGTATATACTTCCCTCTAAAAGCTTATTTTCTTTACTATCTTTGAATAGTCGAGCATACTGTCCTTCTGACAGTTCTAGTTATTTATTGGACTCTTTTTCTTCTTCAATTTTTTAAAGACAATATAACTTGAAAGTTTGTAAATATTGAATTCGTTGTTTTTTTGTTCTTCTATGGATAAAATATGTCTTCCCGCGAACTCCCATTTTTCTCGTGGTTATAACCGCCGAAACTGTAGATTTTTTCAACCGGGCAAACAAGTTTATCTTTTAAAGGTCTATGGACAGCTATAAAAATGCTGTTTCATCTCCCACTTAAAAGGTATATGGACATATAGAGGTAACATTAGCTAAATTGCATTACAACATTTCATCAAAATCAGTTCAACATTGACCATTTTACAACTTTTAAATCTCGGCCATATTTGCATATTTTATGCAAATTTTGAGATGAATAACCTTGGGATAAATTGAAAACTGCAAGTGCTGTTTTCAAAATTCAAAAACTGTTTTTCTTGGATTATAAATGCTCTTTAGATCATTGTAGAAATTGCCACATGACATGTCCATAGAGATTTTTTTTTTTTTTTTAATGGAATAATATATCAAAGTAGTTTGTCAAAATTTAGTTTTGCAATTTTGTTAATTTTGCAATTTTTGTTAGTTTTGCAAGTCATGCCTACTTTATGAACTAATCCATTCAACTGCTTACATGGGAGATATTTACTCTAATAATGAAAGTGAAGATTGAACTTTATATTATTAATCCAGCTCTTTTGATAGACAAGATAATATGCATGGAGATCATGCTCTGTTAATTTCATTGTAAGTCTGCATATACTGTACCTGGCAATTTGGATACACATGTTGTGTACTTAACCATATTGACCAAGTAGTCAAAGATAAATGTTATCTATTATTATTTTATTTTTATGTGTATGATTTTGTAGAATCTATTAACTGACAAAGAGTGCCGTAGTGTAGCTTTTTTAAAACATGTAGCTAGAGTGCATTGCCAGCTGGATTGGAAGCCTATAAGTGCATACAAGTATCACATGAATTCTAATTTCTTTTGAATTTGTTACTATTGATTGAAGTTTTTGAATTTTCTATGATTTTCAATTTCTTTCGAATTTTGTTAGTAAATTGTATATCTTTTTCAAGGAAGAATTTTGTATCATATTTTTACCTGGTGGGGGTACAGAACTTATTTCCCATACATGTTTTTTATTGCCCTGTTAGAATACAGTGTATCTGTAAATTGACCAGCCCAGTATCTGTGGTGTAGGTATTAAACAGCACAATTACAGTCATCAGATTGAAGGCATTCAGGTATCAGTGAAGCTTTGTCACAGCTTGAGAACTATAAGTGTAATCATGACATAAAAACACACTGTTTCATTATGTCAACTTTACATTTCCAATGATGACTATGAACCTATGAAGACAGTTTTATGTTTCCATTACTTTAAAAGAGCAAGGACTTCTTATCATCACTCTGGAAGAAAATGGTCACTGGGGATTTTTAAATAATAAGCAGCCAAAAGATTTTTATTGCAAGATTTTAAAAGTGTTATTAGCCCTAAGACAAACAAGCTACATGTATTTTGAGTGCTGTGATGGTAGTTCAACATTTTTTATTATATTAATACATGCAGTACATATTGGTAATGGTAAAAATAAGGGCTTGAAAGCTTACTCCCACCTCCTTATTGGTTCCCCCCAACCCCTCTGTAACAATTGCCACTGCATCCTCACAATCCAACACGTTCTCCTTGCTTGCCCCCTGTACAACCTTCCCAGAGCTTCCCTCGCTCCCCACAACTCAATTGCTGAGTTCTTCCAGAAAAATTCTCCGGATAAAATAATCTCCTTCCTTCAGCATGCATCCCTCTACAACCATATTTAATTCTCCTCTTCCACCCCTTCTCTACTTTGTTTTTGTTTTACCCATGCACCTCCTCTCTCAATCACAGCTTTCTGGCTTTTGTTCTTGAATTTCTCTCATTCTTCCCCTGGTTTCTTTCCTTCCTACCTCTAAAATGATCTGACCTCTCAGGCACAATTTGACCTTCGTTGTCGTGGTACCGTTAAGACCTCATCAAACAAACAAACAAACAAACTATTTTAATGATAGTTTAATGTCAAAAAGATGAAATGTTAAAAACAAAGCAAATGCTCATTAGTTGAATTTTGATATCAGAAGTGTTCTGTTCTTTAAAACGTTATTTACAAAGTTTATGTTTTGCTTCAATCATATCAGAATCCCATCTTTTCTGAATTTTCAACTCCTCATTGTAGCTGTACTTTGCTGTTTATGTAAAGGTCTATGTACATTTAGAGCAAAATTACCTATTGGTAGATAAGCCTTTGAATTGGGGGAAATCTGTTATTTTGTAGTTATGGGTGATTAATGTGTGGGAGCATTTTCATTATGTATGCTAAAGTTTTTTTCACCTTTCTAGCTGATAAATATCGTGCATGCATACCCATGTTATGTGCACTCTATGGATCCATACAATTCCCTTTGGTGCATGAGTCTCACCTCGGGTGCATGCTGCTGCCATTAGTTTATGCATTATCTCTTTCTACAAGTAGTGCATGCAGCTTCATGTACTGGTAGTACTTGCAGCTACCAGTAGTACTTGCTGCCACCAGTAGCACCTGCAGCTACCAGTGGCACCTGCAGCTACCAGTGGCACCTGCAATTACCAGTAGCACCTGCAACTGCCAGTGGCACCCGCGGCTGCCAGTGGCACCCACGGCTGCCAGTGGCACCAGCGGCTGCCAGTGGCACCCGCTGCCAGTGGGCCAGTGGCACCCGCGGCTGCCAGTGGCACCCCGAGCTGCCAGTGTCGGCACCCGCCCAGCGGCACCCGCCCAGCGGCACCCGCTCAGCAGCACCCGCCCAGCGGCACCCGCCCAGCGACACCCGCCAGTGGCACCCGCCCAGTGGCACCCGCCCAGCGGCACCCGCCCAGTGGCACCCGCCCAGTGGCACCCGCCAGTGGCACCCGCCCAGTGGCACCCGCCCAGTGGCACCCGCAGCTACCTACATTTACCAGTAGTACTTGCAGCTACTAGTAGTACATGCAGTTAACAGTAATACATACATCTCTCTTTGGTGCATGTATCTCCCTATGGTGCATCCAACTTTGTGGTGCACAAAATTAATAGCCCATCATTCTCTTAATATTGGACACAGTTTTTGACAGCTATATACTCATGATTAATATGTCTTGCTCAAGAGTGCTAATTGGAATACATGGACTAGTAGTTGATCATGAATTTATGTGTAGTTCCTGTGCAGTAAAAGCTCATCATAGTGGGTATTAGTTTTCCATGAAGTTCAACATATGGGTAGAATCCATCACACCTTTATCTAGTCTCTTCAGACCTCCTGGCCCGTACGGCTGCAGTGCACTCTCTCCACTGGACTCTGTTATGGCTTCTGTCCACGAGCTCTATCCCATCACATTCCTCTCCTTCTCAACTGTCCTTCTCCAGGTTGTTCTAGGATAACCAACTTTCCTTCCCCTCTGGTTTCCACATCATAGCTGTCACACAGTGCTTAATAGTGCTCATGCACATCACATGACTAATCCACCTCCACCTTCTTTTTACTTCAGTGCTGATTTTGTCATGTTTAGTGATTCTCAGTATTTCATCATTAGATATTACATATGGCCATCTGATCTTCAAAATTCTCCTGTTACATTTGAACATAAATGTATCCAACTTTTTATTATGTGCTACATTAACTCTCCATGTTTCGCAACCATACAAGAGTACAGACTTAACAAGAGAGTTAAACAGTTGTATTTTTGTATATATTGAGAATGTGCTTGAGTTCCATATCTTCTTTAATTTCATAAATGCTACTCTTGCTTTAGAGATTCTGTTTTGAATATCTTCCTCGCCACCATCTTGTAAGCTTACTGTTGCACCAAGGTATCTTAACTTATTTACTTCTTTTAGTTGTTGGTTATCGATATAAACTTTGTTTGCACATTTGCTGTTAACTTTCATTAGCTCTGTCTTATCCTTATCAATTCTTAGCCCAGTTTGTGCAGCATACTGATTGAGCCTGGTCACTTTGGTTTGCATGTGTTGATATGTAGATGAAAGCAGAGCAATATCATCAGCAAAATCTAAGTCCTCAAGGGTTGACCTGAACTTCCATCTAATTCCATTCCTGTTATTATCAGTCGTTTTCCTCATCACTCAGTCTACCACCATCAGACAAAGAAACCCTGACATTACATCACCTTGCTTTACACCACTTTTGACTTGGAACCATTCAGATTCCACACCACCATCTATAACTGCACATGCACTGTCTTCATATAATGCTCTTATCAAACATATAATCTTTTGTGGAATACCATAGGCTGCCATTATTTTTCAGAGGCTTTTTCTGTGCACTGAGTCATACGCCTTCTTGAAGTCAACAAAGGCGATGTATATGGTTGACTACAATTCAGCCACCTGTTCTAGAATGTTGCGCAGGATGAAATTTGCTCAGTGGCACTCCTTCCTCTTCTAAATCCAGCCTGTTCATCTCTCATTTTACTGTTAACACCATTTGTAATTCTGTTGATTAAAACTACCAAATATTTTACTTCGTATGGATGTTAAGGTTATTCCATGCCAATTATCGCAGTAGTATTGCCTTTCTTAGGTATTTTTGTTATCAGTCCTTGCTTTCATGATTTTGGTAAAACTTCCTTTTCCCATACAATTCTGAACAGCTCTTCAAGCCATAATACTGATGTGCATATATCAGCTTTTAACAACTCAGCAGTTATATTATCCTTTCCTGCATCCATCATGTAGGTATAATTTATGTGGGTGTAATTTACCATATGGGTTTAATTCACCATGTGGGTATAATTCACCATATGGGTATAATTCACCATGTGGGTATAATTCACCATGTGGGTATAATTCACCATATGGGTATAATTTACCATGTGGGTACATGAAGAAAATATCTTCCTTTAGGAGAATGGTCCATCAATCATTCACAGTTAATGCACATGATTACCTCAGGCATTATGATACACAGCTATTTTTATCACCAGTTTGAAAAGAAACTTCTCCCACTAAGACACTTAACACAGATGAGTGATTTCAATCACAAAAGTGCCTTGATTCTTTAGCTCTGGCTTTGTGTAATCTTATACACACAAATAGCCTTGGGCTACTTGGCCGTGGCATGCATGGGAATAGCAGATAAACATTCATTGTTTTTAGTGGAAACAATACACTGAACAGGAAGTCGGGTTGGTAATTGTCCTACCTGAGTTTTCAGGATTAACTCAGGTGCTGGGTGCGGGTAGGCTTAAAGAGAAACTTTTCGGCTTGTATAAATTATTATGTAGATATAATTCACCATATGGGTATAATTCACCATATGGGTACAATTTACCATATGGGTAAAATTCACCATATGGGTATAATTCACTATATATATGATACAACATATATGTGGATATGATGCAACTTTATCTGGATATAATACAACCTTTATCTGGATATGATACAACTTTATTTGGATATAATACAACTTTATCTGGATATAATACAACTTTATCTGGATATAATACAACATAAATTACAAAATGATATAACACATGTGCGTATAATATAACATGTGGGTAAATACAACATACATATATGTGGGTATAATTGGTTGTCAAAATGTTCATTAAGACATCAGGCAGATGTTCATCTTTTGAAGTTGAACTTTTTACTCAAGTATCACAAACTTTCATTTTAGTATATTCTCCATTTTTCTTTCACAGGATGTAAAGGAAACCACTGAAGAAAATCTAGATGAGCTTAGTGACTCGGAGGAAATACTGAAAGTATTATGTCCTGAAGCACTACGAAACGTAAAATCTAGCGATGTAAGATAAATTTCATTTGTATAATGTGTTGTCCGCTTGTCCCTTTGAGGATGAATTTATGCACAAAATGGTTCATAGAGGAACCCCTGTTAAATAATATTTACGTGAAATAATGTAATCATTAAAATGCTCGAGGGGGTTTACCTTTGTCACACTTTTATGTGGATGTTGTGATTTATCACCATAGACTCCGGATGTCAGAAATGTAAGCTGTAGGTTTCAGCTTTACAATTCCCTAGTTTCAGGGATGGTTTAGAATTTTTATCAACATCATCACAATCACCATATAGAAACAAGGTCCCTTTCTGGTCCATGTCTGACAGTGATTGAAATAATTCTGCTGGATTCTCTGAAAGAATTGAATTATTTGTATTTTAAATTATATTTTGCAGTAGTGTAGGAAGATATTTAAAATTTGGGGTCCAGAATTGATTTTTGTCCCAACAAACATACAAAAATGTACGAGTCTCTTATCACGGTGAAACTATTTGTAAAGGGCGGGGGAGGTATTGTAAAATAATTAGAATATTTAGTAAAATTTCCCGAAAATGGAGGAAATTTAATGAAAGTTGAAGCAATTTTCTTGAAAACTGAAAATTTCCCCAAAAAAGAAGACAATTTCCTGAAAATGAAAATTGAAGCAAAATTTCACAAGAATTAATGCAAATTTCATAAAAATGAAGAAAAATTCCCACAAATGAAGGAAATAGCACGAAAATTAATGCAAATTTTACGAAAATTAAAGCAAATTTCACGGAATTTGCAGCAAATTTAGAAAATATGAAGCAAATTTTATTAAATTCGAAGCAAATTTTCCAAAAATGATGAAAATTTCCATAAATGAAGAAAAATTTCGAAAATAAAGACAATTTTCAAAAAATGAAGGAGAATTTACGAAATTGAAGCAAATGTCACGAGAATTGATGCAATTTTCACCAAAATGAAGATATCCCGAAAATGAATATATTTTCCCCAAAATTGAAGAAAATTTCCTGAAAAGTGAAAAGAAATTCCTGAAAACGAAGAAAACGTTTCGAAAATTTCACAAAAATTGAAGGAGATTTCTCAAAAATTTAAGATTTCTGGAAGAAAAGATGCCATGGAATCTTATTCGTCAAAATCGATTCGTTAGACCTTCAATATGGGAGTGCCAATATGGTACTTGGCCCTCATTATTAAATTATTGGATGTTTTGTTCCCCCTGCCCTCCCCCTCCCTGGTTTCTACGCCACTGTTTTGTTGTACATTTTTTCATAAACATAGAAATGTAGACGTTTTAAGATCTTGCTACTTCACTTCTTCCATCTTCCAATTACAATGACGGGTCGTCGCCTGCATATTTTTGGTCAATTTCTATCTGACGACCGGACGAGGACACAGGTTGTACTCAACAGTTGTGGTGCACTGGCGTGTCTACCCAACCCCGTGGTCAGATTATTTTCAGTTGGTAGACTTCTTCCTTTTTTCAATTTCTTCAACAATATGTATTGTGTATAATGTGATCATACATTTGCTTTCGAAAAACACTTGAACAAATATTTTATATTTCAAAAGGCAACATTCCAATGCAAATTTTTACTTTTTATTAGTTTCAGTAAAGATTTTGCATAATCAATTGCACCTGGCATATTATTCTTACCTTGGAAAATGAGTTATACCTAAGAAGCCTTTCCTTCAAAGGCTAAGTTATGACTACCATTTTATTATGCATAAAAGCTTTGCTTTTAGTACATATTTCTGCAGAATGTCATAAGATTGGAACATACTAACTGTTGTATGCATTAAGCTCCACTAGATCTGTACACCTTCACTACTCTCTTTAGCCTCTCTTGCACAATGTGACCAATAGTGCCCTTAAACCGAGGTTTAACAAATCGATCTAAAGGCAAGTTGTCCACTGGGTATGGAACTCTGTACCCATTGATGTTCAGAAGAAAAAAATTGGATCTCCCTGAGAATTTTATGTGTGTTTGTTTAAAACAAACTGTGCTTGAAATATGGTTTTTTGCAAGGCAAACCCAGCACAAATCTTGGTTGCCCGCAAATGATATTTGGTCATCTTGGGCAGCTGGACGGGTGATTTGTCGATCCCTGCCTTGAACACCATCAAATAACCTACATTTGTCTTGATGAGAGGAGTAGGTACAGCTTGATACACCTTATAGCTGGACACCCTCAAAGAGATTAAATACATGTAAAGTGCATTTCTAGTTTTTATTGCACCTTTTTTGTTTTGATAACAAGTTACTTTTTTACTCTTTTAAACAGATTGTTGTTTGGGTGGATCCTGTAGATGGCACTACTGAATACACACAAGGTAAGGGTTCCAAGTGTATTCGTGTATTGCATTCATTTGAAATTCTTCAAACATTACCTCATTTTACCTTACAAGTCTGGACTGTTTTCTACATTTTGATCGGGAGATCATATATTTTCAACCCCAATATATAACTGTATAATATCCTCTTCTTAAATCATTAAGACACAGCCACAACTGCTCCAGTGCTGGCCAGCGGCCACAGTTATGTGAATTGGCCACTTATCAGCTTATCAGTACTGCATACATGGGGCTTTTGTGTAAAAGTGCACTCAAGCAAATGAGGATGGTAAAAACAGATTGCACTGAATGAGACTTACTCATGGTGATGATTTGCAACTAAAACTAAGTGATTTTAAGGGTGTTCATTTCAAATTGTGGTTTCATGAAAAGGGGTTGGAAGACCAGTTTTTAATAGCTTTGAAAGTTTGTCATGAACTTTGATTGGCCACATTTACAAACTGCAGATGCTTGTGTCGTAATTTAAAAACTTTTCAGTTGGGAATTTAGAGCTCATCCTGATGAATATAAAATTTCTACCTTTTACTGTTTATCAAAGGCTGCTGACATTAACTTGGTTGTCGATCTTATGTCTGTCCGCACGTCGTACCTGTGTTCTTGTCTGGGTTGTATTAAGCATTGATAGCATTGTTGCTATCATAACCGAATACGCAGGCGATGACCCCATCATTGTAACTGTGTTTTACTCGTTTTCGCAATATCTACTTAACTTTGCTCCTATATCTACTTAACTTTGCTAATCATCCATTTTAAATCTAAAAGCATTTGCTACTCTTAAAATGTGTATTTTTTTAAGGTTAAACCATTAGAACGGGTTTGTTGTGGGTTTGACATTGCATTACTGAGCTTGTTATCTGTAGCTCATATTGACATCTATAATTGTTTACCTTGTAAACAAGGAGATTTAGAGAGGAATCCTTAACAGATTTGTTCAGGAGTCAAGCAAGTCCATCTTATATGAAAGAGATTCTTAATAAAACACAATGGTTAAGAAAGCATTCAAAAATCTTATTCCATTTAGGAGATATTCAAATTTAAAGTTGTATCTTATTTATGTAGAAAATGACTGGTGTAGTAATTCTACTATGGAAGTTTTTTGCCTTCATTTTTATATTCTTAACAATTGTTAAATGTATTTAAAAGAAAATTTATTTTAGCAATTTTTACTATTTGAATTATTTTTAAATCTTAATGCTAATAATACACTCTTGCAAGTACAGTTTGTGTTGTAAGTATGACCTTTGCTTGATGTATCTTAGCACTTATTTCTTTTGTGCAAACAATTTAGTCTAGCAGTATATTTACCTCTATGTGTATTCAGCAATCCTTGCTTTGAATCACTTTGTCATATTTATTGGCTTAATGTATTTTTTATTGATTAAAGTGAATAAAATCATGATAAGGTTGAGACCTAATTACATGAGATAACAGATTCAAGTTGGACCTTATCCTATCCTCTATGAATAGTTTTAAATATCATTCTTGACTTGGTGAACCAAATAAATGCCTTGGTAAATGGAAAACTTTGATTTTAAAGACAAGAGAAGGGATGTGAGATCTAGTGAAAATAATAGGCCTTAGTCAAGTTCGGTATTTCATGACAGCTGGGAGTGAACTCGCTCTGGTATAAAATTTGTTGTTAAGCCAAAATACTGCAGTACGTATACACCACGTCTTGTCCATACCAATATCGACAATATCAATATTTGACTGATACCAATGTAAAGAAACATTTGGTATGGCAAATTCAAACCTTCTTTTATACCATTTTAGAAGAATACATAACAAGTTACTTCGTCAGAAAATGTGTTTGACTGATACTTTAAGTACAGTGCTGCTGGTCCTACTTATTTTATTTTAAAGAAACTAAAATGGTCCCTCTCTTTTTAAAGTTTTTAAAAAGAAAATGGTCCATTTACCTGCATCAATGCAGGTAGTATGGAAAATTATTTTAAGTTGGGCACTTATTTTGGTTTACTAATATGTATGGAGTGACGTAAATATATTAATATTATAAATTTCTCATACCATCAAACTTTACTCTAGAAGTTGTTCCTAATCCTGTATATATGTTTTTCTTTTTTGAAACCTTTTGTTTTGTAGTAAGATAGACTTTTGCATATGATATTATAGGTCTTTGTCATAGGTCTTTGTAAGATGCACACACAAATCTGGTTCCCTGTTCAACATTTGGTGTCCAGTCAACTCAGCACAAAACCAACTTGGCACAGAACCAACTCGGCACAGAACCAACTCGGCACAGAACCAACTCGGCACAGAACCAACTCAGCACAGAACCAACTCGGCACAGAACCAACTCAGCACAGAACCAACTCAGCACAGACCCAACTCAGCACAGAACCAACTCGGCACAGAACCAACTCGGCACAGAACCAACTCGGCACAGAACCAACTCGGCACAGAACCAACTCGGCACAGAACCAACTCGGCACAGAACCAACTCGGCACAGAACCAACTCGGCACAGAACCAACTCGGCACAGAACCAACTCGGCACAGAACCAACTCGGCACAGAACCAACTCGGCACAGAACCAACTCGGCACAGAACCAACTCGGCACAGAACCAACTCGGCACAGAACCAACTCGGCACAGAACCAACTCGGCACAGAACCAACTCGGCACAGAACCAACTCGGCACAGAACCAACTCGGCACAGAACCAACTCGGCACAGAACCAACTCGGCACAGAACCAACTCGGCACAGAACCAACTCGGCACAGAACCAACTCGGCACAGAACCAACTTGGCACAAGCCAACTCTGCACGAGCACAGAAACTTCTATCAATCCAACATGACTGTAGTTGATTTGATGGCTCTGAAATGGCATATTGTTATTGACTTTAAATTAATACTTCCATTAGATTTGTCCTAATCAGTTTTGAGATTACAAATCTTAATGTGTATCCATATGAAATGGTGGTAGAGATGAGAAATAATCATCAATGATACGTTTGTTCTGGTAGGTTTCCTTGATCATGTGACGGTACTAATTGGTATTGCAGTCAAGGGAGAAGCAGTTGCTGGGGTAATACACCAACCATACTACAACTACAAGGCAGGACCAGGTGTCCCCATGGGGAGGACCATGTGGGGCATTGTTGGCCATGGCGCATTTGGGTGTGACTACAAGCAGTTGCCAGAAGAACAACGAGTCATTACAACGACCCGTTCCCATTTAACAGATGCAGTACAGGAAACAATAGATGCAATGCAACCAACAGAAGTGCTCAGAGTGGGAGGTGCTGGCCATAAGGTACAATACTAGCAGGCAAATTTTTTACAAAGATATATCTTTTTTAGAGCTGTTAACTGTTTAAAGGATTAGTTCAGTGTTCAAGCAAGTTTATCTTATATAATTGCCCTTAAATTTTTGTCACCTAAAGATAAACCACAAACTTAACAAGCTTAAATAATTGTGTTGGTAAGCATGCTTGCCTCATTCAGTTGTCACTTATCCCTGAAGGAACCAAAAACCCACTGTTCATCATACAATACACAGTATAGTCTACTTAATCACGAATTGCACACACACGCAATGAGTAGTTTAGTTTTCAATGATATAATGTAACAGATCATGTGGTTTGAGAATAAAAGGAATCAAAAGAAAATTACAACCGGTCGTTTTGAAATGAAAATTTATATGACTTCCTGCTGCTAGTGATCAATTGTTAAGCCCAAAACCTTATAATGAAAGAAGCTTATTCTTATTCCGTTAAAGGGATATTCAAGAATAAGGAGTTTTGGAAGGTTCAGTCTCATTTGTGTAGAAACAATCCACACAAGTCACATTTATCAAAAAACTTCATATATTTTCTTGTATTTTTTCTTGAGGTTTTGTATCTTAAAAACCATTTGAAATGTCAGAAAAGAAATAAAACAAATTCTCTAGTGAAGGAACTTCAATTTACCACTTAATAAAATTAAGAAATTAAGAATAAATACACTTAAAATTTCGTAAAAATACATTGACAATCATTGAGACAGTTAGGATGAGGACGTCAACCCTTTCAAAGCAGTATCTCTTAACAGATAAGACCAATGAACTTTAAACTTGAATATCTCTTTTAATATCAAAATGGGATATTTAAGTAGTTTCATCATTTTGCTTCTTTTAAAGTCCTCTTTCGTGGAAAGATTAACTTAATTGACAAATGAACTAATCCTTTAACCCTTACTCTACCACGCGGCGATATTATCGCCGTTTTAGGTGCCCCATCTTCGACCTCGCGTCCCAAGCGGGTTTTTAAAAAAGTGCTGGTAGAGTAAGGGTTAATCAACCCGCGACAAGTGTGTGAACTGAAAAATATATGCAGCATGGTCCCGGTGGGCGGCCCACTGGGTCACTAAAGCTGAACGAGCCCGACTCTGCTGCTCGGAAACAGAGGACCCTTCAATAATCAGCCTGTGCTTAAGCCTTACCCTACCATGTGGTGATATTATTGCCATTTTGGGTGCCTTATCTTCGACCCTGCCTCCCAAGCACGTTTTCAAAAAATTGCTGGTAAAGTAAGGGTTAAGTCCTGTTTTTAAGGGATAATATGTACCTAAACAGTCCAACATGTAGATTGAGTTTCACTCAGCCAAAATCCAATTGAGTTACACAACCTTCAAGGTCATACATAGTAAATGAGGCAGCACATGCTCAAACCATGTTAAACAGCACAGGACCATTATCATATTTATTGGTCTGTTATTTTTTGTTCAAAATATTGCTTATATGAAATCCAGAATAATTAATTATAGTATTTGGAAGATGATATTTGCCACAATGCTCTTTATGTTATAGAACCAATATTTGTGTTGAGAGCAACTTGATTTCCTATGTTCTCTTTAACTTTCCATTCTGATTATACTCTACTATGCACTTTTTACCTAAACTTTTTTCATTTGTGGATGGGTGACTGCTTTCTGTAAGATTGTTCCTTTGTATTTTTTCCCTCCTGTTGTGACCAGGCCTACCTGCCTTTTTGGTACTTGTACAGTGGTTCTCGTATAGTAGTTCAGAATTTTTTTTTATTGTTGCCTCGGGTTTCCCGGCCTTTGGTATTTTTTTCCAACATGACCAAACGCTGCTACCTTGACCTTGACTTTCTCTCCCCTCCCTGAGACCTACCTGCTACCCCCATTGACCATTCCTCAGCCCCAGTCTCCAAATTTTGAATCATTTAGTCCACCAACATCAGACAGTTTCAAAAGAGTTTTCCCCTTCCTCATCCACAAGGCACTCCACGGCCTTTTCGGTACGCAACTTCTACCCTCAAATCCGGTGATCTTCTGGTGCACTGCACCAGGGACACTCAAGCCACCACCCTCTTCACCACCAAAGCCCTAGCTAATACTGGTATCAACACAACAGTCACACCCCACCATTTCCTGAACTCCAGCAAAGGCGTCATCAGAACCAAGGATCAAGACCTTGTAGAGGAACTTGCCAGCCAACACATCACTAAGGCCCGTCGTCTCGTCCTCAAGAGAGACAGTGCCAAAACACCCACCAATACCATCTTCCTGACTTTTCCTACACCAAATCTCCCCTCTCACATCACTGGCGGCTACCTGAGAATCCCAGTTGCCCCCTACATTCCCAACCTTTTCCGCTATCATAAGTGCCAGAGGTATGGCCATGGAAAAACCTCTTGCCACAACCAAGAGCGCTGTGGTAACTGGAGCCTTGGAGCATGACAGCGCCTCTTGCACCAACACCCCACACTGCACCAATTGCGACAGTACTCACCCAGCCAACCATCCTCCTTCACAAAAGACTGCCCCACCAGGCTTCAAGAAAATAAATAACTAAACTGAAAACCCTTAATCCCAACACTACTTACCTGTAGGCCAAGAAGCAATTCCTCGCTTCCCTCCACACCAAACCTTCCTACTCGAGCACAGTTTCTTCAAACACCAATACCACCCCCACCCCCTCCCTTACACAACCAGAACTAACTCAACATGCCCAAATCGACCTCACCTAGCTCTTCTTACCGAGTCCTAAGCCCATCATCGCCTTAGCCAACAACCCAACCACACCCATTACACAAACCGCCTCCACCACCACCTCTCTTTCCAACCTTCCTTCCTTTTCTAAGACCCCCATCCTCTACCCCAACATCTCAAATGCCATCAAAAACTCAAGCCAACAAACAGCCCACCTTTCAAACCCACCTTTCAAACCCACATGTTTGATTGCCGAACCCACCGAACATACTTCTTGTCCTATTTAAAAAGAAAAACTGCTCCCAAAGAAATGGACAGATCCAAAGAAAAAACAAGCCAACCCAGACACAACAGATCTTCCTCCAGATAACCCCCCGCCTCCTTATGGCGTACAACAAAAACAATTACAATATCACTCACAACATTATACAATGGAACATCAGGAGCCCCAAAGCCAACTCAGAAGAAATTGACCTTCTGGCCACCATTTTCAACCTGGTCATCTTCTGCCTACAAGAAACCTTCTTGAATACCACTGACCATTATTCCCTCAATAACTTCTCTTGCTACCATAAACGTGAAGAGGACGCCAACAGGGCCTGTGGGTGTGTCTCCATTCTTGTTATACACGATATCCCACACAGCCCTATTCATGTGAACATCGAACTTCAGGCCATCTGTATCTCTATTTTTCTTCACAAAACCTTCACTCTTTGCAATATCTATCTTCCCCAACACCAACCCGCATTAACAACCTCATCTCTCAGCTCCCCTCCCTTTTATCCTTCTTGGTGACTTCAACTCCCTGTTGGGCTCCAATACCACCACCCCCAGAGGTAAGCTCTTGAAAACACTCTTCAAAAGCACAGCCTTTCTTTGATCCACTTTAACTCCCGACCTACCTTTATCCTGCCACAGGCTCTCTTACCTGTATTGACCTGTCTATTTGTTCCCCCAACCTCCTCCTTGATTTTAGCTGGAAGATCACTGCTAACCTCTGTGGTAGTAACCATTACCTTCTCCTAATTCACTCCAACCTTCAAACCCCCACTGACCACTCCCACCCCCTCCACACCCGCTTCCTGACTGGAACCGTAAGAAAGCCAACTGGCCCCTTTTCAAAACCCTCTGCAACTCTCTCCACTCCCCCCATCTCCTCGAGGGTGAGGATCCCATGTTTGCTCCATTCCCAAAAGCTCCAAACTCCCTAATCACCCCTCAACCCCTGGTTCAATGATGACTGCAAAACCTCCATCAAGAACAGGGAAAAAGCCTTAGAAACTTCAAAACAAACCCGACCACCCACAATTTCAACCTCTTTCGCATCAGCCATGCCAAAGCCAGGCGCACCATCAAGGACAGTAAAACCAACTTTATCTCTTTCTCACCACCAACACCTAGCTAAAAAGATGGAGAGTATGGTTAACAGCTTCCACGTCAGGATGGGCAAATCTCCCATCTTGCATCTCTCCTGGAATGGTAATCTTACCGCGAAAAAGGATATCGCTAACCACCTGCCGCATCTGTCAGCAACATCTCGTCCTCCGCCAACTACCCCAATACTTTCAAAGCCAAAAAAGCTCGTTAGGAAACCCGGATTATTACCTTTCCCTCTGACAACACTGAGAGCTACAACACTTCTCTCACCCTATCTGAATTAAAGCAAGCCATCCACGACACTGGCTCCACCTCCGAGGGCCCAGATAACCTCCCCTACCAGTTCCTGAAACACCTTCCCAACAAGGCCACTGCTACCTCCTCACCATCCTCAACCATTTGGTCCTCACACTCTTTTCCCCTATCTGGAGGACAGCTATCATCACCCCCTTCCCCAAACCGGGGAAGGGCGGCACTAACCCCTCCAGCTACTGCCCCATCGCCCTCACCTGCTGTCTCTGTAAAATTATGGAAAGAATCATTAACCAGAGACTAAATTGGTTCCTTGAGACCAACAGAATCCTCTCCCCTCACTAAAGCGGCTTCCGGAAACATTGCAATACCTTGAACCAGTTATTCACGCTCGACACCGCTATCCAGGAATCCTTCTCAAAAAAGGAACACCTCATTGCCATCTTTTTTGACTTCAAGAAAGTATTTGACACTACTTGAAAATACGGCTGTACCCGCAAGCTTCACACCATCGGCCTCAAGAGGCCACCTCCCCATCTTTATTCACTTCCTCTCACCCAGGCAGTTCCAAGTTTATATTGGCCACACCCTCTCCAACCCCAAGCCTCAAGAAGGGGCATCCCCCAAGGCAACATCTTCTTCCTTACTCTCTTCAACCTAAGCATTAACAACATGGCAGACAATCTTGGCCAATATCAAACGTGCCTTCTACGTGGACGACTTCAGCATTTTTACTCCTCCCCTAGCTTTCCTCTTGTCATAAATAGGCTCCAACTTTGCCTTAACCAGCTGCAAGACTAGTGTAACAATAAAGGTTTTAAATTCTCCAAAGACAAGACAGTCTGCTTATACTTCTGTCATTTCAACAATCTCTTTTCCAGCCTGAATTTTGTGCTCAATGGCAATCGCATCCCTAAAGTTGACCACACTAAGTTCCTGGGTCTAACCCTAGATCCCAAGCTCCCTACAAACAACACATCACCAACTTAAAAGAGAATTGTAACAGCTCTCTTAACATTCTCTGCCTTCTCTTTAAACCACTTGGGGTGCAGATCCTCACACTCTCCCTCAAAATCTTCAAGCTCGCCAAGCTTGACTACGGCAATATTGTCTACTGTGTTGCTCAACTCTTACCTCAATTACATTAAATACCATCCAAAATGAAGCCCTCAGGCATTGCCCGGTGCCTACAGGACCTCCCCCATGACCAGCCTTCACATTGAAGCCAACGAACCCCCCTTCCTGCTAAGGTGTAGAAAGCTTAGCCTTCCCTATGCTTTTAGGGCCCTCACCAACACCCAAAAGCCTGTCTACAACCTCATTAGGTATCCCAATTTCTCCACCCTCTTTGATAGGACTAAAACCCTATCCCCTCCCTTCAGCTTACGCATCAAACCCAACCTCCACAATCTCGACATCAACCCCGCCATTCTTGGCACCTTCTCATCACAAAACCCAAACCCACCCCAACCTCTTCATCAATCTTCACAACCAAATTAAAGACCAACTCTCAAACTACACCTTTATCTCCACTGATGGCTCCAAGGAAGGCGACAAGACAGCTGCTGCTGCTCCCATCAAAGACATCACCCTCAGTAGCAGGCTTCCCAACTACTTGTCCATCTTCTCGGCCAAAGCCAAGGCCATCCTACTCATCCTCAACTATATTAGGCACACGCTGCTTAACCACTTTGCCATCTTTTCATACTCCAATCTGTCCTTACTTACACCCTCCCCTCCACCCCAGAACGTGAAATATCTTGTGTTACTTGTTCTCATATGTGTAATCAACATACCTACACAAGTTCTACTTGAACTTATAGTTATTTCTTCTTGCAGTTTCCTTTTGTCATAATGTCATAGACTGGTTACATGCTAAAAACAGGTGTAAAAATGCTACAGAAAAAAAAGACAGATCATATTATATACAGAACTTTTCAAACCAATTTTTGCTCAAGGAGATTACTTCACTTTAGCCAATCAACTGCTGGTGGAATTTTCCCTTTGTTATCCAACTTGCAAAAACAATCAGCCATCATGTATAACATTGAGCTTGCATATTGCCATCATGTATAACATTGAGCATGCATATTGCCATCATGTATTACATTGAGCTTGCATATTGCCATGTATAACATTGAGCATGCATATTGCCATCATGTATAACATTGAGCGTGGATATTGCCATCATGTATAAATAACATTAAACGTGCATATTGCCATCATGTATAACATTGAGCATGCATATTGCCATCATGTATAACATTGAGCGTGCATATTGCCATCATGTATAACATTGAGCGTGCATATTGCCATCATGTATAACATTTGAGCATGCATATTGCCATCATGTATAACATTGAGCGTGCATATTGCCATCATGTATAACATTGAGCATGCATATTGCCAGTATAACATTATAATATATATGTATAACATTGAGCGTGCATATTGCCCTCATGTATAACATTTAAGCATTGCCATCATGTACAAATAACATTACCATTGAGCATGCATATTGCCAGTATGTATAATATTGAGGGTGGATATTGCCATCATGTATAAATAACATTAAACGTGCATATTGCCATCATGTATAGCATTGAGCGTGCTTATTGCCATCATGTATAACATTGAGCGTGCATATTGCCATCATGTATAACATTGAGCATGCATATTGCCATCATGTATAACATTGAGGGTGCATATTGCCATCATGTATAACACACATATGATGAGCATTTAAACACACTTTTTCAAACACTTGATCCCACACCGTGAGTGAATTGTGCAGACGGCTAAGAATCCTCCAGTATTTGATTGATTGCTAAGATTTCCCCAGTATATGATTGGTCCATTAAGGACATGTGAATTTCAGCCATGTGACATTATTTAAATTAGTTTTCCAGAAATTGATGATTCTGATTTGAAAAGGTCTATACAGTATTCAAATTCATATCGACTGATCCTTGCACCATCCTGTGTTTCTGTTATCATCTCTTGGATTAATTAAGACCTCTGATATTCTCCACAGGTCCTGCTGCTCTTGGAAGGCCGAGCAAGTGCCTACATATTTGCTAGTCCTGGGTGTAAGAAATGGGACACATGTGCACCAGAAGCAATCCTTAAAGCATTGGGAGGTAAGATGAAGTGACTTGAAAATACTAGTCTTCAGGGTTAAGAGGATTTTAGTCAAATCATCTTCCTGTAATTTAAGTAGTCATACATTTTTTAACAAGTAGAAAATTGTCACGTTTTGACTTAATATTACTCTGCAATTCTCGTCCCAGTCCAGTCAAGTTTATGACCCTGATCTGGAGCTGCTGCTGCCCAAGAATTTGGCTGACGCCCACAACAGACTTTAGTGTGGGTTGCAGGTCATAACAGAGATACCGTATTGATGTAATAAGTGCCTGGGGTGCTTTAATACAAAAATATAATTGAACCATGTTTTAGGCCCAAAGTTTCTTCCTGACAAGCGTACATGTTCCGGCTGCGTACAGTGTGCTATTCGAACTGCATTGTGTGAACTGGTTCTATACTAGCCTCACAATAACCACCACAAAAACAATAAATTATGTTATCAGTCAAAAAATGTTGGGTGGGCTCTTATTAGAGCAGAGGGTTTAATGTGGCAAATGCGAAAAAGAATTTAATACTTTTGAGTTATGCCAATATCATTCATTTGTGAATCACTCAAAAGGGTTCTAAAGTTTGAATCAAGTAGGTATCACCTTTTGAAAATTCAATAACATCAGCAAAAAGGGAATATGTTCACATGAAAGTTGGATGCAGTCAAATTTACCTTTTTTTCACTCCGACCACAGGTAAACTTACTGATGTCCATGGCAACATATACAAGTACCACAAAGAAGTTCAGCATAAAAATAAAGCTGGGGTGATTGCTGCATATAGAAACCATGAATTCTACCTCAACAAAGTACCACAGTCTATCAAAGATGGGCTACCTGTCTCATGATGACAGACACCAGAGCAGTGTTCTTTGCCAGCAAAATGGCATCTCATTTCCCCTACTTTTCCTCTCAAAATACACAAAAATATGAATCGATTGTGATGAGTCATTTAAAGGCGAAGAATTAAGACTTTTATAAGAGTGGATAGTGTCCTCCATATTTGAGATTGATTGCTTGATCTAATATTCATGACTATGGGTAGTAGATTGGATATACTTTGATGAAATGCTTACATGTTTGTTAGAAATTGGGTCAAAAAGATTGTAAACTAAGAATTATTTGAAAAGGTTTTGCATGTAGATGGGCTTTCGAAAAGCTTGAGCTTAAAGATGAGTGAGGAAGATCAGATGTAGTGTATTATTAATGCTTTTTTCACAGTTCTTACAGAGAGTGAAAAAAAAGAAGAATGTGGATTCAGTTTTCTGTTGTTACTGATTTTGTCTAATGGAAAGAATGTGATTGCTGATCTGAATTATTTGGAACCAGGGCCGCCATGAGCCTGGCGGTATTTTAAATACATAGGCCAAAGTTGAAATCAGGCCATCCTTTGGAATGTGCATCCTTTGTCTTAATTGTTATGGGCCCCCCCACAATCCTGGGCCTTGGAGAAATGCACCCCCTTGACCCCCATTTTCGGCGGTGCTGTTAGGTGCATTTATAGGGATAGTCTGACAGGCAGTATTTTATTCAATTCAGCTGTCGGGTTTACACTATAAAAACTGCTGCAGTTGTTAACCCTTGTCTTTTTCATTAGATATCAGGAATCTCTATGCATTAAGTATGATGTGCATATGCTTTAAGCATGATATGCATTGAGCATGATATGCATATGCATTAAGCATGATATGCATCTGCATTGAGTATGATATGCATATGCATTGAGTGTGATATGCATATGCATTGAGTATGATATGCATATGCATTGAACATGATATGCGAATGCTTGTCTTTCTGAAATATGTTACAGAAATACATTCAGCACTTAGTGTATGTGGCTGCTGTTGCTTCCTATTTGCACGGTTTGCAAATGAAACTTTCTCAGGTGAAAAGGCAGTACAGATTCATACTCACTCTGCTTAACTATTAATCTAGTGTGGTCAGCTTATTCAAATATTCTACCGTGAACATTCACGATAGCTACAAAATCAGGATTTTTTATCTGATTTTAAGATTAGTATGAATGGCTATTTGATATCAGTGCTGCCCTTAGTCGAAAGAAAAGGACGGTATTTGTCCCCTCATATTTTCAAATCTTAGTTTTTGAAAATCAGTGTTTTCCTCTTTCATCATTTTTAACAGCAATAGAATTCTCCATCAAGTATTTAGAAAGATCAATTTTCATCAGTGATAAGATTAAGCAAGTGTGTTGCATTTAGTCTACTAGAGTGGTACCCATTCAAATCAATTATTTTTCAGCTTCAAAGGCTGAGTCTAGTCGTCACTAATGGTTCAAATTAGGAAAGTAATGATCTCGCTTCAGACATTTTTAGCAATAATGCAATTAGGAAGAAATTAGAAATTTGGGTTGTCTTAAGTAACTTACAAAATCTTTTGGGAATTGATTCGACGAACTTTGCAACTGCCACAAAGCACAAGCCACAAAATGGATTGAGTATTGTTACCATGATTTGAAGCCTTATGCCAAGCACCAATCAGGTCACATGCCTAACCATTGCTCTACCATGCGGCAATAGTATCGCTGTTTTTAAACCACTTTTTCTAAAAATAAAATCGGGACTTTACCACAGTCCTTTAGGAGTAATCTTAGTATCATTTTAAAGTACTCGGATATTTCTTTCACAAAATGTAACTTTTTTATAAAGAATTTTGAGAAAAAAGTACATTAAAAAAGGGTAGAACTCAAAAATTGCAAAAAAAAAGTACAATTTTTTTTCTTTTTTCTTTTTCAAATCTTACATTAGCTTCAAGATCACATTTTTGCTTTACAATCAAACAAGCAAGTCCTAAGACATGATAGTATTGGTTTCTGGTCTAATTTTTGTAATCCCTACCTGCAATCTTTTGTTCTGGATAAATTTCTTCAAAATTTAATCAATTTCTGCCATTTTTGACTCGTTTCTTTTTCAAAAAATTGTGTGCCCAAACCGTACATCGCACATACTTTGTTGAACCGCCGTCCAAAAGTGCTTGAAATTTCCTTTCATTTGATATATAGATAAAGAAAGGCATACCCCCTTTATTTAGAACCTTTCCTATAATGATATTTCACCTCTCCATTTTGAACAACTACATGGTGCACGTTTCCTTTCTTTCTAAAAATTATAGATTAGCATCATCGGAAAGAAAATTTCATAGATATTCTGACTATGTAACACAAATCTCTGATAAATAAAAGATAAATATCTTAGCCTCCATTCCAACCAAACTTGTAACGAAAGAAAATGAAAGAAAAGTTGTCAAAAATGCATATGGAAAAAAAGTTACGAAAATTGGGCTCGCTTTTTTCAAAGCCCTGGTAGAGTAAGGGTTAAGTCTCACATGCTTGAGGCCAAAAGGTTTGACCTTTTCGAAATTGGACCCACTAGCTTCAGGCTGGACAGCAAGTGCTCTACCTGTGAGAAATATTAATTGTTTTTTTAAGAAGTCTCAACGAACGTATTCTTTTTGCCAGATATGTTTACAAATTTGTGGAAGAGCTTCGTACAAACACTCCCATTGATTGTTCCCAAGCTGTACCATGTAACCCTGGTTACATGGTACATCTTGGAATGCTCAGTTATGTGGCATTTGTGGCCAAATTTCAGCTTCAATTTGGTATGGGCTCCTGGTTTAAATCAGAGTAACGTTTGGGATTTAAACAATGCATAAGTCCCCAGGTGAATCAGTGTTTTAATGGATGTCTTATTTTGTGAGAAAATTAGAAAGGCACCAGGGCCCTTAAAGCCATATAGTTCTGGGTATTTACATGAAGCGTACAGCTCCTTTCATGCTGTAAAGGCAATTAAGAGAGAGATGGGTGATTCTGGGCAAGGCTAGGTGCCTAGACTTCACACAAATATGGACTCCCCTTTAATTGTGCCATAGTATTTTGTTAGATGATGTCTTTCCATGCAAGCAACATAATGCTAAGCAACATAATGCCAGATATATACAGAGAAAGCAAAACTTTATTTTGTTAAAACTTGAATTAGAGGATGTTCCAGCTTGTGCCATGTTTTTTTATAGAAATTTTGATGATAGGTTTGCTATACATATTTGATGATGGTGTCTTGTGTTGGTAAGCTTAAGTTGTAGGTTCTTGTAATAGTGAAATGTCATGTAATAGATTTTAAGATGAGACAGTATTTCAGATAACGACTTCCATTTCTTACCTTTGAACATCCCAATACATAGAGATATATATATGAGAAGAGTTATATTTTAAATATTAGTAGCATTTCTCTATCGTATTTTTCTGATAGTTTTTGCTTTTTAGATTGTGTGGTTACACATACTTTAAAAGCATGAATAAAGTAAGTTTATTTTTTAGAAAAATGTGAAGCAGAGTATGATGTAAAATTGTGTTTGAAAATATTTGTTGCTTTTTTAGACCAAAAAAGGCCTGCGGATTTAAACAATATGCTTTACGTTTGTCACAAATGCATTTTAAAAAGAAATTTTGAAATGCATGAAAGCATGCAAAATTAGCAATTTTAAATTGTTGTCGTTCATTTTATTGCCTAATAGTTATATTGGTGTTGCTTATGGTTATTTTGAGTGAAGTGACTCCAAAGTTTTGGGGTGAAAGTAAAACATCCAATATTATCATTTTAAAATAAGCTGTCGGATCTCCACCTATTTGCTGCTTACAGAGAATGAAGCATCCGTGACATGGTGAAATTTTGTGACAAATTTTATTGTTCAAAAATCTGTGACATTTTGAAAATTTGGTGACAAAATGAACATAAACATGTATTAAAATTTGTCTGACATTTTGTGACATGTTTTACCCCTTCACTTACTCATTGGCACTAGGCCATGTAAATTGATGTTGCATTTTAGTGGTGGATTCCATTTTTCATGAAACAGACATAACCAAATGACCCTTTCTATGAGTATCACTGGTCAACTGGTCATGTGTGAATCTATGCCAATCAAATGTTGTGACAAAGGCAAAACTGATGTGACATTCTGTGCAAAAGGTGCCAAAAATTATGCGACATTTATGTGACAATTTGACATTTTGTGACGTGACATTTTTTGACGTAACATTTTCTGACAAGCCATCAATCAATCACTCCATTCTCTGTACTTATTTACTACTCAGTTATATTCCCAAGAACTACTTGCTTTTTTCTAAGATGTCTCCATTATCATTCCATGAATGCAATTTTAAAAATAAGAAATGGTTGTGTTACTCTTTGGACATAAAAAAGTAGAACAATGTTTTACCTGCACAGCCTTTCTCCAGTCGGTAACGGAATGGCTCAACTGGACTTGCTATGTGGGTTTGATAAATCCTTGTATTAGAGAAGGTGCTATTCAGAAAACAATAGAATTTCATTTGATTGTATTCTGCAGAAAAATGGTTTACTTACTCAGGAATATAATAAGGCATGATTGAGTAGCATTGGTAAATGACCATTGCACATATGTGTGAAGCAGAAAAGGTGTTTGATTGTGTTGCCATGGTTAATACTTTTGAATTAATTGGGCAGAGTCAGTCTCCATATGAAGATATTTCCAATACAAAATTTATCTTCACTTTTCATAATGACCCACTATTCAGTTTGTTTGTTTGATGAGGTCTTAACGGCACCACGACAACGAAGGTCAAATTGTGCCTGAGAGGTCAGATCATTTTAGAGGTAGTAAGGAAAGAGACCAGGGGAAGAATGAGAGAAATTCAAGAACAAAAGCCAGAAAGCTGTGATCGAGAGAGGAGGTGCATGGGTAAAACTAAAAACAGAGTAGAGAGGGGGTGGAAGAGGAGGATTAAATATGGTTGTAGAGGGATGCATGCTGAAGGAAGGAGACTATTTTATCTGGAGGATTTTTTTGGAAGAACTCAGCAATTGAGTTGTGGGGAGCGAGAGAAGCTCTGGGAAGGTTGTACAGGGGGCAAGCAAGGAGAACATGTTGGATTGTAAGGATGCAGTGGCAATTGTTACAGAGGGGTTGGGGAACCAATAAGGAGGTGGGAGTGAGTGAGGTGGGTGTGACCAATTCTAAGGCGGGTAATATGAGCGTTGTCGATACGAGAAAGGTTGTTAATGGTGGATTTGATCGGGATTGTGGGCTGGATAACATGGAGTTTGTTATCAATTTGGAAGTTCCATAAGGTTTGCCAGCGGTCACGAACAAGAGAAGCGATAAGCGGTTTGATGTCAGAGAGGGTTTTGGGAAAAGGGGAAGGGAGGAGGTTAAGGGCAAGCTTAGCGGCTGTATCAGCCCTGTCATTGCCAGGGATGCCAACATGGCTGGGTATCCAGAAGAAAAGAACACTTTTCCTGCAGAGGGTGGGAGAAAAGAGTTTCCGGAGGAGAAGGTGGCAGGTGAGGTTATCCCATTTAAGATTGAGTAATGAAGTAAGAACAGCCTTTGAGTCAGAGAAAATGGCAAAGTCACAGCAATTGCTTTTGCTCCATATTTGCTCATTGTTACTGGTTTATCCAAATTCATTTGTGAAAACAAACAGAAGTAAACTGGAGATGCCAGTTAATGGCTGACTAATTCAGTTGTTCAAGTGCTATAAAATTATAAGTATGCAAAAGAACAAAACAGTAGTCATTCAAGATACCTGACTGAAAATTAGAAGTGGAGTTCGTAGACATTTTGAGCTTATATTATGAATGTAGCTATTTCAATTACAGAAATAAGAGAGAAGATCATAATAAAAGTAGCTATTTCAGTTACAGAAATAACAGAGAACATCTATAAAAGTAAATCATTTGTAAACAATTTTAAGAATTGTTTTGTTTCTTCTTGTTGAAAACTACTTTCTTAAATTCGGCTTTAGTGGTTATAATTTCTTGGCAAGCCTAATCATTCTTCCTTACACTACATAATGACTTAATTTGAAGTGATCCTTATAGTTTTGATATTATTTCTTGTTTTAACAGCAAAAGCACCTTGCTTCATTACTGTAACAACTCAGGTACATGTAGCCTTGCATATTGCTATGTAGTTGTAGTAGTATGAATGTGATGCCCTAGAAATTTTAGAAAAAATGGAGAATGTCCTATCTTATGCAAAATAAATATTTTAAGTAAAATGAAGTAGATAGTGGTATGAAACATTTAAAGCTGTGTTTCAGAATTGTATTTGCATTTTGTAAATCATTGAAAATGTACTAATGTTTTTAGATGTTTGAAGTGCAACATATACTATGTATTCTTTTTAAAGCAAAAGTGTAGAGTAAAATGATTTATTTATGATGTGATTCTGAACCATACAACAATTTTTTTTCATATAATAGTAAAAATCTTGTCCTTTTAATGATGCTGAATTTGAAAAACATTTCTGAAACTTACTGTCAGATATCGAAAGATATAGATATGGCATTGCAGGCTTACATTTGTTTTAAATGCAAGTATTTTACTAGATTTTGATTAAGCTAACAGGTTTCTGAACAATTAAAATGTTTCATAAATTTCAGATTTATGAAGAAATTGTGTCTGGGATATCACCACCTGGATTGTTGGGACCAGTCGTTTCAAAACCAGTATAAGACATCGCTTACTGTTTTTGAGAAAATTTGCTGCTGTATCAGAATCTTACTGTACTTGGTCAAAGCATCATGGTAGCCTGCAATTGACTGGTGCCCCATCTAGGGGGGTTCAGTATTCTCATTTGCTTAGCACCATGGAAACCAGGTATAACCACTGGCTCTATAAGCTCTCGATGCTTGATGGGATTTAACTTAATTTATTTGAGTAACTTCCATATACACCACCTCACTAAACATATGGCTCTTCTGGTCAGTGTTGATATTGGTAGCTTTGCCTCAGCATATCCAGAGCTCTGTAGAAAATGTAATTAACTTCCTCCCCTCCCCATTATTGTTGGGTGAACCTTTTTGTGGTGCAGCTGTTCCAGTGCACCTATTATTTTCCATCAAGTTAAGATGATCAGCACCAATTTATTTATTTGCTTTCATGTATTAGCTTTCTTCCTTAAAGTGCTTTAATACTGAGCATTATCTTAGCAGCATATATTGACCAAGAAAGTGTAGTGCTATTGTATAATCTTGATGCTTTTATCATCAAAAAATGTACAACTTGTGTTGGATTCTCTTCAAGTTTTATTAGCAGATGTGAAGAGGTTGTTTCTGTGATTGTACTTATTTTAATAGATAAACATTCTATCAGCAACTTTCATTGGAAAGTAGAATTCAGTTGCGATTTTGTGACATGACAATTGATCAGGTGACCATCACCTGGTGACAGTATACTTTTAAGGAAGCCGTTCAATATCTTACCATGTGGTCAAATTTTGCATGGGATTTTAACATATAATTTATAGGGGACAGTGATGTTCTTTCTCAAGAGTTATTTGTCAGACATGCAAACAATACCAATCAGAGATGCTTCAAAAGGTCTGACTTTTAAAGGTAGAACTGGCTGAGGTAAAATCTTTATGTGTACTTCATTGTTGAATTCTGGAAACATTCCATTAACAAAGAAATGCAATATTTAGTGATATATTTTGACAGAAAAGGAAAGTGTACATGTAGAATTTTCTTTTTAAGCTTTCAGTTGGGACCACATTTGTTATTTTTGTTACAACCATTAAAAATGCAGTACATGTAGAGAGGGTAAGTGTTGATTTGGCATTGGTTATATTGCCTAGCTCTGTGAACTTGTGTTTTATTTTCTTCCAGATATTGTGAGCAAACAATGCTGTTACCATGTGATATACTATTTGTTTTAATATTCTTGATACAGTGAATGAAAACAATAGATGCCACCATTCCTGACAAAAGACTTATTCAGTATATTTGAACAAATAGGAAGGTTTGCTAAATTGCTTTTGAATTGAACACAATGGAAGCTGGAAAATAATTTCCTCAAACAAGGAAAATGGAGCAGCATAGGATTGTCTGCTGGTGAGGACTTGCAAACATTTGAGCTGCTGCTTAAAACATTACAATCCATAATAAACATGTCACTCTGTGTGGAAGTATGGTTTTGTAAGAATATCACAAAGTATAGCAAGATTTAATTTGCTCTTATAAACATTACATAGATTTAATATTTTGAGAATGTTTCCATCTTCAATCTATTGTCTAAGCCTTTTGTATCAAAAAGTTATTATTGACATGAAAGCAAATTAGTATTCATTTTTTGTTTCAAACTTTTCCTCTGAATATGTGCGATACTGCAGTATGAACCCTTTTGCAGGTGAAGAAGACAAATTCAAATATTTTGTTGTTGTTGATGTTTTGATGTAAAGCAATATTTTGGAAGGTTTCATTCACCGGCACTTACCAAAAATCAGAAATCGTTTCAAATTAACCAAATTTAGCAAGAAGTAAATCTCATTTCATACACCTATAGAATGCTTTATCACCCATGATTTTATATTTTGTTCAAGCAAAATAATTTATTCCATCTTCATCCCTAAAATGTTATTTTGCCTTATTTTACTCAGATGTGTAATTGTTTACCTAACTGTTTCAGCATATTATAGTTTTAAAAACTTTGTAGCAGGCAGAAAGGTATAATGGTACATACACATTTATATTGTGTGGGAAATGTATTTGAAGCAGTCTGATTCCACTTGTAAGGTTAATGAAAAATATAGAATTATATATGATTAACAATGAGCTGGAGTTGTCATTTTTTATGGAAAGTTACATTAAGTAGGTATGCGCCAAACCTTGAATGATTCTTCCCATGGTTTTTTGTAAAATTTTATTTGAAAAAGCATGCTTTTAGAGCCAATTTGGTACAAAAATTTGGTACAAAAATATCATATTTCATTCGGGAGATATGGATTTTTAAAGATTTTTCAATTGCATTTCAAAAATTTTGTGCAGTACGATGAATTCGTGTTTGATGATGACAGAGGCAATTCCATTGCAAATGTTGACGTATTTCTTTGAATATTAATTGGCTCTTTCTGTATGATTAGAAACAATTTCGTAAAAGTTATTTAAGTATGGTATATTTGGCTATGTATATAATAATAATATGTATACTTATATAGCGCACAATCACAACAAAGTTTCAACGCGCTTTACAATGCTTACTATAGTTACACTTAACATAATAACATAACAGGGTAAATTCCTAAGCAAATAAACCAATGACAGTCAAATCACCCAAATTGAAAGCACTAAATGAATTAATATTTGGGCTCCCCTTGACATGATAGGGCAGGGAATTCCAGAGAAGTGGCCCAGCGTAAGCAAACATTCTCTCACCAAACCTTTTGTTAACACGAGGGACAGTCAATAAATTTGCTGACGCAGAACGAAGGGACCGACTGGGACAATAAAGGGAAACCAAATCAATAAGATAATGAGGTGCATTGCCTATCAGACACTTAAAGTTAAAACATAAAACTTTGAATTTAATCCTATAGACTACAGGGAGCCAATGTAAATTATGTAAGATAGGGTTGATATGGGCATGGCATGGTGACTCTTAGAGACAATCTTGGCAGCCCTGTTTTGAACAAGTTGAACTTTACGAAGTGTACTATCAGGAATGCCAGCCAGAAGGGAATAAGCATAGTCTAACTGCGATAAAACAAGAGATACCATGAGTTTGGCACATGTATCATCATTAAGATAGTGCCTTATTTTTGAAATCGAGCGTAAATGAAAATAAGCCGACTTTACAACTTTGTTTACATGATGGGCCATTGACATGTTAGAATCAAAAAAGACTCCTGTCTTAACTTTCACAGACGGTAGAATGACCATATCCCCTACAACTACACTGGGGTGAAATCGTTTAAAATGGTCACTAGAAGAGGGAGAAGTGATTACTATGAACTCTGTTTTTTTATCATTTAATTTGAGTTGGTTGGCAGTCATTCAAGACCTAACATACATCACGAATACAAGCCTCTATTTTGCAGACCGCCATTGATATACTATTGGTATCTTTGGGGTTGAAGTAGGTGTACATTTGCGTGTCATCAGCATATATATGGTACGATATCGCATGTCGTTCCATTATATCACTCACTGGAAGCATGTAAATACTAAACAAGAGGGGTCCTAAGACCGAACCCTGAGGGACACCTGTAACAAGATGGCCAGGATTAGAACACACACCATTGATACGCATACTTTGTTGCCGGTCTGTTAGGTAGGAACGCATCCATTGCAGAACAAGACCAGAAATACGACATCTTGACTGCAACCTGTCTGATAGCATTTGATAATTGATAGTATCAAATGCAGAGCTAAGATCAATCAAGACCTGTAATACACCCTCACCCCTGTCCAGAGCAGAGTCAATATCATTCTTTACTCTGAGAAGAGTAGTTTCTGTGCTATGGTTTGGTCGGTAAGCACTCTGGAATGGATCCAACAGATTTTGGTTGATCAGGAATGTCATTATTTGCTTTGCAACTATCTTTTCAAGAATTTTGGCAACAAATGGCATCTTGAAGATAGGTCTGTAATTCTTGAGTAGGTCAGGATCAAGACAATTCCCTTTCAGTAATAAAGTAACAACTGCAGTTTTCAAGCACCCGGGTACAACTCCGCTAGCAAGTGAATCATTAATAGACTCCTGTAAAATTGAAATGACCTTGTCAAAAATAACATCTTCCTTGAGCAGCCACACTGGTTTAGGATCCAACGAGGAAGATTTGGAAGGGGCTTTCAAGATAATCTCCCGAAGATCAGTCTGAGAAATTAAATGAAAACTTGTGAGTCTTGCATCCTCAACCAAGAGATTATTGGTTGGGGGTTCAGAATCCAATGTAACTGATGGTAGATATTCACAGAGTTTAGCAATCTTCTCCTGAAAAAAGTTGGCAAATCTATTTGCAAGATCTTTTGCATTATCAAATTCAGGAAGATGCACTTTCTAGCTACGGGTAAGCGTATTTGTTAGTCTAACCATATCCCTTGGAGTGGCATCTGAGAAGACTTTTTGATAATACGCTGATTTGGCGATCTTAATGGCTTTTACAACTAGACGGCATTGAAGATGGTACATCTGTTTGTCAACTTCAAGACCAGACTTCAGCCATTTTCTTTCCAGTCGCCCTCTCTTTTTCCTCTCATTGTGCACATCAGTAGTATACCAGGGATTACTTCTGGGGCGATGTGATTTGGAAATAACTTCTGAGGCATGATCATCAGAGACTTTTGCAAGTACTGCATTATATGCATCAAAATGCTTATCACCTGTTATAGCAAGAGCCTCGTCAGTATTACTTGCAAAGTGTTCAAGATTAACTTCCCTAAATTTGCGGACATATAATGGAATGGCTAAAGATGTGGGCCTTTCCATATGGAGGGTACACATCACGGGATAGTGGTCACACTGTTCATGTAATGAATGTATCATTTGAACAGAAACATTGTTAACCAGACTGCTCTTCTGCCGTGTGATAATAAAATCCAATGTGTGACCTAGCTTGTGAGTGGGGGAATTCACATGTTGAACTAAGCTCATGGATTCCAGAATAGAATTGAATTTTCTGGCATCCTTATTTGTAGGATCATCAAGGTGCAAATTAAAATCCCAGTAATTAACAGTTCTCCAGTAGAAAGAATAAATTCACTAAGACATTTTTCAAATTCCTCAAGAAATTCAGTTGTAGTGAAATTATTAGGAGATGATAGTGGTGGCCTGTAAATAATGAGGCAATTGAGAGATTGATCCCTTTTGAGAACTGTTTGTAAATGTTCAAAAGTTCTAAACTTCATCAGTGCTCTGCATTCTTTAATATCCAAGGTATCCCTATGCAGCAAGCCAATACCCCCACCCCTTAATTCCAAACGAGGTTTGTTGATATATGAAAACCCCACAGGGCACATTTCATTGATTATTGCACGTTCGTCTGGAGAGCTCATCCAAGTCTCATCAAATTGTTTCTCTTTGTAATGAAAGATTACGAAAAAACATGGGAATTTTCCTTTACTTATTTTTGACCCCTCATGTTTACGAATTGTATGCTTTGGCGTTGACCCCTACCATTCCCGTTTCTGTATTCAAACGCAATCAAATGAAGATGAACCTTTAATACCATAACATTTGTTTCGTTCTTCATACATGGAAGGAAAATTAAAGGCATAGAAACTAAAACGTATTCTATTAATCCATAAAAGGATTATGGACTTGTAGCAATTTATATATTTTGTTCAAAGAGTATTGAAATATGAGCAGATCAGGTTAAATAATTTTCAAAATTTTGCAATCACTTTCAGTAGTTTGATCAATTTAGCTGTTACCTCTACTTGCCCATATACCTCTTCATGCACTCTCCGCTGTACACAACTAGTATTGCACATACTAGTGGGTACATACTTTATGGACGGCCACTATGGGAAGAAACGTTTTGGATCACCTTATAAATTTGTGATGACATTAAAGGGAGTGGGTCATCCAAAAGGGAGTTGTCCAAAAGAGCGTGAGCCGTCCAAAAGAGTCACGGTGAATCCTTAAAAAAGGATAGGGTTGTCCAAAAGGGAATGGGTTGTCCTAAAGGGAGTGGGCTGTCCAAAAGGGAGTGGGCCATACAAAAGGGAGGGGGCCATCCAAAAGGGAGGGGGCCATCCAAAAAGGAGTGGGCCATACAAAAGGGAGGGGCCATTCGAGAGGGGGCCATCCATAATGCAGTGGGTTATCCAAAAGGAGGGGTTGTCCAAAAAAGGAATGGCTTGTCCAAAAGGGAGTGGATCATCCAAAAGGAGTGGATCATCCAAAAGGGAGAGAGTTGTCCAATAGGAATGGATCACCCAAAAGGGAGAGGGTCGTCTGTAAGGGAGAGGGTCGTCTAAAAGGGAGTGGATCATCCAAAACATTCTCACATGCTCAATTTTTCAAAATCCTCGAAAAATGACACAAAAGGAAACTGAATTATGATTTGACCAGTAACTTTATTAACAGGTACAGTTTTCAAGTGCTGTGTTATTATTTAAACTTGCCATATAAAACATTTTTCAATACAATTTACATTTTGCCATGTGCATTCTGTTTTAAATCCAATACACTTCGGACTTGAAAGGCTTTTAACATTCCACTATCTGCACTTCACAATTCAAAACATAATTCACTATTTGAAGTATGAAAAAAAAATGTATATGGGTATGACATTTATTTCTAAAACAATGGTGTCTTGTTTCCATGACAAGAGGGTATTTTAAATAGGTCATGGTGCTAAAATCTTTTAAGAGTTCAAATTATACTTTGAAGTATTTTCAATATGAGTTTTGAAAAAACTAAATCATCTATATCATCACCACCATCTATATAAATTTTACATGAATTCTAAGGTTAAATTTGGTTCCTGTTTTACCCAGTAAATAGGAGTTAATTCAGCCAAGTAGGGACAATTAATTAACAACATAGCCAGTACTACTATTTTGATGGGCCAGTCTCGCAATTACTGATGATAAGTAGTTTTAAAATGTATACATAGTTGGGATTTTGGAAAGCTAAGGCCATTGTCCCCTTGGATATGAATGGAAATATATGACATGTGATAACTCCAGCTAAATTTTATTTTGTATAATCATTCTTATCTAGGAAAATTGTATATTGATACCATTATATTGTTGTGGAGTTTTTAAGCCCAGAAGAGAAAAGACACTTGTTCGACAAATCTTACATCCCAGAGGTGTAGCCGGCCTTTTGGATTGGGAAGAGGAAGGGGGGGGGGGGTCGCCAAGGGAAATATTTGGACCTTTTAGCATATTTTTGGACCTTTTACTATTACCATTTTACTTGCCATGTCAACCCCCCCCCCTTCCCCCCCTGGCTACACCCATACATCCGGCTGCTCGAGACAACCAAAAATCTTATCCAGGCACCCATGACATTCACTTGACCTACCCGGATGGACAACTTTGTTTCAGCCAAATTTGCATTGCATGTATGCATACAAATTCCATGGGCAACCTTAAGTATTTATACTCCAGATACTCGTGCCCCACGAGCAAGTTAATTTTGGGATGATTTGTCGATCCTAGACTGGAATAAAAGTGGCTCAGCTCTGACTTCACTAGATTTCGATGCATAAGAAGTTTACAATTTGAGTAGAGAAGGTGTGATTGACAGAACGGTTATTCCTTAGTTGGATGAACAACCACATCAACTTGGAATACAAATATACCTCCTCAGACAGAATTAACAACTTTGTTTAATCACTGATATCAGTGTATAGCATACTTAACAATTATTTTAGCACCTCGGAAAGTAAAAACGAATTGAACAATATTCAACAAAATCTTATGCAATACTTTCTTTTCCCCCATCAATAATATACTGTAAATGTTTTTTACCATTATAAGAACAAATTAATGCAAAAAGACGCATATAAAAAATATATACAAATAATGAATAATGAGTGCAGATAAACAATCATACACATAAACTTATGAAGTACAAAAGTGACTCAGGATTAGTTTAGTGGTCAACAAGCTTATCTGATATGAAAGAACTATGACTACAAGAAACAAAGTGGTACGAAAACCACTTAAATATCTTCTTCTTTTAGAAAGTTTTCAAAGTTTAAAGTTGTCTTATTTGTGCTAAAAATGATATTTCAACATATCTTGTTAAGTTTATCTAATATAATTGTTTAAAGCTATATTTTTTGAACATGCAGTGCTATCAAACTATCAAAATACAATGATTTAGCATTAGAGAATAAAGGAATTACTGTAGTTACCTTAGTTTAGTCCTAAACTTACATTTTAAATGATTTGTTATGTAAATAGTATCCTTGTGAAATGATCACTTCACAGCTGTGGTAGAAAATGTACCTACTTTTAATTATTCCCACTCATTTTCAATGCAAGTAAGAAAATGGCTCCCTTGAATATCTGCAGAACTTGAAGAAAATATTTCCCATCTTGTTTGTGGTTTCTCATCAGCTGTGAACCTAAAGAATTAAATCGCTGCACTGTAGCAGACCACCTAGCTTGATTTAAAAAGGGGCAGGGTGCTATACTTGTTGAGGGGCATATTAATGTGCATGCGAAGCGCTGCGTCTTTTCAGCATGGAGTCTTTAAGGTTCAAGCCCCTGGTGAAGAAGCTCTGGGATTTTAGCTATAATCATACCTCAGAATGAAACTATTCTGATTGATAAGGACCAGACATTAGCCAAACAGCACAATTGCTTACTATGCTATCATTCTGTGTTCTGTATTCATTTATGAGGTTCAATAAGATTATTAAGCTTGAAAAAGAAAAAAAAAATCTATATTTTTTAAAATAATTTATACACAAATTTCTTCTGAGGGGCAGGTCGGACCTACAGAGGGGCGTGGCAGGCCGCCCCTGTGAAACAGAAAAGCTAGAGGTCTGACTAGGAGCCACAGGTATATTATTTTACCCTGATCAAATTGGTATAAAATTTCTGCTCCTGCCCAATTTTGTTTGTTAGCTCCATTAAAAATTATTTTGATTTTTTCCACATACAGTAGTACTTGGTATTACTCCTATACTCTAACTTTCAATTACATCTTTTGGTCCCATGCAGTTATATCTTTAACTCATGCATAGTAAACCATCCTCTCCGTAATATCCTTGTGTATGGGCAGCCTTTGCATTGGAAATTCAACATACAGTATCAATTTCCACTGGCTCCATTGAACTATTTTTGATATAACTACCATGCCTGATGAATCGTTGAACATTTCAGGCTTCTAGAATAATACATGTACATTTCATGGATTTTCCACGTTCAGTTGGACATCAAAGTTCTGAGTGAAGCACAATGGTTAATGGTAACCTATAAGCTCTTATCTCATTTCATATTCATACTCCGCAATGGATATCTTTTTCCTGAATGACTTAAAGCATATGGAAGTCCATTTTTCCTTGTAGATCTCGAGTTGTCCAATAGACCCTTTAGTTCCGTTCTGAGTAAATTTAATTTCAAGGCAGGTACACTTGGCTTAGGTCTTCTTGATGGCGTTTTGTTTTGTTTTTCAGGTGAAAGTGATTTCTGATGGTGATTTCTAAAAAGAACAAAGATTTATGGTACCATTCATCTTATTTGAAAAATTTGGTAAAAATGTATGCAAAAAATGCTTCTATTAAACAATGATATGATTTTTTTAAGGATCAGGATGTAGATTTATTTACCTGTTACTCAATTTTAGCACAGCATGATACTGAGTAAATCAAGTAAAAATCAAGATTGAAAAGCTTAAATATAGTTAGGTGAGGCATATTCAATATGCACAGGAATTTCGAACACTAAAATTTATTTCTTGGAGGGTAGGATGGTGGGAGTAAAACAGAGATAACACTTTATACAAACTAATGTGTTTTTTTAAAATCTAAATAAACTGTTTGACAATAAAATTCCATCCACACACACTGACAGTGAATTCAGCAACAAATTGTGCAAAAATTTGACAATTGTTTTTGAGAAAATAATGCTCAGTATACCCCAAAAAACTTGACATGTAACCTTGGGGATATTCGAAAGCAGATTAATTACAAATGTAGTCTTGTATTTGTAAGTTTCTGATCTATAGATACTATATGCAACAAATGACTTTCATTGTTGCTGCAAAAAATCCCAAAATTTACAGAAATATATCAATCTACTCTGACAGAGACTCAGCTGAACTAGTGAAAACCTTTTTAATTGTTCATCTATTGGCATTCATGGAAGAATTAATGCACAATAAAAGTGAGACTTGTATTTTGTAGGTAACAAATTTACCCCGCTAAGCGTAGCGGGGATATTCACGAGAGTTATAATTACCTTCCATGCTATAAATATGCAATCTGATCACATGACCTGATTCTAATGCACTTCTAACCGACCTTAAAAACGTAGTTACCAACCCAGCCCTGACCTCCATATAACCTCTACTAACCCTCACTTAACATTCCACCGAGGCCTGAATGAGAGGGGAGGCAGGCCGGGATGCATGGAAGGTAAGTATAACTCTTGTGAAAGGGGCTACGCCTTAAACCCAAGTGCATACCCTGGCCGTTTCATGAACAGTTTCGACTACTTTAAGATATTGCTTCTGGACGATCCATCGAAGGAAAATATCTTGTGACACAGTACAATGAGATCTCCATGTATCTTCTCAGTGGTCGCGACTCAATGACCGTTGACCCAACTGGAAAACCTCGGTGAATGGCTGCAAGCTATCCCAGAGCCCGTGACGGAACCAAGTCTGAGAGAGGGCCCCCCTCCAAAACGGGGAGGGGGGGTGAACAACTCCTCAGAAAAGCCTTGCTACGACAAGGATCGGCGGACAAAGGCCACACAGTCAAATGCAGTGCTCTGGGACTGTGGTGCAGTTTGCCAAAGCCCAGGAAAGAGACAAAAGTTGTCTCTGACCCGAGGCTCGTACGAGAAGCCTGCAAGGTCTTGAGCAGCTGAGGGAACCGCACTTGGCCGGGCCAAGTGGGCGCTATCGGTCGTACGTCACATTGCTTAGCATACATGGTACTAGTGTGAGGAAAACGTAACTCACAGAGTGAGTCCCTTTGAAAAGCAAATGAGTCGACCCCGAACTCGCGGGTCAGGAGATAGGACACAAGGAATTGATAGCTTGCGATCATCCACGGATGCGGACAGACCTACGTCCGGGAGACGGAATAAGGTCCTAATTGCTCTGGTCACCTATGGGAAGCACGCCCATCCTGTGGGGGTTCCACTGAAGCGAGACGATTGTGATCATTTTCTCGTAGTTCGAGGTGAGTGGCCTGAAGGCTGGCATAGTTCGTTCTGCACCGAGATGAGAGGAAGGATTCCAGAAACTCTTAAGAGTCCGTTCTTCTCTGTCCGAAAAGGAGACCACAACAGTGGTATAAAGTCGGCGCGAATCTGAACTGCCTTGCTCAGCACTAGCGGTAAAAGGTGCAAAATGTCTGGCATACTGCCTGTGCAATAGGCCAAGTACCTGGACCTGTCCACATGAAATGTGCCCCTAGCTCGACCAAGACGCATACGTCGGCACTGACGGTGAAAGTCTGACGGGTGACCACCGACTAAACATTTAAGGCGAATGAGACCATCATCCGATCACCGGAGCCGTACGGACCAGAAAGGACCCGTGAAATCACTTGTGACTCACGTATAACCTCTTTGGGCGGCGCCTTTACCTGGCCCTACCAGTCTTTATCGCGGAACTGTGGGACACAGTGGTGTACAAAGGGTTTACCCACTAAAAATACACGCATCCTACAACTCAGTAATCTTATTGAGAAGGGGGAAATTCTTTATAGTGGTTTATTCTAAGTGACGTCTAGGATACCACTTAGCTTAACAATATAGATTCAGGTAACTTATGTCTAATAGACCGCACCCGTGGCCCTGCAGACTCAGTAATCTATCGAGTCAGGGGCCTCCAGGGGGTGAATCAGGAAAAAGTTATTAAAGTAAACTACAAACACAGGCCTTCACGACTCAGTAATCTATCGAGAAGGTGGCCCTCGCGTAAGTAGAAACTCTGAGACTAATTGATTTATGTCGCCTCTTGGCATTTATCTGAGAAGTAAAAATATATATATGAATGCATACATATACACTTACACCAAGACGCCCCTACGGGGGATATATCCTTAGGCGAATCAAACGGGTCTGCGGGAGACGTCCAACATAGAGAGGCAAGCCACAGCAATTTGGTACATCAAAACATTTTATCAGAAAAATTACTATCTGAAAAAAAAATTAAACTAGAGAAAATGCACCGAACGTAAATTCTTTAAAAGCGTAGGGGTAGCGTGGAAAACACGAACCACTGAGTAACTTGGCGTCTGTGGAGATAAAAAGAAAAGATTAGATCTTCTGTAAAGAGGACGTCAGAGAGACCTCCTCAAGGTCTCTCCAATGCCCAAAATTCAAGCTTGAAAATTAAAAACTTTTGTCCTAATTATATGCGAGAAAAACGAACACACGATATGTAAAATATAGGCTCTCTTGTAACAACTGTAGCTCCTTGGAGCTGTAAGAAGCCGACTCCTCGAACACCCTGTGGTGACGTCGACCCAATACGCATGCGCCAACATCGATTTAAGAAATTGGCCTAATGCATACGAGAACCTGTACTGAGGATATCCTAACATGTTAATACAATGCATAGTATAACGCTAGGCTCTCCTCGTGGAAGGGCGGGGCCGAGGGTGAAAAATACTTAAACCCAGAGACAAGAGGTCCACTAGACAGGCACACTTGGTGCTCTAGGGCCTAAAAACACCCGCCGCGAGAGTGGGACTCTTTCGAACTAGCCACCCGCTTTGTACGGATGGAGACAAAAACACTCTATCCTAAGTGTAGGCTAAATGGGAAAGTCCTGCAAGTCGGACGGAAGAAATCCCGGACCCATGGCTACCTTGTCTTACCTCAAAGGACTTGAAAAGGCGGACCAAATAAGGCCGAACAGCGTAAAAACCTGCCTGATAGAAGCTGCAAGGGAGAAAATTGTTAGCAAAAGGTTAAATTTATAAAAGAAAATTTGACTAGTTCTGGCAATGTTTGAAAACAATGTGCTGAAAAAGAGTGAGGGTTAGTAGAGGTTATATGGAAGTCAGGGCTGGGCTGGTAACTACGTTTTTAAGGTTGGTGAGAAGTGCATGAGAATCGGGTCATGTGACCAGATTGCATATTTATAGCATGGAAGGTAAGGTATAACTTGAAGTAAATTCAGTTCACTTTGATATTTTGAATCAGGGGTAAGGGTGTAAATCAGAAAACAGTTTTGAGAAACAAAACCATTCATCACTAGTTTTAAGACCCGAGTCATGCTGTCAAAAATGAACAGAAACATAAATCTCACCCAGGAGAAAATTCCAGTTGGAACCACTTAAGATTCCATGCTGTTTCCAGCTGGAAAGTGTGTTTTCCAACTGGAAATGCAGGGGTCAATTTTTTTAATATTTGTTTTGCCATTGTTCCACGGAAAAGTACTTTCTCAAATAATACTGTTCCAGATCAGATTTCACTGTTCCAACATTTTTGCTGATAACAGGACAAATTCTTTTTTTGAAATGGGCTAAATTTACAACTACTGTACTGTATCATTTGTAGCATCCAGTTACAAACAGTCGTACAAGAATCCTTGCATATGTATTCATGATTGTGCTGACAATTGCAGGCCAGCTAGGAAAAGCTTTTTTCTTACTGAAAGAAATTATTTTTATGATAATTTTGTTTGACAACATGCATTTTCTAAAGCAGAAATAAAGTTATTGATCATTGATGCCACCGAAACAGCAATGTTTGAAAATTTACTCTTCCTGTATGAAAAGCACTGTTCTCGAAAGAGTGGGAAATTCGACCCTAAAATGGTATTTTCCAGCATAAATTCCAGTTGGAACCAACTAAGATTCCCAACTGGGAAGTGTGTTTTCTAGAGAAAAATGGTATTTCCCTGCTGGGAATTATAATTTCCAGCTGGAAATTATGTTTTCCAACTGGAAAAAAATACTAATAATGTGATGGGTGGAGTCACATTTATTGACACCAAAAAATGTTCATGCAGAAATAAGTGCTGTTACGACATGACTCTATTACGTATCAATATCGTGGAGAAAAATATTGCGATATATTGGTATATCGCGATACTTTTCAAGAACACAAATTGTTAATATAACTAACGTTAGTTCTTCTATGATGAACGCAAGCAAAAATGATTTGCAGATCTAGCAGACAACATGATCGTGTGACTACTACATTCATCATGCACATGTTTGGTAATTCAGCCAATGTAACCATGAATCATTGAAGTGAGAGCCTGAGAGGCATGTTCTGGGCCCTTTTTTTGTCCTTTTGCCAACTTACATTGGAGAGCGCCAGTGTGGGGTGAAGGAGCACAATTTTTATTTAATTATTTTTTTATGTTTCGCGATATTTTTAATGGCCTAAACTTGACTTTTAGATTTAATACCGCAACGTTAGAATTGTAACATACGAAGTAGCCTAGCCAACTTTAGCAAACATTTAGTCGAGTATTAGTTTTTGGTATTGCGATATGTGTTGAGTTTGTTTGTTTGATAAGAGTTTAACGGCACCACAACACAGCAAAGGTCAAATTGTGCCTGAGAGGTTAGATCATTCCAGAGGTAGGAAGGAGAGTAAACAGGGGGAGATTGAAAGAAACACGAGAACTAAAAGCCAGTAAGCTGGGATCGAGAGGTGTATGGGTGAAAAAATAATGTAGAGAGAGAGAGGAGGGGGGAGGGGGGGGGGGGTGGGGAAGGAGGACTAAATATGATTGTAGAGGGAAGCATGATGAAGGAAGGAGATAATTATTATCCTGAGGGTTTTTTTTGGAAGAGCTCAGCTATTGAGTTGTGGGCAGCGAGGGAAGCTCTTGGGAGGTTGTACAGGAGGCAAGCAAGGAGAATGTGATGGACTGTAAGGGTGCAATGGCAATTGTTGCAGAGAGGGTGGGGAGCCAATAAGGAGGTGGGAGTGAGTGAAGCGAGCGTGACCTATTCTAAGGCAGGTAATGTGGACGTTGTCGCCATGGGATAAGTCGTGAATGGTGGGTTTGATCGAAATGGTGGGCTGGATGATGTGGAGTTTGTTATCAGTTTGAGAGTTTCACGAGGTTTGCCAGAGGCCACAAACAAGGGAAACAATAAACGGTTTGATGTCAGAAAGGGTTTTGGGAAAAGGGGTAGGGGAAAGGGTGAGGGCAAGCTTAGCAGCTGCATCAGCCCTGTCATTGCCAGGGATGCCAACATGGCTGGGTATTAAGAAAATAATATGTTTCCTATGGAGGGGGGAGGGGGGGGCGAAAGGAGTTTACGGAGGATGAGGTGAGATGTGGGGTTATCCCATTTAACATTGAGTAATGAAGTAAAAACAGCCTTGGAGTCGAAAAAGATGGCAAAGTGGCTGAGCAGGCGTATTCAATAAAGTTCAGGGCGAGGAGGAAGGTCTTGGCCTCGGCCGAGAAGATGGATAAGTAGTCGGGAAGCCTGCTACTGAGGGTGATGTCTTAAATGACGGCAGCAGCAGCTGTCTTGTCGTCTTCCTTGGAGCCATCAGTATAGATGGAGGTATAGTTTGAGAGTTGGTCTTTGATTTGGTTGTGGAGGTTGATGAAGAGGTTAGGATAGGTTTGGGTTTTGTGATGAGTGGAGGGGTCCAGGTGGATAGTAGGGAAGGGGGTGGCCCAGGGAGGAAAAGTGGGCCAGGAGAAAGTGCTGAGAGTGGTGGGATTGATGCCGAGATGGAAAAGGTCTGATTTGATGCGTAAGCTGAAGGGAGGGGATAGGGTTTTATTCCTATCAGAGAGGGTGGAGAATTTGGGGTACCTAATGAGATTGTAAACAGGGTTCTGGGTGTTGGTGTTGGTGTTGGTTCATTGGCTTCAACACGAAGGCTGGTAATTAGGGAGGTCCTGTAGGCACCCAGACAAAGCCTGAGGGCTTCATTTTGGATGGTGTTGATGTGGTTGAAGTAAGAGTTGTCAACAACACAGTAGACAATATTGCCGTAGTCGAGCTTGGCACGAATAATGAGCCTGAAGATTTTGAGGAGAGCATGGGGGTTCGCACCCCAAGTGGTGTTGGAGAGGAGGCAGAGAATGTTAAAGGAACTGTTGCAATTCTGTTTCAGGTTGGTGATGTGTTGTTTGTAGGAAAGCTTGTGGTCTAGAGTTAAACCCAGGAACTTAGCGTGGTTAACTTTAGGGATGCGATTGCCATTAAGCACGAGGTTTGGGTTGGGGTGGAGGTTATTGAAATGACAAAAGTGCATGCAGACTGTCTTGTCTTTGGAGAATTTAAAACCGTTGTTGTTGCACCAGGCTTGCAGCCGGTTGAGGTTGAGTTAAAGCTTTTTTTCGACAAGAGGAAAGCTTGGGGAGGAGTAGAAGATGGTGAAGTCGTCCACGTAGAGGGCATATTTGATGTTGGGGCCAAGGTTGTCCGCTATGTTGTTAATGCTCAGGTTGAAGAGAGCGGGAGAGAGGATGCTGCCTTGTGGGATGGCCTCTACTTGGCGGTAAGGGTTGAAGAGGGTGTGGCCAATAGCTTGAGAACTGCCTGGGTGAGAGAAAGTTTTGAATAAAGGTGGGGAGGTGGCCTCTGAGGCTGATGGTGTGAAGTTTGCGGATAATGCCATATTTCCAAGTAGTGTCAAAAGCTTTCTCGAGGTCGAAAAAGATGGCAATGAGGTATTCCTTTTTTGCAAAGGATTCCCGGATAGCGGTGTGGAATAAAATTAACTGGTCCATAGCATTGCGACGTTTCCGGAAGCCGCTTTGGTGAGGGGAGAGGATTCTATTGGTCTCAAGGAACCAGTTTAGTTTCTGGTTAATGATCCTTTCCATAATTTTACGGAGACAGCAGGTGAGGGCGATGGGTCAGTAGCTGGAGGGGTTAATACAGTCCTTTCCTGGTTTGGGGACGGGGGTGACAATAGCTGTCCTCCAGATAAGGGGTAAGGAGTGTGAGGACCAGATGTGGTTGAGGATGGTAAGTAGGGTAGTGGTGGCCTTGCTGGGGAGGTGCTGCAGGAATTGGTAGGGAATGTAATCTGGGCCCTTGGAGGTGCAGCCAGTTACATCGTGAGCTTTTTTGGCTTTGAAAGCATTGGGGTACTTGGCTGAGGACGAGATGTTGCTAAAAGAGGCAGCGAGGTGGTTAACGAAGTCCTTTTTTGTGGTGAAAAGGTTACTATTCCAGGAGAGATGGGAGATGCGAGACTTGCTCACCCTGCCGTGGAAGCTGTGAACCATTCTCCAAATCTTCTGAGTGGGGGTGTTGGTGGTGAGAGAAGAGATGAAGTTGTTCCAAGTGTTGGTTTTACTGTCCTTGATATTGTGCCTGGCTTTGGCTCGGCTGATGCGAAAGACATTAAGGTTGTGAGTGGTTGAATTAGTTTTGAAGTTCCTGAGGGCCCTTTTCCTGTTCTTGATGGCGGTTTTGCAGTCATCAGTGAACCAGGGGTTCGGGGGGGGGTTAGGGGGTTTGGAGGTTTTGGGAATGGAGCAGGTGGCGATGTTGATAAGGATGTCACTGAAAACTGACATGGGATCATCACCCTCGAGGAGATGGGGGGAGAGGTGTGAGTCGCAGAGAGTTTAAAAAAAGGGCGAGTTGGCCTTCTCAAGGTTCCAATTGGGGGTGTGGTCAGTGGGGGTTTGAAGGTTGGAGTGAATAAGAAAGGGTAATGGTCACTACCACAGAGATCAGCAGTGACCTTCCACTTAAAATCAAGGTTAGGGGAACAGATAGACAGGTCAATACAGGTGAGGGAGCCTGTGGCAGGGTGAAGGTAGGTTGGGAAGTTAGTGTGGAGCAAGGAGAGGCTGTGCTGTCGAAGGGAGTTTTCAACGAGCTTGCCTCTGGGGGTGACGGTATTGGAGCCCCACCGGGGGTTGTGGGCATTAAAGTTACCGAGAAGGATGAAGGGGGTGGGGAGCTGAGAGATGAGGCTGTTAAGGTGGTTGGTTGGACGATGGCGTTGGAGGGGGGGGGGGAGATAGATATTGCAAAGAGTGATGGGCTGTGTGCGATTTCATGTCTAATGAGAATGGAGACGCCCCCACAGGCGGTAATTGAACAATCCATATTTTCTTCAGTGTAATACATGTGGGTTTGGGTGGTGGGCTGTTTGTTGATTGGTTGCTTGTTGATTGGTTGTTTGTTAATTGTTGATTAGTTTGTTGATTGTTAGCCTGGTTGGCTTTAGTTTGATGTATGTTGGTATTAGAGGTGTTGGTGTAAGGGACGACGGGGGTTTCAGAGAAGGAAGGGAGGTTGAGGAGAAGTGATGGTGGAGGTGGTTTGGGTATTGGGTGTAGTTGGGTTGTTGGCAATGGTGATGGATTTAGGACTGAGTAAGAAGAGCCAGGTGAGGTCGGTTTGGGCATGTGAGTCAGTTTTAGTTGTGTTAGGGGGGCGGTATTGGTGTTAGAGGAGACTGCGCTTGAGTAGGAAGGCTTGGTGTGGAGGGAAGCGAGGAATTGTTTCCTGGCCTCTGGGTAAGTGATGTAGGGATAAAGGGTTTTCAGTTTAGTTATTTGCTTTTCTTGAAGCCAGGTGGGGCAGTCTTTTGAGAAGGAGGGATGTTTGGCAGGGTGATTACCGTCACAATTTGTGCAAAATGGGGTGTTGGTGCAGGAGGTGTTGTCATGGTCCGGAGCTCCGCAGTTACCACAGCGCGCTTGGCTGCGGCAAGAGTTTTTTCCATGGCCAGTCCACTTTTTGTGTTAGGATGACATGGGTTTTTCCTGATAAATTATTATTACCTATAATAACAAAAGTTACACAACATACTTGGATGCGATAAAAATCGAAGTGACAGCTTTTTGAATAGTGACTTTTATAATTCGTTATCATTTAAATCAATGTTTGGGGACTTTTAGAAATACATGCTGGCTTCACTTGGGTGATCAAGCTCAGCCTTTTCTGTTATACTTAGTTCTATGTACTTGCCTCATATGTGTTTCTGTCTCCCAAGACCAATATTGCTCTTCACAGGTCGGCTCAGTGCATTCTACAACACCAAGAATTCTTTGTATCTCAATAGTGTCTTCTGGGATCACCGGTCTGAAGCGAAAAAACACCAAAAAAACCAAAAAGATAAAATAAAATCACTTCCCACCAAAGAAATACAGCTACAAATACTGCTAAATACTGCTTCTTACCATAGAAATACTGCTACAAATACTGCTACAAATACTGCTACAAATACTGCTTCTTACCATAGAAATACTGCTACAAATACTGCTACAAATACTGCTTCTTACCATATAAATACTGCAACAAATACTGCTAAATACTGCTTCTTATCATAGAAATACTGCTACAAATACTGCTAAATACTGCTTCTTACCATAAAAATACTGCTACAAATACTGCTAAATACCATTTCTTACCATAGAAATACTGCTACAAATACTGCTAAATACTGCTTCTTACCATAGAAATACTGCTACATATACTGCTAAATACTACTTCTTACCATAGAAATACTGCTACAAATACTGCTTCTTACCATAGAAATACTGCTACAAATACTGCTAAATACTGCTTCTTACCATAGAAATACTGCTACAAATACTGCTTCTTACCATAGAAATACTGCTACAAATACTGCTTCTTACCATAGAAATACTGCTACAAATACTGCTAAATACTGCTTCTAACCAAAGAAATACTGCTACATATACTGCTAAATACTACTTCTTACCATAGAAATACTGCTACAAATACTGCTTCTTACCATAGAAATACTGCTACAACACTGCTTCTTACCATAGAAATACTGCTACAAATACTGCTAAAACTGCTTCTTACCATAGAAATACTGCTACAAATACTGCTTCTTACCATAGAAATACTGCTACAAACACTGCTTCTTACCATAGAAATACTGCTACAAACACTGCTAAACACTGCTTCTAACCAAAGAAATACTGCTACATATGCTGCTAAATACTACTTCTTACCATAGAAATACTGCTACAAATACTGCTTCTTACCATAGAAATACTGCTACAAACACTGCTTCTTACCATACCAGAAATACTGCTACAAATGCTGCTAAATACTACTTCTTACCATAAAAATACTGCTACAAACTGCTTCTTACCATAGAAATACTGCTACAAATACTGTTTCTTACCATAGAAATACTGCTACAAATACTGCTAAATACTGCTTCTCACCATAGAAATACTGCTACAAATACTACTTCTTACCATAGAAATACTGCTACAAATACTGCTTCTTACCATAGAAATACTGCTACAAATACTTACTGCTTCTTCCATAGAAATACTGCTACAAATACTGCTTCTACCATAGAAATACTGCTACAAATACTGTTTCTTACCATAGAAATACTGCTACAAATACTGCTAAATACTATGATAACTCAGAATAAGATAAACCATCAATTGTAAAATTGAGTAGTTATACCTCTGGAATAAAATAAGCATTTTACAAAGATACCATTTTGTTCTAAATTATCTGTCCTTTCACTTGTCACTAGATGTGTAATTAGTGATACAATTTACTTGTAACAGATTGTAGATTGTACAACCAACAAAGAGATATCACAGGTTCTTAAAAAGCTTAATTTAATATGAAAATTACCTGCTTGCTGGAAGTGACTCAGGTCTTTGGCATGATGGGCACCTGGTCATTGAAGATCTTATCTTTCCATTTGCTGTGTACACACATCTGATGCAAAAGCGATGTTGGCAAGCACTAGTCACCATCTCCAACCTTGGACTCAAACAAATGGGGCAAACCATTCTGCAAAGAGAGATATTACTCATTTTGAAAACTAGAACATGCAAGACAAAACACCTTCCTTGAACCAGAACTATTAATTTGATCCATATCGATCAACCACTTCATACAATACACCCTTTACAGTTCCAGTCTGCTCATGCACACATGCATCACATTCAAGTTGCAAGTAAGCAAATCAACTAGCTTGAGCGCACAGCAAAATACGCTCTTGGTTTGCATAGTATTATCACGTGTCGTTTAGGAATATGCACATTGTACATGGCCTAAGGTTATAAAATTGGCCCGAAATTTCACTTTGTTTTAGGACAATGTAAGTTTTTCCAGATGACCTAATATTACCTAGAATACCTAAAGTTACATAACATATTAAGAAAAGAAAAACAATCGAAGTGACCGAATTTGAATAAAGTGACTTAAAAGATGTGTTATCGTTACAGTCAATAGGGAATATTGTTTGTTTACTCGCAACTCAAAATGGCGGACGGAAGTGTGAACATGTGTATTTGTTGAATGACTGTTTTCATTTTGTTGATCAATATTCGCTGAAGATGTATTTCATGTACAGAAGGAACTTGGCAATGAAATACAATCTGCAGGTTGCACTGCTGTAGAAACACAATGCATGCCACAAGTACATCACATGTCCATACATTAAAGAATCAAGGTGGTCACCACAGAGCACAAATGATTTTTTTGGAAGTGAAATATTTGAATAAATTGACAAACAAACAAAACAATTCCTCTCAAAATTTGATTGAAAATAATGATAAGTAGTTTTTTTTTTTTTTTTTTTATGTTTCACTTTTTTTAGTTTGTATCCATTTAAAAGGAAACAAACAGAAACTCAGTGTGTTAAATAAAGGATTAGTTCAGTGGTCCAGCAAGTTCATCTCATATGAAAGAGGAACTCATAAGAAACAAATGGTGAAGAAATCACTTTAATATCTTATTCCGTTATAAGTTTAAGCTCTCTGTCTCACCTGTGTTGATATGACTGGTGTAGTAAGTCTAGTGTAGAAAGTTGGTGCAGGGTTGGTGCCTTCATCCTCAACTTTCTTTATAATTATTAATGTGTTTTAAAGAAAAATAATTTAATCTTTTTAACTTATTTTCCCTCAGGCTTTCTTCAGGTGGTAAAGTATAATTATCCTTGCTAAATTATGTTTCATTACACTCCTGACATATTCAATGCTTTTGAAGCCACAAAATTGCAGGAAAAAATATGATAGAAGAATACAAAAGACTGAGGACTCTGAAGTTGTGATGTCACAACTAGTCTGATTTTAATCGTTTCTACACAAATGATACAGAAGTTTAAACTTAAATATCTCCTTACATTGAATAAGATTTTTGAATGCTTTCTTCAAAAATTCAATGCTTTTAAGCCACAAAATTGCAGAAAAATATGATGGAACATAACGACTTGAGGAATCTTGAGGTTGTGATGTCACAAATAGTCTTTATTTCAGTCGTTGAACTGTTAAAGATAATAAGAAAAATTCCTTAACAATCCCTTCCCTGCAAAAAAAATGTTGAAAAACTTTCCTCCTGTAAGGTGCAAAATCAGGGAAAATTTGAAGCTATTTTAAAAGCCTTGTTAGACTTAAAACAGCTGTTTTGTTTGCAGCCTCTATCAAATTCATTTAGATAACTATATATTTTGGAAATGGTATTTTTACCCAAAATATAAAATTTGTTTATGATCATCAAATGTAAATAATTTGATTTAACCTACATTTGCTAATAAAAATGACTGAAATTTTAATTTTAAGGCACATGAGAATCCTCAAAAACTGTTTCAAATTTTCAAATTGTGCACCTATTGGTGGAGTTTCTGAATATTTTTTACAGGGAATGGATTGTTCAGAAATTTAACTTGCTATTTTTACGACCAGGAATGCAAGAGTTTTTAAATAAGAATAACAAAATCAGCAAAATCTGAGTTTTTCCTATGCAGCCTAACACTAATGCTCTCTAGTTATTAGTCATACATCCACAATACACTTTTTGACATACTGGTGGCATGTACAGTGAGTTATTAAACTTTCCATACATTAATTAGTGGTGAAGATGAGATAAATGTTAGGCTACCAATTTAAGGCCCACGGTCGATCGCTCGAAACTTGCTATCTTACCATATTAAGTACCTTTCTTGCTTGAATTCTTATACATATTTCCTTAGACTTGTTTTAGTGCTCAAAAGACAAAATTAGAAGACCCTTTATCTGTTTATATTTGTTTTGGCAAAAATGTTTCTCCCAGTTGGAGTTTCTGTCACTCGTACTGTTTATGTTGACGTCATATTATTTCTATGGTTGTCGTACAGCTGATTGGCTAACACCTCATACACATTTAAATAGATTCAACTAACAAGTGAACATTTTTATCATACCTTGACCTCATAAATAGTCAACAAAATGTAGTTCTGGTTAAACTTTTGGCTGCTTGCATTGCGAACTAAATATTCACTGAAGAAAAAAACAATTGTTTCATATTGAAGAATTTTTTCAACTGCAGGAGTATGTAGACAAATACTGATGAGTTTTTTAACCCAGGTGTGTAAGTTTGGTAATATTTAAGGTAAACGTATTTTCAGGGAAGTTGTGTAAAGTTCTGCCTTAAAAATTAGGCAGCCTAGAATGTATGGGAACAACCATAACCTTTGTGCGGCCGCAGATCAGAAAACGACAGCAATCACCCAACATCAGCATACAGAAACGTGTTAAAGTGAAAGAAATAACTGCTAAACAATGGTAAATGGTTTCTATAAGTAAATGACCCCCTATGGTTGCCATGTTAAGTGTTGACTATAGGCCTACTACTGTACTCTAGTCTAGAAAAAGTGCCTGGACCCACAACAGAATCTTGTGGCAATCCATCCAATGTCACGGGCAGCAGGTACTGAAGTGGCATCATTTATACAAACTGCTTGGCTTCTACCAGACAGTCAGTTCACAGCAACGCGTTAAATGAGGTGGTGTGACATCATTCTCTTCGCACAGGACTCCGCCCACTTTGAGATTTTCACAGTTTTTGCAAAATTGACCATTGGATGACAAAGATTTCTGTCCATGGAGTGTCACATGACAACACTGCAGCAGAAATGTTAGCAAGATAGGTATAAATCAATTGATTTCTCTTTCCAGTGATGTAAAATATTCCATATTTTCAGATTTCTGATTTTGCATAAATATCGTTTGGATTTCTATACTGAAATATTGGCTTAATTTTTAAACCAAATTCATGCTGACCCCTGACCCGCTTTCTTCAGATTTAGGCAAAATTTATTGGTAATTCATTAAACGAAGCAATAAGCTTTCTGCCAGTACAAAATTTGTATGGGCCTGGTGGCAAATGGTGACAGTATTTTGAAGTTGAAAATAGCCACCATTACAGAGATTAGCATTAGATTTTAGAATAAGTTAAGTGTGGTAGCTAGGATAAAATTTATTTTCCATCTCATTTATTACTCTGACTTAGCAGTCAATGTGTCATTTGATTTTTTTTAATCTGTGCAACGTTGAATCAAACTGATTGTTTATCATAAGCATATTTGAAATGTGTTGTACAGTTATAGTGAAAGACCAGTGATTGTTTTTATCATTGTTTTGGTTGAAGTGTGAGCTAAGTCTGTTGTGAAAATGAGAATAGTGTGTCCATATTTATAAATCAACCATGGATCTAGGTTCTATATTTACAAGATAAAGTTAAGTTAACAATCAGGTTATTTTCAATGTCAACCTAATGTGTTGCCATGTTAGTATGCCGTCTTTATATAATTGTCTTAAAATACCACATTAAACAATGAGGAAATACTTCAAGACTAAGTTATGTAGACTGCAGATAATCTGCTAGTTTAGGCCTTAGCTTGAGGACCTAAATAAGCAACATGGGTGGTTGTGACAACTTTTCCTATTTATGTGTAAATGTTTTTATTCTTCCAATTGAGTGTTTCATTGATAATTTCTGTTAACAAAATTCTAGTGGCACTATTGTACATATATTCATATGTACCTTGGAGATTGTTTATCAATAAAAATTAAGTTGTGAACATTTCTGATTGTCTGGAACAGTTGAAGAACAGCACTGCATCTGTGTATTCTGTTTATATTTCAAGGGTATATAAATTGTCAGTATCAGAAATAAACCAAATGTTGAAGAAAGAGTGTCTTCCTGGTTAGGTTTTGTTGAGATTAATGGCACTGTGACAGTCAGAATCAAACGTGCCAAGAGGGTATTTATAATTAAGGTGCAAAAGTTAGGAAAGAGAGGATTGGGAAAGGAGGAAAGGATGGAGAGAAGGTAGAATTTTAGAGGAAATAGGTTGTAGTTGAAAAGGTGGTAAGCAGGAGAGAGAGGAATGTGAGATAGGAAAGGATGGGGGTGTGGGGAGAATAAATTAAGTAGAAAAGCTTGCTATTGCAAAAGAAGGTAATAATGTTGGAGGGGGGATTGTTCTTGAAGAAGTCGGAAATAGTGGTGGCAGGGGAAAGGAAAGATCTAGAGTTGGCGTTAATCAAACAGGGTAAGAGGATATGATTGATCGAGAGATCAGTATTGCAAGTGGGGCAGATAGGTTTGGGAGAGCCAGAAAGAAGTTAGGAGTGGGTGAGATGTGTCTTTCTCTTCTGAATAGCATTATCAATTTTTATTGTTGTAAGTTAATGCCATCGTGCAGGCATGGATATAGAGAACACTAGTGAAAGTGCAAATGTGGTCCTTTTTATAGAATACCATTAAATGCCATACAACTAGCTAAAGTATTCTACATATTTATACAATGGGTACACAATTATTAACCGCTGTGATGCAAAGTTTTAGACTTGTTTTGTGATTTATGTGATTTTCTATGGCAATTTTTATTTTCAGTGTTTGGGATTAGAGGTCATTCTCACACTACGAGTCAGTGTTTCTCTGACCATCTTAATGTGATTTCCTGCCAGATTCATCCCCAGGTCCATAAAAAAAAAAATGAATATTTTGTATTATGTTTGAATACGTGTAATATTAATTAGCAAAATGTATTAAATCGCCATCATAGTACATTACTAAAATAATCTCAACTTAAAATTTTGTCAGAGGAGGCAGAGTTCAATCCATAGTTCATGCTGATGAATATTCACACCAACAGGCCTACAAAGCAACAATGTGTTTACAAGAAGTTGGAAGAAAGTACATTCAATCAGAGATTTGTCATTTGTTTTAAATCCCTAGTGAAATGGTATTTTAGCAGCATAAGCAAATATAAATATATTTAAGTCTGTGAATTTGTAGCAAAAGAATAGCGAAACTACTACTGCATAGACTGAATGTTAGAAAATCAGTATTGACAACGCATTACATAAAGTGGCGCCACCAGAACAAATTTATTGGGGGGCATAATTAAGATAGTATTATAAGTGTGTACCGCCTATGGTGGTACTGAACATGCAAAGTGTGTGCCACAACGCGTGGGATTAAGAGGCCTTCTTAAGGGCCCTTGGTGGGTGCAAGGGGGCAGAGCCCCGAAAGCCCCACACTTTTTGTGGTTGAGGTGGCAGGAAATTGCTAAAAAAATCATGTCAAATATACTCCAAAACCATTTTGAATTTTTTAGGATTGGGGGAGGAGGGGGAAGGGGGGAGGGGCACGTGTAATATGATTACATACACCAAGGTTCTAAATATCAAAACTAGAGCTGTGAACGTTTAGGGATTTTAGTAAACGTGTACACGCCAAAAAAAGCAAGCCTGTATCGTGTACACGCGCTTAGTACCGTAATTTTCGGAAATACACGAAAATTGCTCCAAAACTACGAGGCGAAGTAAAAAAAAATCGCGCAACCAGTATGGCAAAAGTACTGACTCCATTGCCCAAATACGCTGAGTTTTGCTTTCCAAATCGTAAAAAGTTTACTTCTACAGTATAAATCATCATTTTTATTGAAAATATGCATGGAAATTTAGTTTAGAAAGAACAAATAACTTCCTTTCAATGTCATTTAAACTCAACAACGCGTAACTTTTTTGTCCTATTCGCTACGGCTTTCAAAGTTCTTCTGTGAAAATCTTGCATACTAGGCCTATGATATACCTCGCCGTAAAACATTTCAAAACTACGCCACCACCACCATAAAGTTCTGAAATATCAGTCCTCTTGAAAAAATGGCCGCCATCTTTGCGACGCATGCAGAATTTCAGCTCTGTTAAAACCTTTTTCTGTTTGTTTATTATGCAATATTTTTTCTTTCTTGCAAAATTTATTTAACTCATCAGGTAATATTTACATGTAAATGTACTGATTGTCACGATTAAGTAATTTTTAAATGTTTTTTGGTCGAGTTTTTAACAGCTTGTAAAACGGGCCTTGATTGCGTGGGATTTAAAGCCTTATGCCATTATGGCCTAACGTTAGGCCTATTGTTAGTTTCACAATTTACTGCTGCACATTCGCAGTGCATTTTACAAGTTAGATTACTCAGATTTCGGCGAAATCAAAGTGCATAATATCCCCATTCATTGGTGATTACTGCGCATTTGTGATTCGCACATTTAAAAAGGATTATGCTAATCGGGTCTACAGTTTGTCATTGATTGGAATTTTGTCAGCCGAATGTGTGTGTGATTTGAATCATGAATGGACATTGATTTTCAACTGCAAGACATGACTATGAAAAACGATTACTCGTAATAAAGTATTTAGTAAACGTTTACAAGATTTGCGAGCGTGTAACGTGTACACGCTAAACAGTCACAGCTCTAATCAAAACCCTGAAAAATTATACTGTAAATCTTTGGGGTTTATATATAAATTTTGGGGAACTGGGACTAAAAAGAAGTGCATTAAGTTGCCTCAAGAAACTCTGTCATTACTAAATATCATTCATTTAATTAGGAATTTGATATACAATTAAGATTTCCATGTTATCTAAAGTATATATTGTTTGTTATTTGAAAGAAACTATTAAGTTATCAGGTGATTATGAAGGGTTTGTAGCTATTTCATGAGAACGCCATTTCATACTGTAACACAGTACATGCGACATTACAATACCGATGTACATGTAAACAACACCAAGTGACTGCACAATGTCCAATCATAATATAGATCGTACGATATTTATAGCGAAATCAACATGGTTTCTTTGGAAATAGGTGCAAAACTTGCGAACCCCTGACCGGCTTCTTCTAATTTTCATACTTATTTCCATAGGTTTGAATAGAAAAACAAAAAATCTATCCCATATTTAAAGATCGTATAGGCCCAAGACTGGAAACGTGTTGAGTGACCATGTTTTTCGACACCCATTTTGTCCAAATTTGTAATGGTTTAGTTTGTTGATGTTTAATGGCACCGTGACAGTCAGAGTCAAATATGTGCCAAAAGGCAGTTAAAAATTAAGGTACTTGAGTCAGGACAGAGAGGGAAAAGATGTGGGATAGAGGGAAGGAGGGAAAGAAAGTAAATAAGGGAAAGAAGTTAAGGTAATAAAAGGAAGGTTAGGAAGGTAAGGCAAGGAAAGGGAGGTTAAGATCAGGTGGAATAAATTGCTGTTGTGGAGAAAAGTGAAGTTGGAGGTACATGTACAGTAAGATTGTTCTTGAAAAGATCAGAAATGGAAATGGAGGGGGAGAGGTGTGATCTGGACTTCAGGTATATGACACAGGTTAAGAGGATATGCTTGATCGAGAGATCGGTGTTGCATATAGGGCAGAGAGGAGCCCAGGGACCGGAAAGTAGGTGAGAGTGGGTGAGAAAGGTGTGGCCGAGGCGGATGATAACAACGTCCTCCCTGTGGTTGCTACTGTGCAAGGGGACGTTGGTCCTGACTTTGATGGGGTGAAGTTTGTTACTGGTCTCAAGATTCCAGGAGTCTTGCAAGGTCTTACTGAAGTAGCTGAAAGTGGAGAAACAGAGGTCTTGAGTGCAGGATAGTTAAAGCACAAATGAGATTCTACAGAGCGTTGTTGGCAGCTCTGTCGGCTCTCTCGTTGCTAAATTTGTAATCGTTATGAATCCCTCCAATTTTCATTAGTTTTTGCTGGAATTATTTCTTCAAATATTAATGATAATACTTTCAACCCTTTACTGCCTAAATTTCATGTATTGATAACTTTTTTTGTCATAACAACGAAGCCTATGCGAATGGGCGAAATATGTACAGAAGAGAATAAGCAACTTTTCGCGAGCCTGAGAACTGACAGACAGACAGATATGATTTAAAACAGTTTAAGACAACACTATCAATGCCAATTTGCTTTTTGTAAACGATGGATGATCCAACAACTAGGTCTACGTTAGGCCTAGTATGAGATCTTCAAGCAACTAGGCCTAGCCTAACGTTAGGCCTAGGGGCCTGCCTACATCATGTGGCCATATTTATAATTAGAAGGTTAACATTTAACTTGGACCTTTTTTTTGTTTATTTTTTTTTGTGACAACCTTAACATCATAATTTTTACTATCCTGCTTGGTGTATTTCTACCTGCATTGTAACATGGAGTGTTAAGCAGAAATAGAAACCATTCTCAAACTCAAGTCTAGAAAGTATGTATCGCGGAACTAGTACATATAAAGTAGGCCTATCTAAAATAACTCGTCAAACCTACTCTTTCCTTTAAGGTCTATTAGTCCTTATTATTAACATGGCAAAATGTAGTATATTAAAAACCTTACTTGACTTCATAGCAAATATTTGATTCTTTGTCAAGACCGGACATCTTTCTTGCAGCATATAGACTAAAAAATTATTTGAAAAATGCTAACTTCGATTGTCGTTAAGTTTCAATCGAGGCTTTAATTTTAAATGTCAACTAAAATTTCGCGCGCTATCGTCTGTTTATCACGTGATTTAAAAAACATGCCGCGAAAAATAGCGGAAGTATGGCAAGCCGCGGAAGTATGGCAAGCTGTATTACTTTTGTATTACTGATATCATATAATAATTT
>JAIGNY010002788.1:800000-802500 GCA_020152595.1 Chiridota heheva
TTATCTTATATGAAAGAAGCTTTAAAGGAAACAAAATCGTGATAACAACATTCATTTTTTAAATTCCATTAAGGATATATTTAAGTTTAAAGCTCTGTCTTATCTGTGTAGAAGTGACTGGTAGCACTATGGAAGGTTGGTATCCTAACATTCTTAACAAATGTTAATGTATTTCAAAGAAAATTTATTTAACTTTTTTATTATTTAAAATATTCTCTCTCTATCTTTCTTCAGGTGGCAAAATATAGTTACGTTTACTAGATTATATTTTACTTCTCTTATGACATTTCCAGTGGTTTTTAAGCCACAAAATCGCAGGACAAAATATGATAGAATACATAAGTGGGGATTCTAAGGCTGTGACGTCACAACTAGTCTGATTTCAGTCATTTCTACACAAATTGTACCAAACTTTAAAATTAAATGTCTCCTAACGGAGTAATATTTTGGATTGCTTTTTGCATCATTTTGTTTCCTTTTAAGCTCTCTTTCAAATAAGATGAATTTGCATGACTCCTGAACTAATCCTTTAAATTTTGATTTGATAATACTTTTTTGTCTCTTGAACATCAACCCGTGTGTGATTTGCAGACAGGTCAGATCGATTTGCTGACAGACTATTTTGATGGGAGGGGGAGGGGTTTTTCACACCCCACACCCCCTCTAGCTACGCCCTTGTGGGCCCAAACATTAGCTTTCCGTGATTCTCTCGGCGGCCCTAGATGTAGGAACCATGGTTGTGTGTGTGTATGTTTGTGTGTGGGTGTGTGTGTGTGTGTGTTTGCGAGTGTGTATGTGAATGTAATGCAGTAGCGGATTATTATTTCTTCTTCTTCTTCTTCTTCTTCTTTTTCTTCTTCTTCTTCTTTTTCTTCTTCTTCTTCTTCTTCTTCTTCTTTTCTTCTTCTTCTTCTTCTTCTTCTTCTTCTTCTTCTTCTTCTTCTTCTTCTTCTTCTTCTTCTTCTTCTTTCTTCTTCTTCTTCTTCTTCTTCTTCTTCTTCTTCTTCTTCTTCTTCTTCTTCTTCTTCTTCTTCTTCTTCTTCTTCTTCTTCTTCTTCTTCTTCTTCTTCTTCTTCTTCTTCTTCTTCTTCTTCTTCTTCTTCTTCTTCTTCTTTTCTTCTTCTTCTTCTTCTTTTTCTTATTATTATTGTTATTATTATTACTATTATTCTGATAATAATAATATTAATAATAATAATGATAATTATATTATCATTATTATTATTACCATTATCATTATCATTATAATTATTATTATTATTTATTTATTATTTTTTATTTTCATTTTGTACATTTTTTTTTTTCCATCTTCTTTATTGTTCTCTGCGTTGTCTTGTTACAACATAGCATTACAGCATCATTTATATAAAGTATATACATTTTTCGAAATATATATATATATACATATATATATTTATATATAAATATATATATATATATATATATATAAATATATATATATATATATATATATATATATATATATATATATATATATATATATATATATATATATATATATATATATATATATATATATATATATATATATATATATATATATATATATATATTGGAAAAAATTGGAAAAAATGACAATGTCTCTAGCCAATATATTTTTTGGCTAGAGACATTGTCATTTATGTATGTAAGTATGTATGTATGTATATATATATATATACATATATATATATATATATATATATATATATATATATATATATATATATATATATATATATATATATATATAAATATATATATATATATATATATATATATATATATATATATATATATATATATATATATATATATATATATATATATATATATATATATATATGTATGTATATATATATATATATATATATATATATATATATATATATATATATATATATATATATATATATATATATATATATATATATATATATATATATATATATATATATATAAATATATATATATATATGTATTAGGAAAGAGGAAAGTGTGTCAATGTTTGAAGGGTACATTCCTTTGTTTAAATGAGTCATTTGTTCTCTTCCTCTCTTACGAGGGCTTTTTCCTGAAAAAGGGCACACTTCTTCACTGAAAAAAACCCACACAATTGAACTTTTGAGAAATGTGAGGGCACCCCCTGTTCCACTGCCTCTGCTTATCTGCAATTCCTGCAAATGCTTATATATTATGTTATTGAAAAATTGTAGTTTTTGTCACTTTCCTTTTCTTTTCAAGGCAAATTTTGAAAGCATGCTTTTGAGTAGTTGAGCCCATATACCTTTTTGTCAAAATTTCAACAATTAAGGGGAACTGAATCCTCTTGAGATGCCTTTCAAAAATACCAAGGTATAAACCCAACCATTTCAGGGATTTGTCACATTCATACCGCGATGGATAATCCACTATACCAGACTGCACAAATACATATTTTAGAAGAGCGCCAAATATCCATCACGATCTGGACCAACTGACCAAAGTAAGGTCGATGAAG
>JAIGNY010002788.1:805000-1115000 GCA_020152595.1 Chiridota heheva
ATATGGGAAATCTCTTTCGATTTTCAGAAAATTCCTTAAATTTTGAGAAACGTTCTTCAAACCGCTCAATTGTCGAAGAAATTTTCTTTGATTTTTGAAAAATGTTGCCAAATTTCATCAAAATTTTTAATATTTTTTGCTTAATTTGACTAAATCTTAGCTTCCCATAATCTGTGACTTTTCTCTTTCCCCTGTTTCCTACGCGTCTACAGTGCTGGTGGGGTACCGGGAGAAACGGGCTGGAGAGCGGACCCCCCCCCTCCCCCCTTTTTTTTTTTCTTCTCCCCGTTCCGAAATTCAAAAGAAAATTGCCCTAAAGTCGAAGGGAATTGCCTGAAAATTGATTAAAGTTTCCAAAATTAAAACAAAAAATTCCGAAATTTGATCGAAAATACGCTAAAATTTTGAACTACCTTGCCTAAAAAATGAAGGATTTTTCTTAAAAATCAAAGAAAATTTTCCGGAAATCAAGGAAAGCTCCACTATACAAGAAATTTTTGCAAAAATTGGCCAAACAATTCGCAAAAATAGAAAACCTGCTCAAAAATGGTGTATATTTCCCAAAAATGAAGACTATTTTCCAAAGGCTACTGTGCCCCCTCCCTCACCAAGCCAAAAACCTTTGGTGAAACCGTTACTCAAAATTGATTGTTTATTAACAGATTAATGCAATTTTTCCTTCGTAATGTTTTTGAGTCGGGCAATAAGTCACCACACCTTGAGTAAGATGGTTCCGTACGGCAATTAAGACAAGGAGGTGAACCGATTTACTCTTTTCCTGAAAGAAATCCTAGCGCTTTTTAGACTCTATATACAGATTAAAAAAAAAAATTGCTAACAAATCAAAAATAGTTTCTACGAGCAATCATAATCATTTAAAATATGCTATAGGCCTTCATTGTTCAGCGGCGTAGGAAGATATTTCATATTGGGGGGCCAGATTTTAATTTTGTCCCAAGGAACCTTTAGCTAAAAACCAAAAGGTTGTGTTTTTCCGATGCTTTATTTCTAAGAAGCTGTTGTAGTGCAGGTGGGATGATAACGTTATCTTATGGACTCCTATTAAATGTCATTCCTTACATTATAATTAACATCTGAGGATATTGAGATCTGCTTAATTTTATTTTGTTAATTAGTAGAAACCCCAGTGAGATTTCTAGTCAGCATGTTTCATGGCCCCTTCCCCTCCAAACAGAGATATTTTGAATATTATAGTCATATCATTTAAGTAATTTTGTACTATATAGGCAACTATGGAAGAAAATAAGAGATTTTATTTCGTTGGAGGGGAGAGGGGAAATTCACCCTGATCCAAATGGCTAAACTCTTGACATCTTTGCATGTTCTCAAGCTTCATCCATCAATTGGGTTCAGGACAAAACTTGATCGGGGAGAGCATAACTCATCAGGGGGGAGAGAGGATCAAGATAAACCCATTGAATCAAAGAATATTCTAAACTTTCAAAATATCATTTTAAAGTGCGTGTGTGGGTGCAGGGAAAGGGTTACGTATATGAAAAACTTATATAATAATGAAAATGTAATAGTCCGGCTTTTAAGGGAAAATCGAAATATTTTGTTGAAACGATTGTCAAGCTGATGCTATGACCACTACATCACTGAGGTCCCTTAATTGCTCAAGTTTGTAGATAATTAAACAGCCATAGATTATTTGCTAACGATAGTTAACCCATGAATGAATCATCTGAATGAATGAAAGCAGAGGCGGCGGAAGATGTTTGAAAGTGAAGGGCAATATAGCTTTATATGGTCAACCTTCCCCTCCACCCCATCACGGAAAATTTCTAAGATTTTATAGGTTCAAACATTACTGATTACCCATTTTCCCTTCTTTTTAATTTACTACTTCAAAAATTCAAAATATTGTGGTCCAAAAATATAGAAACTTTATTTAGGTAAAATATAACAATTTTATCGAAATCTACAACAATTGCTGAATTGAAAAAGGTATAGATCATAAGTTTTGAAATCGGTAGGATTTAGATTTATAGATCATGATTAGCCAATTGTATGGTTTATGTAATCGGAATACTTAATGTATAAATTCATGTGAAAAGCAAAAGGGTCCTTATGAAGGCCATCATTTTTTTGCTGCTGAGAATAAAATATGTAACTATTTTTAGTGTAAATTAGATGAGATGGCCCAAATTCACTTCCATCTTCAGCGAATCAGTGGCAAGTGTCCCCATTGTATGTTTTTTTTTTTAGAACCCAAATTAAAGGTGCTCCGTGAACAAAATTGGGGGGTATTTTGCTTGATGCTTGTGTTACTTTCTTCAATCTGTCAATCAAAAGATCAATAATGATAAGGGGACTTAAGTGTATTTCAAATAACATTATTATTTTTTAAATCTCTGTATCTCCGTAAAGGGGCACCTTTTAAACTTTACAAAGAAAATGGGGACAGGACACGTTAGTTTATGTCATTACAATGGTTCGGGTACAATGGCCCATTTTAAAGATACCCCACTAATGAAATTTGGAGTGACTCGCATGCTCTAAAAAGATACGGTTTTAAAGAGTTTGCTGGAAAAACAAAGGTAAGAAGAGGCGAAGGCTTTATAAGTATGAAGAAGTCCAGTATTGTCGAATATGTATAGGGCTGTTGGGCTCCAACGTTTTTCTAGGAAAAAATTTAATAGTGTATGCGCAAGAAATTTCACATTTTTAATCTTTTCATGGCAATATTTGTGTCACTTTTCAAATTAGAAATCAGATTTATATGAAAAAAAAAAGGTTTTCAATGTTTAAAAGGGCATGTACTTTCTCTAAAAGGCACTTGTCTCCTTTGAAAGGGCATTTTTCCTTTTGAAATAGGGTACTTTTCCTCTCTAAAAAAAGGCACTTTTTAAACTTTTGAGAAAAGGGTTTGTTGGGGGTGGTGGAACGTGCATAAAACGTGAAAGAATTGCATAATAGGAACATCTGTAACTGCAGGAATTTGTAACTGCATGGAAACGTTGGAATATATATATTTCAACAGGTGGAAGGCATCAAGCGTATTGAAATTGCACTTAAAGAATATGGGTGGAGTCATGATATATAGCGAGCTAGGGCTTAATTCCAAGCTGTGCGGACGCTTAATTCCAAACTCTGCGGGATTTAACTCCAAGCTGTTGGGAGCTTAATTCCTAGTTACCGTGGGGGTTTAATTCCAAGCCGTGTGCAGAGCTTAATTCCAATAGGGATCATTTCTATAACAAATTCTCGATTCCAACAATCCAAGCTGTGTGCAAGGCCTAATTCCGCACTCGGTACGGGGGTCTTAATCATCCAAGCTCGGTGTAAAGGTTTAATTCCAAGATGTGTGGGGGCTTAATTCCAAGATGTGGGGTTAAATTCCAAGCTGGGGGATGAATTCGAAGGTGTGTGTGTGTGTGTAAGTGGGGCTTTAATTCCAAACTGTGTGGGGAATCTTAAGTCAATTGTTTCTACTTGATATAGGTGATCGTTTGAACCATGTGGGAAAGTAGGGGATTTAAACATGTACAATATAGGGGACATGGCAATTTTAAGACTATGATCGAGTGGTACATGGCGAGTCGGCCTTGACTGGCTAGCCGGCATTGACTGTACCCGCCAGGCCATTCACAGTGCTGATGTTTTATAGCAATAAGCAACTTTGAGTCCCAATTCAGTTGAGTTGTGCGAATGTAGATAGATATATTGGGTAGGCCTATTTTACATACAGTCTTCAACAGTTAAGGTTAACTAAAGATAATCCGCCTGTTGTTACGGACCAAAAATACAAAAGTAACAGAAGAATGCCAAAAGGTAAGAACAAGATCAGTGACTTCGAAATTGAATCTGGTGTACTCAAAATTAAAAAGACTTCTTTCAAAAAAACAATATGCAATATGCCTACTCTTAAAGTTAACCTACTTAAATACCCTAACCTGATACTGTGATAGTGAAGTTGATGAGCTATCTGTATGGTCTTTTTTTGGGCGACGGTTGGTATTTGGGTCCTTTATCATTTCTAGATAATAATAATCCAGTTCCGCGACAATAATAACATTGATCAATGCGATGATTTCTCTCAAAGTTTCAGGTTCGGCGGAGTTTATGATTTATAAAAGCTGTAAGATCCACTTTTTATGATATGTCGGCAAACAGTTTAAGGCAAAGATTTTCTCTGATGATTTATCCTCAAGCAGCAGTCAACAAAAATTAAAGTTGATTTTAATGAATATCCACACACTGAATGAATGAAGGCAGGCAGGCAATTTTCATTATAAGATAATAAGACACAGTTGATTGTAATTGAATGAAACCGTAAAAGGGCGTAATCCTCTGATTAGTGTTTCAATTTTAGAATATATTGTCATAATGTTAATGTTCCAAATCGAAAAGATTGCATCAGCAGGTCAGCATGAGTCACTGCATGAGATCTAAGTATAATTTTCTCGAACTGTGCCACCCAGTTACAGAATCATAGTGTCATTGCGCAATTTTCGTGTCCTCAGAAATGTTGCTGAATTCTGGCGAAAGATCGTATTTAACACTGTGAAGAACTGATGGATGAGGACCCGCCGGGAATTGAACCAGGGATCATTGGTATTGTCATTATATGACCACTAGACCAGCGTATTTGTGTTTTTTTTTAGCTTTGAGATAATTATAAAAAGTCAGTAATGATGACCAACCCGTGAAACATCCTTTGCAACTGTTGGGATTGTTCAGCATTGAGAAGGAATGCACTTCAAATGCAATTCAAAGGTGGCAGTCTTGCCACGGTCTAATAACGTCTTTGTCCTGGGAGAACAATAATATTAGTACAGACAATAAACAAGGGATCTTAAATTTATGAAAGAGTAGCAATTCATAACAGTATAAAAGATATTAACTTCATAGAAATTTACAGGTTGTGGATGGAGTCAAGATATATATTTTTGATTTCAAAATTAATCAAATTAATTAAGTATGAAATTTTAAGAACATAAGCATGTGCGCACTATCTAACAACATAAACATGTATAAGAAGCAAAACTGGCAAGACAGACATCTTATATCGAAAACTGAACTTGTAAAAATTGGAAAAGTTCAAAATGTTTGCACTAAACCACACCCACTCATTACTATGTATGATGTCGACACTAAAAACAATAGGGACCATCTTTACGTCATAATTAATCAATGTGGCAAATTTGACATGCCACTGACCGTGTTTACAAGCTTTTCTTTTTAGTAAAACGACATTATGTCCTGCTCATAATTCGTAATTTAAAACATTTTTATAAGATGGATATCTACACCAATCCTAACACCTTATTTATGCCAAAGAAGATGCAAAACTAGATATATGGTTATCAAAATATGGGCATCTAAAGATTTATATATTTTTCCTCGGTCACTCATTAATACGTACGATATCGGTACTAAAAACTCTAGGGACCATATATGGATCATGATGCATCTATGTGCCAAATATGGCATGGCATTAGGAGATATCGTGTTAACAAGCAAAGCGTCACAGACATACACACACACATACGTAGGTACATACATACATACATACATACATATATACATACATACATGCATGCATGCATGCATACATACATACATACATACATACATACATACATACATACATGCACTGCATGTATGCATGCATGCATACATGCATACAGACACACAGACAGGCAGACAGACGGACAGACAGACAGAAAGAAAGACAGACAGACAAACAGTCATACATACATACAGACAGACAAACAAAAAGACAGAAAGACAGACAGACACAAAGAAAAAAGACAGATAACAGAGAGACAGACAGACAAACAATTATACATACATACATACATACATACACACATACATACATACATACATACATACATACATACATACATACATACAACAATACATATACATACATACATACATACATACATACATACATACATACATACACACATACATACATACATACATACATACATACATACATACATACATACATACATACATACATACATACATACATACATACATACATACATACATACATACATACATACATACATACATACATACATACATACATACATACATACATACATACATACATACATACATACATACATACATACATACATACATACATACATACATACATACATACATACATACATACACTGGGCAGACGACTGCATAGGTCCTTGATTCTGATAGTATCGGAACCAAAAATGTATACGAGGCTCTTTTTCATAATAAAAAAGAAGAAAAAAAGGTAATTGTAAAAGTGTATGTTTAGAGGAAGAAGGAGGGGGAGGGGGGGGGGGGAGGGGGGGGGGGAGGGGGGGGGGGTGGTTAAGTAAGACAATTTTTTTTCATTTTTGAAATTTTCAAAATTGTACTTGGCCCCAATTGAAATTCCCCCTGGCCTCCCCCCAGGTTCCTACGCCACTGTTGTGTGCTTTTTTACTGCAACAAATGTGTGTCTATAACAGTTTGTTACCTATCTTGTACGATTGGGGGTCCATCAGGGGAGGCGGAAGTTTGAATTTGGGTGTGGGGCAGAGGAATTTAGGGGCACTTTTCGACTATTTTGAAAGCATGTTTGACAGCATTATCTTTAGGGACAATCTCACCCTCCTATCCCCTCGAAAAATCAAACTTTTATCAGTCTGAAACTTATTGGTGATCTTTTGCTTTTGAATCTGCGTCCACAAAATTGTTAGATCAAGATATTTTGGGCTAAAATTCGGGAAAATAGGAAATTTTTTACCAAGATTTACAAAAATTGGGAATTTCATAGATCTCGAAATTCGAAAGATTCAAATTATGATTAGTCAATTGCATTGATCATGAATCAGAAAATTCAATGTCCTAAAATAATGTGACAAGAAATTAAGGACTCTGGTTCAGGGGAATTTTCATCATTTTCTTGCTGAAAATAAATTAAGCTAAAAAAATCAGTATATATTAGACAAGATTCAGAATTCACACATTAGTAGCAAGGGTCCCCACGGTAGTTTTTTTTTTCTGGATCCCAAAATAATGGTGATCAGCCAGTCAAATTTGGGGTGCTTTCACATAGCAAATGTTTGTGTAATTTTGTTAAATCTGTGAACAAAAAAATAAGTTATAAGGAGAATGCCTTTCATATTTGATAGAACACTTAAGTTTGTATCTTTCTAAATGGTCACTTTTGAACTTTACAAAGAAAGTGGGAGAGGGTACGTCAGTCTATGGCAATGGCTCAGATGCAACTTGTTATTTGTGCCCTACATGGGCCCTATTTCAAAGAGATGCCCCACTAAGGAAATTTGGAATGGATCGCATACTCATCAAGGACCTATTTAAAAGATTTTTACAAATTATTAGCGGATAAACAAAGGTAGGTAGTTGTAAAGTCTTTTTCAGTATAGGCAGGTACTGGGTTTTTCAGTAGGCAGGTACTGGATAAGAAAAAAGTCCTATGTAGGGCTGTTGGGTCTCTAATATTGTCTCTAGGGAAACTCGAAATAATGAAATAGAGAGTATATGCGCGCGAAGCGTGTAAATTTTCTCAATGAGAGTGAAACTTTCAAAGAGAAATGTTTTTCAAAATTTGAGGAAGAGCGTTCCTTCTCTATAAAGGACAGTTTGTTTTTTTCTGAAAAGGCATATTTCTTTTTCTAAAGAAAAAAAGGCCCTTTTAAGTTTTGAGAAAAGTGAGGAAAGGGAGCGGGGAAGGGGGAACGTCCCCTGTTCCTCCGCATATGGGGACCATGATCATTTGCCGATGAATTTATTTTTATTTAGTGATATTTTACCACACCCAGGTTTTATTCCTATCCAGGCTGACTGCCTGACCGGACCGGAGGTTGGCGGCTGGCCGTAATTTCTGGAGGGGTACCCCACTTTCAGGCAGAATAAAAAATATAAAAAAAACACACAAGATTTTGAAAAACAGTGCCTGCCACTTTGTGGAGAAAAAGTATGCCCCCTTTCCTCTCCTCAACCCCCTCCCTTCTTCATGTAAACAAGTAATAACACACACAATTTGTGATGGAGAATTACGGCTCTAGTTGGCGGACGGGGTCACCCACACATAACCCCTGTGGCTTTACGAAATTACGCCCCTGTGGTCACAATCGTAACTGCTGGGTTGAAGATCGGCACGGAATTCATCCTTGCGTACAACCTTATTACACCTGGCATATAGTTACTTCTAATTCTATAACATTGAATGGCTTAACCAAATTTAAAACTAAGTCTGCAGCTTTGAAATCAGTCACGGTCTGAATCTGAATCTGAAACGGTTAAGTCGGCAAAATCCTTCAAGAGGACATGAACACCAACCGAGCGTAAAAAGTATGAGTAAAAAAAAAAAAACTAGTTAGCAATACAAGTGTTAGTAAGTTTAGCTTTGAAACAGTTGAGACTTGGTGCATGTACAATGTCTGACGGTAAAGCATTCCAATCCTTTAGTGTGTGAGGGAAGAAAGAGTGTTTATATACATTCTTTTTAGCATAGAAAACCTGAAAATTAAGGTCATGATTATTTCTTGTATTAGCTCTGACGGTGGGAATAAGTTCATCTTTATTGATGGCGACAAGATTGTTATTGATTTTATATAGCATATGTAGCCGGGTGTTGTATCTTCTTGTTTTTAGCAGGGGCCAATCTGATTTATGAAGCATGTTTTTTACACTAGATTTATAAGAGTAGTCTGCCATACAGAACCTCTGCCATACAGAACCTGGCTGCTCTCCTTTGAATAGATTCAAGTTTATCCACATCGCACTGGTGATGGGGGTCTATTTGAAATATTTTATATTTGTATCACTCATCTATACATTTTCTTCTAATACATAAGTTTTGATGCGATATATTTCATACTAATAATGTGAAACCTGATGTGGGGATCTTTCTTAATCCCGAGAAAGTGAATTGAAAAAAGATAAGTAAAATTAGGTCTATGCTCATAACAGACAAAAGGGGCGAAGTAATAAAGCCAACTCCGTACCATTGACTAAATTTGACCTGTAGTCAGGTACGTACGTATCGGGCTGAATCACACAAGTTATGCTAGTATACTACAGAGTCCGAGCCAGCTGAAAATACCAACAAAAGATTACTCATCAAAAATGACTGGCGATGAAGATGCATTGTTGTATTTATGTACTTTGACAACTGAAGAAGTGTATTTGTGCACATTTTAAGGTGAAGGCGTCAAAGTGACGTTCAAGGGGACCATGTGAATTTGTATTATTGTGCAAATTCATATCCTAACCTTCGACTCCTTATTGACACTGTGTGAGGACATCGGTTAGCCTAACTGTTCTGTACTGCCACTGGTGATCGGATTAGTAAGTAGGCCTAGCCTAAATACTTCTATTGTTAGGCTAAATTGTTTTAACTTTGAACAGTTATCTGTTAGGCAAACTATATTGTTTAGAATGTTTATTAGTTTAAGCAAGTATTAGGTTGAGTAATTACTTTGCTTTCACCGTTTCAGTTTAAACTTAACTCAACTTCGCTCTGAATCTCTGATTTAAAAGTACGATTCGATTGGGCCTAGTATTCATTAGGCCCACATACATAATAAATTGACACTGAAGCAATCAGCACACGGAAACTTGAATTTGTTTTACACAATGTGAATATCGTAATAACTCAATTAGGCCTACTAAAAGGATAGCCTACACATTTTTCATTCAAAAATAAGTTATAACACATTTAAGCGTCTTTACATGTAGCATGCACATAAGCATTTTTCTAACCAATAAGAATAAAAAGATAGGACGCTTGCGTTAAGAAATGATTGACATATTTTGAGTGCGTATCTGAAACATCTGTGCAGCCGTGAGCAAATGAACACACCATTGTGTGTCCTATTTGCTTATTACCTATGTATAATGCACACAATTTGTATGCATTAATATTAACAAAGAACAAGGGCATTAAGGTAACGTAACCAACCTTTAAGTCGCCACTGCCTTTAAGTTGCCACCCATCTGCTTTGATCGTTCTGTTTTTCCACGCATGCCCCTACTCTTGTAATTATTATCGTAATCGGAAGCCAATTTGGATCAGGTGACATAACCTACCATCAGGTGACTTCATACATGCAAGAAGATGACGTGATTTAAATTATATCACGTACCTTACAGACCACAAAATTTGATTCGGCCAACTCACTGTTTGACTCTTGTTGTTTGTCATAATTACAAAATTAGAGGACGCCCTTCCATAGTTATCATTTTCGGTAAGTTTTGTTATCCAAAGAACATTGCTATGATGCCAAATACCTTTTGTAGTCTGTAATGGGGGTGATGAAGTTAGGGCAGATGACCTTCCTCAAAGTGGTGAGTCAAAGACAGTATAGCGAAGTAATAACAGACCTGCGTGGTGTAGTGGTCAGTGCTTTGTCCTCTCACCCGCATGTCCTGGGTTCGAATCCTGGTGGGTCGGCAACCAGTGAGTTCACAACTGGTTATCAAAGGCTGTGGCCGTCTTGATATAAAGTAATGTCCAGTACTGGATGCTTTCAGGATGTTAAACTTTGCTATGATATGCTAAATGCATTCTACATGTTAAGGGATAGGGGTCATGAGTTCAAGTGCTGGGGAAATGTTAAAAAGACAGAAGGTCATGAATTCCAGGAAAAAGATATCTTCATAAGTTAAAAGAGTAGGGTATTGGTTAAGGGGAGTGACAGGTTAAAGGGGTAGGTTTCATAGGTTAAAACAGTAGGGTTTTATAGGTTAAAGGGGTGGTGTGTCATAGGTTAAGGGGATAGTGTATCATAGGTTAAAGGGGTAGTGTCATTATTTCGAAAATGAATTAACATCATTAATTTAAGTATTTTTATTTTGTAATAATTTTGTTGACTTTTTTTAATTGATTATGGCTGTCAATAACTTTGGTTTTTTATTTTGAAAGGACATTGGAGACCTGATGATTTAAACATTCACATTTCATTACTTACTTATTGGAATAAAATGTAGTGGCAACTTAAAGGCAGGGTGACCTTAAAGTCACCAGGTAGATTTTTTGAAGTTTAAATGCATATTACCTTTAAACTTAAAGTTTCCAATAGAACTGTGACCGTTTAGCATGTACACGCTCGCAAATCTTGTAAACGTTTACTAAATATCTCATTGCGAGTAATCGTTTTTCATACATTATAGGCCTAGTGTCTTGCCGTTGAAAATCAATATTCATGATTCAAACCACACACACATTCAGCTGACAAAATTCCAATCAATGATGTTTTACAAACTGTAAACCTGATTAGCATAATTCTTTTTAAATGTGCGAATCACAAATGCGCAGTAATCACCAATGAATGGGGATATTATGCACTTTGATTTCACCAAAATCTGAGTAATCTAATTTGTAAAATGCCCCGCGAATGTGCAGCAGTAAACAGTGAAACTAACAATAGGCCTAACGTTAGGCCATAAGGCTTCAAATCCCACGCAATCTAGGCCCGTTTTATCAACCAAAAAACACTTGAATCATGACAATCAGTTACATTTACATGTAAATATTACCCTGATGAGTCAAATAAATTTTGCAAGAAAGAAAAAATATTGCATAATAAATAAACAGAAAAAGGTTTTAACAGAGCTGAAATTCTGCATGCTTCGCAAAGATGGCGGCCATTTTTTCAAGAGGACTAATATTTCAGAACTTCCTGGTGGTGGTGGCGTAGTTTTAAAATGTTTTACGGTGAGGTATATCATAGGCCTCGGTATGCAAGATTTTCACAGAACTTTGGAAGCCGTAGCGAACAGGCGAATAGGACAAAAAACTTATGCGATGTTGATTTTAAATGACATTGAAAGGAAGTTATCTGTTCTTTCTAAACTGAATTTCCATGCATATTTTCCACAAAAATGATAATTTATACTGTAGAAGTAAGCTTTTTACAATTTGGAAAGCAAAACTCAGCGTCTATTTGGGCAATGCAGTCAGTACTTTTGCCATACTGGTTGCGCTATTTTTTTACTTCGCCTTGTAGTTTTGGCGCAATTTTGGTGTATTTCGGAAAATTACGGTACTAAACTCTTGTACACGATACACGCTTGCTTTTTTTGGCGTGTACACGTTTACTCAAATCTCTAAACGTTCACAGCTCTAGTTGTTAATAAATATAGCTGTTGACTGCATTTTTAACTGTGTGAAGAGTGTTTTGTTTATTCTTGAACAAAAATTTGTAAGTGGATTTATTTCAGGCCAATATTTTTGCGAAATCTATCACAGAAGTGGCGACTTAAAGACAGGTTACGTTAGTCAAATTCAAATAAATTTTGATAGTGTGCAACACTGCAATTGTCGCATTTTTAAACGAACGCGCAGTGTGATTTTTGTTGTATCTGTGTTTGTTTTGGCGTCTCCAATTTTCAAGTTGTACGCGCGAGTTTGCAACATTAGTTGCAACGCTATCATCCTGTGCATAAGGCACTAAATTTCTTCAATAGAATTGACCATTTTTACCCTTTTTTACAGAGAATTTAGAAAATTTATCAAAACGTAACTTAAAATAGGTTGTTCAGCTAATATGTCTGTATGGTACATTAGACAAAAGTTAAGGGTGTCAGCACAGGTTGCATTTTACACGAAATGGCTGTTTTTTTTATATGCATTATGGTACATATCTATGTCCAAATAATTGCTTCTGACGTACAAAATCAATATCAGTTACATGAACTTGCGTCCAAAAATTATGTATAAAATTCACCAAAATACTAAATATACAGTAATTGGTTAATCCAATCATTATAAAATAAAAGTTTTATATTACAATTATAAGCGAAATATGATCAAATATCTAAATGTTTTACTGTTTATTCCATTTTGTTGTTGTTCCCTATGTGTTGTATGTATTACATTTATAACTAGCTACTGTAGCTGCTAGTATACAGTACGGCCCTGTACTTGGGCACAACAATTTTTGTGCAATGCTTGTTATTTATACTGTACATGCACTGCATGTACTTTTATGTCATGTGTCTATGGTGTATTAGCGGCGGACATGACAGTTGTTGATTAGATAATGGAATAATATGGATATTATTTTCAATTTGCTTATGTTTACTGACATCGGTATTCTTAAAACTTGTTATGTGATAAGGATCATTTTTTGGGATGTAAATCTGCTAGGCCAAAAGTAATATTACTCTTTAATTTCCTAGGATCGTTAGTAAGACCTAGTACAGTAATACTAGAGCTCTATTTACGCCTACAATTTTGAAACTTACGACCAAAAATTGAAGTCCTGGCGTATAAATACAAAATACTGTAATGAAAGTTACGACCATTTTTGGGGGGGGGGAACCCAAACTTTGGGTGTCAGTGTTAATTTTCAAGCCACAAAATCAAAGAAAAATATATGACTTTCGGGAATGTGATGTTTATGCAGCTATTCTGATTTTAGTGGTTTCTACACGATATCAAATGAGACAGAAATTTAAACTTGAATATCTCCTTGACAGAATAAGATTTTTGAATACTTTCTTTACAATTTATTTCTTTGAAGCCATCTTTCATATATTATGAACTATAGTATTATTATTCTCTTTAAATAAATAGAAATAAGACTTTGAAACACTCTCCTCCCCATTTTGTTTCTTTGATTATCCTCTTGAAATGTAAGATTGTCTTGCTGGATCATATCCTTTCAAACATTTTCATTTATTTTAGATTGGAGGTGCTACTAAGACCCCAAACCTTATTTACTCGCAAATTATGGCATTAGACTTAAAAATGCATAAACATAACAAAATATAGAACTGTGTCCAATCTAACATCAAACCTTATTTACTTGCAAATTATGGCATTAGACTTAGAAATAAATAAACAAAAGAAAATATAGAACTGTGTCCAATCTTACATCACAAATTTGCACGTAAGACTTAAACATTAAAAAAGATGTAATTTTGGTGGGAATTTGAGCTATTTTCATGATTTCTGATAGGTTTTAAATGAGTATATTGTTGCCTTTGTCTATTAATATTTTTTTCAAATGAAAGACAATATTGTAAAAAAAGAAGAAACATGGCATAATGAGATGCTCTGAGGGGTTATAAAGGTAGGTTTGCTAATGGCTGTTGTTAAATACCAAGCGTTTCAGTTCATAAATCTGAAGATTTGCCCAAGCATTTTAGTCCAAGTATACCCTAACCTAACCTAATCTAAACCTACTGTAACTATAACCTATGAAAATGAATAATTAATCATAGATGATTAGTAATTAGTTCTTATACATTTCTATGTTCTAACCTGACAGAACTAAAACGCTTGTGAACCAAAACGCTTGGTATCTAACAATGGCAGTTTGCTAATCTTGTAATCAGAATTATAGTTTGGACTTTGTTGATCATAATATTTTTGATATAAATGATGATTATGTGAAAATATGGCTTCATATTTGTCTACAAATGTTACTCAGGTGGCAATTAATCAATCTCACCAGAATAAAATGAGACGTTTTGAGTTTATTTTTCTGCCTATTTAATTTATTCTGTAGATTTCCCACATCTCATATGACACAAACCTGACATGGCAACATCTGAGGCCAGTGACAGCGATGAACAGTCTTCCTCAAGGTGGAAGGGAATGTTTGTTCCGGCCTTAAAAAAAGTAAGGGTTTGTTGTGTGAGGTGAATTTAGAGGAAAAATAACAAATAATTTACAGAAGAATTTGTTGATCTCTTTTGTAGATTTGTATGTGTTCCTACATGTATTCTGTAAGTGTTCTTCATGTGTTTTGCATTTGTTATGTTATTATTTGTATTTGTTTGTAATGATCATGCGATTAGGAACTCAGCAACAACCTCATATTAGGTAAAAACACCAAGTTGGCCATGGCAATTTTTGAATTTGATCGGAAATGGATGAGCCCTGGGTTTTCACCCTGCTTATTACAAGAAGTGATTAGAGAACCAGGTAGGGGGTGATGAACCCTACTGTCAGGATGGCCATTAAACGTGCTCATCCGATGAACGGTGAGCACCACCCTGCCATTGGCCACTTTTCCCAAAGACTGGGTAGGGAGAAGGGGGTATGCAGAAGACCAACCTTTTTGCTTGATGTCAGTGTATTGCTCGGCACATCTGTGGGAAAATATCAGGTTCAATTATTGTTAAGACTTAAAATCGGGACCTCCTGCATCTCAGTTGAACGCTGAACTGACTGAGCCACATAGTATAACTGGTATATCTCTTGTTTTCTATCTTGTAGTGAATGAATGTTGGTAACCTGTACCTGGTTGGTAATTTGGTATACGTGCACAGACTTATTTCAGATAGATGAAGATTGTATTGTATAATACAATAGTTGAGCAATGCTTGCAAGAAAAATTGTTGCAATTCGGAATGATTCATTATTTAGACTAAGCTGATGGACAATTCTGTGGTCTGCCATGTCCATTACTTCCAAGGAGTTGGTTTCTTATTATTCTGGAGCACTGCAAGAGATTGCCAGGACAATTACATGGTCTGTCATGTCTATTACCCCCAAAGAGGCACCACAATAGGTGTACAGTAGTAATTTGTAAGATATATGAATTATATCAAATTTAAAGAATATTTTGACCCAAACCATATAGGGATGAAGCGCGAGTTATCTAGCCCATGGTAGTACGTGAGTTTACTTTCACTAGCTTTTGTTATTCTTGATTTTGTGTGGTGTTTTCAAAATAGACACTTTTTTGGACTTTGTCTGAATTCAGTTGCCATCCACAGAAGTTTCTTACAAATGTGTTTGGCTGGGTAACTCCCCATCTCTACCCTCATTACTTCTGATTGTGCTGGTGAATAAATACCCTGTTGATAAACCCAAAAAAACCAAACCTGGGAATAATTACAGGCTCATGGTCCCACACTTGGTACAATTTGAAAAATGCATGTTGCTATCAGACCTGGAAAAAAGCCACAGTTTCAGTGATTATAACCATGGGAAAAACAGGAATTCGTGGGAAGAAATATTTCTTTCATAAAATAAATGACTTTTTTTACTTTTGTATTTCTTGAGTAAGCAACAGTGTATGTGGTAAAAAGTTAATGTTTCGGCCGCAATGTTTCAAGTTCATTGCTCTAAGAAACCCCCTTCCTCCTACATAATTGTGCGATGAATAGTACATTAAATTGCGAAAGAGGGAATGTTGAAGTGGTAAAGTGCAGGCATATAAAGATGTATTTACTACATTGATAATCATTCTGTCACAGTTTTTTGTATGAAGATTTTTGACACCTATATTGAGAAGCGTGGAAAGCCTATAATAGATTCCAACTCTGGTTCCTATGTATATACATTTGTAGGTTCGATACGATTGTATCATTTACTGTCAAGAGAAATGTGTATTGTATTGTAATTCCCAACAACTAAACTGATGATTAGATTTTGATTAAATTTGGTGCGTGTTGTGTTTACTGTTTCAGGAAGAAGTGATTAAAATTTGAGACTTTTTGGAACAGAGGAAGGGCAGAAATTGAGGGGTGGGGATGTTTTAGGATAAGATCTTTGAAGGCTTATATGAGTAGAAACTTTTCATTGGATTCCAATGGAAAGTCCTAAACAAAATGAAATAGGTTCACAAAGATATTCTTTGTACTAAACACACTGAATGTCATTCTTATAGCTACTGTACACTTATTTTATGGTATCACAACAAATTATCTCGAACAGGCTAGATATTTTTCCTTTTTCTCAAGGCATGGCAAAAATAAAGAGCACACTGACTTACAGAAACAAGCCCCTGTAGATTAGTTCAATTTTGGAAATTCAGGACAGAAAACCACTCACCTAAGCACCTTCCTTGCCTTGGGTACTGTAAAGTACACAAATTTCAGGCTTAAAAGTTTAGTTTGACTATTTTTATTCTCAATTAATTTTACTAGTTTTTTTTCTTAAAAAATTAATATAAGGACATTTAAAAGACCTATTTTTTAGTTTAATGATGTACTGTACATGTAGTAGATACACACTTAGTTTTATGAAATCCTAGATATTTTCTCATAATCTCAACACCTTTCCCCACTTCAATAGAAACACAAAATGAACTTTCACTTCTATAAAGTGTTAGACCTAACAACATAAAACTGTATGCAGTGTATTATTCTTTTCATCAGTACTCACGATGGTGTGAATATTTTACTAGTTTCAAATATAGTTTTCTCAGAAGCCATACTTTCTAATTACGAAGACAAAATTATCCAGGGGCGTACTTCACAGCACTACATAATTTGTTTAATGATTCTTATTGTTTGTAGTGACAACCCTGGGTTTTATGCTAAGTTTAATAGCTGTCATACCTAAAAGCATACTCAAGTTTCCAGGGCTCAAAGTTTACATCAGGAAGCTAGACTGCCAGAACATATTGCACATTAAGGGTTTTATATACATTTCAAATCTGTTGAAGCTGAAATGGCTCTGTTGAGTGTGGGAGATGTAATGTGGTTGGGACATCTGATTAAATGCCTGTTTGGAGCTTATAAACTGAGACTTGTTTTATGTAAATTTTGTAGAACCTAACCATACAGTAGAATGCTTACAGAAACAATTTTTGAAAGTTGACAGAAATATTTATCTTAAAATTAAATCTCACATAAATGATTTTCTTAAATGTGGATGTAAAGTGCAGCAACCCTTTGCACATTGGCTGGGTATGAAGAAGCACATGCCCCTCTTCACTGATTCAAAATTTTGCTATATTTTCAGACAAATGAAATTATGGGAATTTGAATTATATTTTGTCCCTCCCCCTTCCTATAGATCAGAATGAAATGAAAAAGTTTCATATCCAGCTGCTGTCATTTAGGTCAAACATTTGGTATTACCTCCTTTTCTTGATCAGTAGTCTTCTTAGATTTGTATTTGAACGTGAGAATCAGATGCCACTGACCATTTGGGGTTTGATACTGACTTGGGAACGGAAGCCATTGTTTATTGTTAAGTTTGTTGTGTGTCATTATGTGAGTAGGTGCGACTCCAGCTTCTTATTCTTAAAGGAATATTTCCATGTTTTACGTAGCCTTTCATAAGAAAGAGAACAATTTTAGCAACAATTTAGTACAAAAATCATCTTGATATGTGATTCCTACCAGGAGATATTTAAATTTTAAGGTTCACAAAAAATGCCAATAAACGAATAGGAAAAGGCTCAGTGTGGCATCACAGCAACACTTCTCCCACAAAGTTGATGTATTTTATTCAAATCTATATCCTTTTTTATTAGTAAAACCTGCTAGAAAAATAAATTGAAAGTTGGGTATTTATATACATTGCCAAATATACCCTACTACAATAACTTTTGGAAAATTGTTTCTAATCATACAAAAACAACCAATTAACATTCAAAGAAATACGTAAACATTGCAATGAAATTGTCTCTATGACATCATTGATTACGAATAGTTCTTACTGTACAAAATCTTTCAAATGCAAGTTGGAAATCTTTAAAATCCATATCTCCTGAACGAAATATGATATCAACCTGATTTTTGTACCAAATTGGTTCTAAAAGTAGGGTCTTTCAAATAGAATTTTACAAAAAAACATGGGATATTCCTTTAACAAGTATATCATGAACACTAGATTTGAACTTCGTCAATAAGCTCTATCATTTTTAGTGGGATGTCATGACTACTAGGATGAGTAAAAACTCTTCATATGTTGAGATTGCAATAATACTTGTGTTAACGGAAAGTAAGAAGGGGAACAAATGATATGAAGTTGACCTTGGGTTTATAGGAACATTAGCCCTATTTAAAGAGTTTGAGGAGAAGTACGGGCTCTTTTCCAGGGTGATATTTGCTGCTGAACCTTAAAAATGTTGTGTCTTGTTTAAAATGTTGTATCTTGTTTAAAATAATGTATCTTGTTAAAAATGTTGTATCTTGTTAAAAATGTATCTTGTTAAAAATGTTGTATCTTGTTAAAAATGTTGTATCTTGTTAAAAATGTTGGATCTTGTTAAAAATGTATCTTGTTATAAATGTTTTATGTTATTATAAATGTTATCTGTTGTTACAAATGTTGTATGTTGTTACAAATGTTGTATGTTGTTACAAATGTATGTTATTACAAATGTTGTATGTTACAAATGTTGTATGTTGTTACAAATGTTGTATGTTATTACAAATGTTGTATGTTGTTACAAATGTTGTATTTTACAAATGTTGTATGTTTGTTACAAATGTTGTATGTTGTTACAAATGTTGTATGTTGTTACAAATGTTGTATGTTGTTACAAATGTTGCGTGTTGTTACAAATGTTGCGTGTTGTTACAAATGTTGCGTGTTACCAATGTTGCGTGTTGTTACAATTGTTGCTTGTTGTTACAAATGTTGTATGTTGTTGCAAATGTTGTTGCAAATGATGTATGTTGTTGCAAATGTTGTGTCTTGTTGCAAATGTTGTGTATCGTTGTAAATGTTGTGTCTCGTTGCAAATGTTGTGTCTCTCTCGTTGCAAATGTTGTGTCTCTCTCGTTGCAAATGTTGTGTCTCTCTTGTTGCAAATGTTGTGTCTCTCTCGTTGCAAATGTTGTGTCTCTCGTTGCAAATGTTGTGTCTGGTTGCAAATGTTGTGTCTCGTTGCAATTGTTGTGTCTGGTTGCAAATGTTGTGTCTCGTTGCAAATGTTGTGTCTCTTTGCAAATGTTGTGTCTCGTTGCAAATGTTGTGTCTCGTTGCAAATGTTGTGTCTCGTTGCTAATGATGTGTCTCGTTGCTAATGATGTGTCTCGTTGCAAATGCTGTGTCTCGTTGCAAATGCTGTGTCTCGTTGCAAATGCTGTGTCTCGTTGCAAATGCTGTGTCTCGTTGCAAATGCTGTGGCTCGTTGCAAATGCTGTGTCTCGTTGCAAATGCTGTGGCTCGTTGCAAATGCTGTGTCTCGTTGCGAATGCTGTGTCTCGTTGCGAATGCTGTGGCTCGTTGCGAATGCTGTGGCTCGTTGCGAATGCTGTGGCTCGTTGCGAATGCTGTGTCTCGTTGCTAATGCTGTGGCTCGTTGCAAATGCTGTGCTCGTTGCAAATGCTGTGTCTCGTTGCAAATGCTGTGTCTCGTTGCAAATGCTGTGTCTCGTTGCAAATGCTGTGTCTCGTTGCAAATGCTGTGTCTCGTTGCAAATGCTGTGGCTCGTTGCAAATGTTGTGTCTCGTTGCTAATGATGTGTCTCGTTGCTAATGATGTGTCTTGTTGCAAATGCTGTGTCTCGTTGCAAATGCTGTGTCTCGTTGCAAATGCTGTGGCTCGTTGCAAATGCTGTGTCTCGTTGCTAATGATGTGTCGTTGCTAATGATGTGTCTCGTTGCTAATGATGCTGTGTCGTTGCAAATGCTGTGTCGTTGCAAATGCTGTGTCTCGTTGCAAATGCTGTGTCTCGTTGCAAATGCTGTGGTCTCGTTGCAAATGCTGTGTCTCGTTGCAAATGCTGTGTCTCGTTGCAAATGCTGTGTCGTTGCAAATGCTGTGTCTCGTTGCAAATGCTGTGTCTCGTTGCAAATGCTGTGTCTCGTTGCAAATGCTGTGTCTCGTTGCAAATGCTGTGGCTCGTTGCAAATGCTGTGTCTCGTTGCAAATGCTGTGTCTCGTTGCAAATGCTGTGTCTCGTTGCAAATGCTGTGTCTCGTTGCAAATGTTGTGTCTCGTTGCAAATGCTGTGTCTTGTTGCAAATGTTGTGTCCTGTTTTTGATTTTTAGGTATTTTGGTATTTGTTGATAACTTTGACGTATTTCCTGATGAGATAATACAATCAAAGATTTTATCAAAAATTTATGTTAAAATGCAGCCCATGAATTTATTAGTTCTTTATTACTGTTCTTTCTTTTGAAGAAGAACAAATCTTTGTTTGTTTGTTATGAATTACTGTAGTCCAAACAATATTTCACTTTTACTTATAGTACAGTAGTTGTCCGTACTGGCATATAAAATGAAAGTGCCATGCTTAGATATTACAATAGCATGTTGCAAACATGTGTTCTTGTGAGGTTTATGCATACACACATTATATGCAATAGCAGTGGCGAAGCCATGAGGAGGGTGATTCCCACCCCCCAAAAAAAAAAATATTTTTATCTGTCGGTTTAGATCTTAATCTGTCGGTTCAGATTGGTGCCGTCTGTTCAACAAGCTTTGACATTTTAGGTGCTTATTATGTTTTTAGATTTCAAAAGGGCACTTTCTCAGAAAAAGGTTCTTCGGTAATAATATATTAAACATTTGTGCGATTTTGTATTTAAATACATGATCTAAGACAGAGAGAGAGAGAGAGGGGATGGGGTGTCGATGTACACGTGATACAGAACAGGCTCATTTTAAAAGTTTGGCAACATTTACACAAGTTTGTAGTTAACTACTGAACACTTTTTGTTGAGTGATGATAAACCTAACCATGTACAAACATAAACAATAACAAATATTTCCACATGCATTTTCATGATTTTGTGTTTTGTATATGGTGTATTATATATACTGTAGCTCTCTTTGACATGAATTTTTTAATCTTATAATACACCTTCTTACTATGCATTGTGACATATGTTTTTGCCCTTTTGTCAATTTTGCGAGAGCTTACGGGGGCTTCGCCTCCTGGACCCCTACCTGGACTTCACCCCTAGACCCCACCAGGGGCCCTTAAGTGGGCCCCTGGACCCCATGCCAATAATTTAAGTACTTTTCGCTTTGATTTTGTGTTTTGTATATGGTGTATTATAGCTCTCTTTGACATAAATTTTAACTTGTGTAATACACCTTACTATACGTTGTGACATACTTTTTAACCCTTGAAATGTCAATTTTGCGAGAGCTTCCAGTGGCTTTGCCCCCTGAACTCCTAGTGGGGCTTTGCCCCTGGACCCCACCAGGGGTCCTTAAGCAGGTCTCTGGATCCCACGCTGACAAGTCGAGTGCACACCTTTGGTGTGTCCTCAACCTCGCCACTAAATATTATGTCAGTTCAATTCAATTCCCTCCCCTCCCCTGCAGTATGAAAATCCGGGCTATGCCACTGTGCAATAGTGACATGCAAACTTCAAAATCAAATTCTTTCAAAATATCTTCATGAATTATCACAGTTAACTGTGCACTTTGTGCCATAAGGCCGTGACGCTCTCCCTCCCATCTTTTTCTGTCTTCGGCTGCTGTTCTTGCAAAGTTCAATGAGGGATTTGTTGCCAAAAAATAAATCCCTGGTTCAATGATGTCCATCTTGCATTCTGTCCATCTTTGATGACTTTTTTACATCATAGGAGTATGAATATTTAAGTTTAAGAATTTTGAAGTAGAATCCATACCCAGCCATGAAACAGTGGCGTAACTCTCCTCCAACAAAAAAAGAACCTTCAACAGGTTTTGGTTCCAATGCGATAGCATCAGTAACCTATGCGGTGGTGATGGCGTGTGTGTGTGTGTATGTATGTGTGTGTGTAGGGTGTATGTATATGTGTTTGTGTTTGTGACGGCCAGCTTGTAAACGCGATATCTCAAAAATTATACACTGGATTCATGTCATATGTGGTAAACAGATAGTCCATGGTTCGTAGATGTGCCCTATTGTTTTTGATGGTGATGGCATATGCATATAAATAAGTACAGTAGGTGGAGCTTAATGTAAAAATCTTGAAATGTTCATGTTTTATCAACCACATGTCTGTTTTGTTTCATATTTGGTCTTATGATGTTAGCTGGTATGTACATGATGATGTAAAAACATTGAATTTCATTAATATGCATAGTGGGCGGAACTTAATATGATTTTGCTGAAAAGTTTGTAAACATGGTATCTCAATTATGGTAAACTGTATTCATGTCATATTTGGTACACAGATAGCCCATGGTTTGTAGATGTGCCGTATTGTTTTTGATGATGACATGTATATTAATTAGTAGGCGTGTAAAAATCTTGAAATGCTCATATTTTAACAACTGCATGTCGGTTTGTTTCATATTTGGTACACTTATGTTGTTCACTGGTATGTTCATGACATAAAAATGTTGAATTTCATTAATATGCATTGTGGGCGGGGCGTAATATGATTTTCCTGAAAAGAGCTTGTAAACGGTATTTGAGCAACTATGTCCATTTTGCATCATATTGGGCATGATCATTTTATTGGTTATTGTGTACACTGTACATGCTTATGTTATAAAGAGATGTCATTAATATACATGGTGGGCGTGGCTTAATGTGAAAGTGCTAATTGATGGAAACACCATAAACAGTATATCAGATTTATGCTATATGTGGTACACAGATGGGGGTCATGGTCTATTCGTATGTTGTGGTAGTGTATGTCCGTTTTGTGTCATATTGGACATGATAATTTTGTTGGTTATTGTGTACATGCTTATATTATTAACAGATGTCATTGATATATATTATGGTGGGTGTGGATTAATGTGAAAGTGCTTATTGATGGAAGACCATAAACAGTTTATCAGATTTATGCTATATGTGGTACACAAAGGGTCATGGTCCGTACATATGTTCGGAATGTTGTGGTAGTGATGTCATGAATGTTAATGAGTAGGCAGGACTTAGTGACAAATTTTTGAAATAGGATAAATGTGCAATCGTTTTGGCATCATACTTGCTTTGATGATGTTGTTAATCATTGTGTAAATGCTAATATTGTCAACATTTTTATTGATCTACATGGTGGGTGTATATGTGTAGCTTATGAATAAATATCATGGAACAAATATTTCATGATGTGCAATGACATGACAGTTAATACAAATTTTGCAAATCAATCATGTTATGAAAAAGGATCAGAACCAAAAACCTTTTGGTACTACTGGTGCACTATCCAACAAATAATAGCATTTTTGGAGACTTTGTTTTAGCTAGAGATTTTACCTTCGTCAGAAGTGTCTCAGAATCCTATTTTGAGACCTCAAATCTGCTAAAAATGAGCATACGTTATTGTGAGCCCGTTATTCCACTGCCATGAAGGCCCATCAGGCTGGTGTCTATCCCTGGTTTCCTTGGCGTAAGGGGATGATAGCACATGGCTTCCTTGGATAGGACGCCAGTCCATCGCAGGTTAACTCCCCAACAGTGCTGGCACTCATTTTACAGCTGAGTGGACTAGAGCAAGTAGAGTAAATTGAGTCATACCCGGTAATTTTTGCATAAGAGCATGTCTCCTTAACCACATTTAAGATTTAGAATACAAATCTATCAATTAGATTAAACTCAGTTAAATTTGTGGATTTGGGGGCTGTGTGAAGTAGACCATAACATTCTTATTATCGTACTGACATCAAGAAAAGTAATTTTTATTGAGGAGGCAGGATGATTGTAAAGAGTGATGGGATGGGAGAGGGGCGGCTTTAAGGGTAAAATGGAGGCAGGATGGTACACCGGTTGTAATTGCAGAGAAATAGCCCATTGTAATAAGAAAGACTTGAGAAAAATCCTTAACAAAAACTGCTTGGATGTCTGAGTTTTTCCTTAGCCATTCTGAATTCTTTTTAAACAAAATGTCTTTTATTAGGGTTATACAGCATTTACTTCATAAGTTGCTATTTGAAACTTTGGAAACACTAAGCACAGTATTCTGATTATTTTTAAAGAAAATCAAAAATGCCTGATAAAAATAATATTTTGCTTGTATTTTGGGATATATATTATGTTACAAAAACAGTATTTTTTTCTGATCTAGGATTATTTTTTTCTGATCTAGGGTTATTTTTTTCTGATCAATATTTATTGTGTATAATTAGAAAGTATGGTATGTTATAGTATAAGAAGGAGAGATACCACTAGACTGCCCTATTTCATTGTTGCAAGCACAGCAATATGAAAAGAAACCGCTTCAATTTAATTGCAAGCTCAGTGCATACATGCTGCTGCTTCCTAGAATAGAATTTGATAAGAATGAGTCAGCAATTTCAACAAATATCTTTTACACTATTTTAAAGTGAATTGTTCACAACAAGCCTGGAGACAAGTCTTTTGAAGGTTTTCATAGTATGTCACATAGTATGTCACAATATATATTTGACTCAAGAACTGTACAATATTGATTCAGTATCAGACATTAACATATGGACTATGACAACAGTTTGCATTCATTTGTTGTTGTCCAGGGCATTTAATCTTATCCATAAAGAGGGATGGGGACTAGAGTGAAGGTCCCCATCCCTCACTCCCCTTCACCCAGCCCTTTCTATCATCACCCAGCTGTTTCTATCATCACCCAGCCCCTCACCCTTAAACCCAGCTCCCATCATAAATTCCAGCATTTCAAGATACTAAATATCAAAATGTAGCAAATTTAAAAAAAATTAAGAACTCATGACAATGTTTCTGTCAGTTTTCAGCAACTGTCAAATGTGGTTTTTGAATAGATGGATGATTTCCAATGATTTTGGTGAATTTTTTAAGCACATTAAGGAAATTGAAAGATGAGCATTGAGGGGGATACATACATGCATTACAAATCCATATAGCCATATTATTATCAATGTCAAGGGACTGCATAGGTTACAGTATTTTAAAGTTTGAGAAGAATTCTGTTGACTCAAGACTACTACACAACAGTAATCAACTTAAATTACTGTATCTTATCAAAGTTACAATGATACTAGATTGACTTGATATGAAAGGTACTGATTTCCTTATTAACATTGATTTTTGATATTTTAAATGTTGTTTTTTGGTGTGGTATCTGGGAATCTCTTTTTTCTGTTTTTTATTTGATTTGATGGTATATTCTGTGTGTATATTGTATGCAGGAGTTTTTTTTGAATAAAATCTGATTGATGTCTTACCTGCCTACCTGAAGAAGTGCAGTATGAAAAGTAATATTTACCCATTGAATAAAGTATGTCTTGCATGTCGAATTAACCAAACAAGTAACAGGCGTATTCTTCTGGGGTCCCTGGGTTAATCAAATAGGTCTCTTGAATGCTTAGGGTACTATATATCACGTTGAAGTTCATTTTTTCAGGGGTCGAATTTCACACTGTTCCGCTATTCTCAGAACAGTGCTTTTTATGCAGGAACAGTGAAGTTTCAAACATCACTGCTCTACTGCACATCACTGTTCTGGTAGAACAGTGTTCTTTTCACAAGAATGTGGCATCATTCATCAATAACTTGATTTCTGCTCAAAAACAAATGCATGTTGTCAAACAAGATTATCTTGAGAATATTTGTATTCTCACAAATTTTCAGTAAGAAAAAGCTTTTCCCCACCTTACCCCTTACCTACAATTATCAGTACAAGTAATAATGAATACACATACTGTATATGCAAGGTTGAGTGAATGAGTATGACTGTATGAAACTAGATGCTACATCATGTAAATACTAATAACTGATGTTATATATTTCCAAATTCCAGATATTATTAACGAATAAAGTTACTTTTTTAAAAGAAGTTTCAAATTAAGCCTATTTTGAAGAAAGAAATTTGTCCCATTATCGGCAAAAAGTTGGAACCGTGAAAACTGACTCGAAACAGTATTATTTGAGAAAGTACTATCCCATGGAACAGTAGCAAAAAATGTAAATGTCGACCCCTTTTATTGGGTGCTCTAGGCCATCAGTTCTTGTCACATTAAACAAATCATACAGACAAAATTATTTAACAATCAAATGAGGTGCAAATGTTGCCAAAGTGAAAAAAGAATTGATAAGTAACATTAAAAAAAAATATCTTTAGACATATAAAGTATGATTGTTACATTCATCCGAGCCATTTGGCTCATAGGGTCGGTGCTTATTTCCGGTTTCCATGGCACAAGCGGATGAGAGTACATGACTCCCCCTAGGCAGGACGCCAGTCCATTGCAGGTTAACTCCCCAGCAGCGCTGGTACCCAATTTACAGCTGATTTGACTGAAGCAAGTAGAGTAAAGTGCCTAGCTTAAGGACACAATGCAACGCTCGCGGTGGGAATCGAACCCGGTACCTTTCGAATACGAGCATGACTCCATAACCACTGCACCCCTTAAGTATCATACAGTATAATTACATTCCATAAATTACTATCCAGGGTATACATAACACATTTCATTTCTTTGCTTGAAACAACCAAAAATGTGTTCAAAGAAGACGTTCAAAGTACATATTTACTGGATGACATATGGAGCAAAGGAGATAAACATGTACAGGTCAGGCTGGTTCACAGAACTTGAAGGCACGCATTACAAAATTTGAAAGAGACAAACAGATTTGGAGTCACTATTTAGGAGAGAACTTAATTTAGGCAAGTCAGGATGGGCTGATTAATTAAGAGTATATTCCAAGCGTAGATCTGAATATGCAATCATCAATTCCATTAAATAAAGACCCGAGTGCTTAAATTTTGTACTTATTTTCCCATTGACTTTTGTTCCAAATGTACATGTAGAAGTTGGGTGAACACATAATCAATATTGTAATTTACAGAGCTTGTGATCAATTTTCTGTTTTTCATATTCATAAAAACAACACTATCAAATGCTTTTGTTTTACCAAGAAAAAGATGATCAGTTTTCTACAAGTTAATTTAAGTCATATCAAACAATATGGACAAAACAATAGAAAAAGGCACAAACAAAGTAAGAACATGCAGGTAATAGTATTGAAAAGCACAACAAATATAATTTTTATAAAGAGTATAAGAGTTTTCTTAAACAGTGTTCCTTACTTTCTTTGTAATCTTAAAAATATATCTCTGTCTTGTCTGTCAGTATCTGTGAGTATCTGGCTCTTTTAGGCCCTCTTAGGTTTTTCAGTTACTGTGCTACCTTTCACAACATACAGTTTTTGTATATTTGTGCTGATGTTGAATTCAGTGATTTTATAGATGTTGTGAAGAACTAGGCAAATGAATTGAATAGAAGCGTTTTTTCTTCATCCTTGCTTGGTAGGTTCAGCAGCAGGTCCACCGTAATCTAACAGCTGAAGAAGAGGCCTTGGAATATGTTGAATCACTTATCATTCAACTGCTGGAGATGCTGTGTTCAAGTCAGCCCCATACGGTTCATGACATTGAGGATCGAGTCCAGAAGACTTTCCCCCATCCAATTGACCAGTGGGCCATCAAGGATGCCCGAGAAGCTCTGGAAAAGGGGAAGAAGAAGGCCCCATTGGTGCTGCCTGTGGACAAAATTCACTCCAATCTAAAGGTAATGTGTGTTTGAATTATAGATGATCAGTGGCCGCCGAACTGGGGAGGCTTTTGGGGGGGAAGGGGTACTTTTCCCCCTCAACAAAACAATAAGTGGGGGTCTTAGTTGTGGTTAGCCCTCAACTTTGTTCTAAAATGTCTATTGATCTATTTTTAGGGTATCACCACATCAAGGTAGATTTGCAATCTGGTTGAAGCATGTCGAGTGCATTTGTAGGCATGATTTTAACAACAGGAATGCCTAAAATGGCACAGCTTACAAGGATTTCGCCCACTGGATTTCCCCTTAGGCAGAACCCTGGACCCCTTTGCCCATTTCAGCCTCCAATATTTTTGTTTGTGTCCTTGTTAGACTGGGATCTATATGATTACACAATCTTGCTTTGAGTGGAAGGTATTGTTGCAAAAAATTTAGGATCTTTATTTTCAACTATTTTTAGCCTATCATGTACAGTAGTTTAATAAAATTGTTAACTCTACCCGTTTCACAAATATTTCATTATCTTTTTTATCAAAGTTTTGTTGAAGCCTGGTTGCAATTAATGGCAATTCGCTCGCAAATTTGATCAATTACCCGTTCAGTGAATTAATCTCATATCAACATCTCTATAATGGAATAAGGTTGTTGCACAAGTTGTTCACCATGTTGTGGCCTTCATTGTATTCTTTTATATAAGATTAGTAAGTCCCTGGTAATTGAATTTGTTTCATCAAATGTTTTCCTGTTTCTATCTTAAAAAGAAAGTTCATAAACCCTACCTGAAATGTTTGTCTTCCATCTGGCTTAGATGTTTCACGCGCCTCTGTATCTTATCTACCATCTACAGCAACTTACCGATATAAATATTACATAAGAATGCACTTTTGCTGAACTGTGGGATATCGCACAACTGATTAACAGGTGTCGTCTTACATCAGCATCTTGCCATATATAGAAATTGACTTCAGTTGAGAAAAAGAAGCAAAATGAGACTTGGGAATTGTACTATGAACTTGAAGTAAATATATAGTATATCTAAAAGGAAAGATAAAAGTACAATTATGTGAAACTTTGAATTTAAATTTCATTTGATTGATGGCTTAATTTTTTTAAGCTTTGAAGTACTTCTCGTAATGGTTGTAAATGTTTTTTAGTGTTTAAAAATATCACAAAAGATGATGATGAAGAGGAAGACTGAAAGATTGTCAAAATCACCTATTATGAGTATTTATCAATCAATAAATATTCAACAAGAAATTAAATTTGAGAAATAATCCCAGGTAGAGATACAACTAGGGTCTTGGGCCCATTAATATATAGGACCCCAAATCTAGGTCTTTCCTGTCAGGCTCCTACCCTTCCTCCCCCTTTTTGCACCTTGATCATTAGGCAGGAAGCATTTTATATGTTCGACAGTAGTAGCTATGTTTTTTCACTGCAAACTGAAATGAAATTTGAGTGTGGACAGTACTATTGTGTGAGTTTGACCAGGGATGCATAAACAAGAAAAGAACTTAAAAAGTACTCTCCATGAAATCACTAGAGTCATATCATTAGTGCTGTCATGCATGATATGGCTGTATTACATATCGATTATTGTGGAGAAAAATATCGCAATATATTGATATATCGCGATATTTTTCAAGAAAACTGACTCATGACACACAAATTGTTAATATCACTACTTAATTATACTTATGTATGCGTATGAATGATGAACACAAACAATTATTTCCATCTAGCAGATGACATGAGCGCATGACTTACGTCCTAGATGTCATCACGCATCACATGCACATGTTTGGCAATTCAGCCAACATGACCATGAATCATTGAAGTGAGAGGCATTTTCTGGGTCAATTTTTCATTCTTTTTGCCAATTTCTAAGCATGTCAGTGTGGATTGAAAGAGCATAATTTTTAATTAGTTTTTTTAAATTTGAAAGTACTACATTAAATCTTTCAAAATATTTTGTTTTTTGTGCCAATTTTTTTGTGCATAAATTGAAGGTAAATATGCAGAATTTTCATTTCTTTTTAAAAACATTCAAACAACACTTGCAAAAAGAATTTTCTATTTTTTTTTGGTCACCATTATTTAGAGAAATGATCTAGTTCAAATTTAATTTGAAGTTTGCTCATACCAAGCCTTATAAAATTTTGGGTAAAATGTGTCAAATTTGATGATTTTGGTGCATTTTGGCACTTTTGTTTTAAATCATAAAAAATTCATAGCTCTGCAGGCTATTATCCGAGTTGAAAACTATTTTAACCCCCATTTAGCAAATGGAATAATCTTTCCATTGATACAATGGATTAAACAAATACCCCCCTTCCTTATACTTTGCCATGAACCCAACATCGTGCATGAAATTGCATTTTTTCAATGATTACATCTGTGCATAAACAACCAAGATAGTGATAAACTTTACTATAGCATTGCATGTTTGTCATGCCAAATTTTGTGACATAACACAATTTTTTATAATGAGGAGGTAGAGGTATGGACACCAATTAAGTCAAGCTGGAAAGAGGTGCAAGGAGTAACAGAATGGGTAAAGATCGACAACGTACTACTTTAGTTTTCTGTGTAGGTCTACCGTGTTGTTGTTCTTGCCTTGAAGTAGTGTGATGTTGTTTAAGTGTGTGTTGTATAGGCCTATGCATACTTACAGTGTGGGCTTTATGCATTGTTTGAAAAATGCAGAAGTCAACAATGATCAAACTTACAAATTTGTACTTTCCTTGCTCAAAAAAATCAAAACGTGGTATCAAATGAAAGGAAATACTCTGCATAATTCAAATAATCTAACAAAATCAACATTGTCATGAGTCACAAAAAGGAAAGCGTCATAACGACAGCAGTATTTGACACCAGATATGCAAATTAGCGATATGATTTATATTTACATGTTTGACTGAAAAATTGTGTACATCAATTTAAAGACCAGTCTTAGCTTTCAGTAATATTAAACATGTTACAGTAGACAATGAAGAGAAATTTATGAAAAAGCCCTGTTTTAAAAAAAAAGTTTCTTAAAACTACACCTGTTTTTTTGGACACCCCTGGGGGTTGAAGGGTCAATGTAGTTAAAAATGATGATGTAAGACCAACTGTTGCGATATATTAACGGGTCAAATGTTCTAAAATGATTAAAAACTGTTGAAATGAAAGTTTTTGTTGTTGTTGTCCTTTCAGGAAATGCTGGGGTACCGTGTGGATTCCCAGCTGTCTCTCTATCTAGTTGCGGTGTTGGATTATATAGCAGCAGATATTTTGAAGGTACAGTAGTTTTGTCACCCACCAAGCTAGTTTTGCAGTTGAAGCTTCTCAATAAATACAGACTAACAAAGTAATAAACAAGCCCTATGATGGCAAGCAATATCATATGCTTAGTTTTGTTACTATGCCAATGACTCAGGAACTAGCAGTCATAATAGTGTATGTGTGTGTGTGGATGGGTGTGTGTGTGTGCATGTATCGGTTTATTTATTACTTTTCATCTTTAATTTTTGTTCTCCTTACTACCCCCTCTCCTCTGAACCTTCTCTATCCTAACTTGTGCACCATAAATTTGTAACACCTTCTTTGACTCTGACTGTTGCAGTGCCAATAAATCAACAAACAAATAATTTCTCAAGAATGGTGCTGTGGAATAATGTCATATGTTTGGAACATGTATATACCTTTTGCATGTTAACATGTGATGAAGCTAGAGAAAAGGCTTTCTGAAGAAACTGTTCAGAAAGGCTTGTATAAATGAAAACAACTGCAGACTGTTCAGAAAGGCATGATTACATTGCTAATATTGGTTGTACAATAATTGCAAAGTACCATTAGGAAGAAAATACAATTCTTTGTAATGAATTTGGTTAATTTGCTTATTGTCTAAGAACATTGGAAATATCATATTTTCATTTAAGATCATTCATGACATAGTATGAATATTGACATTATGAAAAGAAGGATCTTAATTTCAAATAAAAATGATATCGTGGAAAGTCCTTTATTCAGAGAATGTTTGGTTTGATTAATTTTAGTTTTTAGTTCCACTCATTACACAGTGTAATGAGTGCAAGTTATCAAATCGTACGTGAGCTCCCATATGTGCCTGTGCAATGGTTTGCTTTAAAATGCATCTCCTTCTAGGTTTAAACAGTTTTGCTCTTGAAATTCTGGCTCAAACAGGATATTTGTATGCGTCATATAGCTTGTATTTTGCTAAAGATATTTTATGTGTTGTTTTGATTAAAACTCCCGAAAGGTTTTACTACAGGATCGATGTCATATGTAATGGTGCTAAAAATAGCTAGCTGTGGACATAATGCTCTGCGTACCGTACATGGCTAGGTCCTCATGCATTCAGTACATGTGTTTCCTATTAGCACCATGATAATTACTACTTTTATTGAACATATCTAAAAGCTGGTATAATATTATTAATTTGTGTAGTAGTACCTTTCATATAAGACTAAAATTATGCGATTTCATAAAAATTTGAGTTAATTATGGAATGATAAAAAAATGTATATCGGAGTTTTGAAGCCGTGTGAAATTTTTGGGACGTGACTTTGTGTTATGTCAGGGAGTTGGCATTAACCCTTACTCTACCAGGGCTTTGAAAAAGCAAGCCCAATTTTTGTAACGTTTTTTTTTCATATGCATTTTTGGCAACTTTCCTTTCATATTCTTTTTTACAAGTTTGGTCGGAATAGGGGCTAAGATATTGATCTTTCGAGTAATGAAAGCCAAATTAGGAAATATTGGACAAAAATATGCAAATTAAGCAATTTTTGGCTAAATTTGGTCAACAAATGGTCAATCTTTGCAGAAGTATAGCTTCTTGTCAATATTGAAAACCTAGAGATTTGTGCGACCTATTTAGATTCTTTTTTAAATTTCCTTCCAATGATGCTAATCTATAATTTTTAGAAAGATGAAAAAACACCAAAAATGATTATAGTCAAAAGACCCCTGAAAACTGCAGCAGGAAAAAAAAAAAAAAATTATGCAGTGGTCACTGTGAGACTTGAACCTGGAGTGCTCGCGTGCTAGTCGCGTACATTTCCTCTGCACCACGTGAAAGATGAAAAAACACCAAAAATGATTATAGTCAAAAGACCCCTGAAAACTGCAGCAGAAAAAAAAAAAAAATTACGCAGTGGTCACTGTGAGACTTGAACTTGGAGTACTCGCGTGCTAGCCGCATACATTTCCTCTGCACCACGTGATCGTTTAAATTAAAGAGGTGTAAAATATTCTTATAGGAAACTTTCATCACAATCACTTGCAGCCATCTTGGCCTATGGCCTGTTATTTATTTATGTTTTCATGAAAGTGCCAAAGTTTTGATTTATTGATCTACCGAACATTGCAAGTACACTGCTATTGGGTGTGTACCATCATAAATTGTCTTGATCTATGTGTATAATTTGTTTAGTAATGATATTGCTGAGAGAAACTTATCCTTTGAATAAATACAAATATTTGTTTATTTCATCACATTTTTTTTCTTTTTATTTTCATAACAAATTATGCATTTTATGCTCATACTTTAAACATTTTGCTTAATATTCATATCTAATTAATTCATTAACATTTAATTACATGTAGTAGTTAAATGTTTGTATTATATCAACATTTTAATGGAATATTACAAGTTCATTCAAATTGGTTTTAATCAAATTAAATGCATCTAGTTTTGAACAATGTCATAGTAAGTAAATAAGCCAAAATGTGTGCAAATTTAATTAATTTCATATGATTATTAATAGATTTTTTAATTAAGAGTTTGTTTGTCTTGTTATTTAAAATATACACAGTTTAGCTAAAACTTTCAACTGTCAGCTTAATTATTTATTTGAAGCACACTGAAATAATTTCAGATTTGCACTTTGACCCAATCAGTGGATTGTCTCACTTTTTGTCAATGTTTATTAATTATTTAGGTCATTAATTAGACTTTCCCTGTATTTATAATGTCCTTAGATGCTAATTCTATACATGGCTAAACCATTTGCTTAAAACACAGCTTATTTAGTTTCAAAACTGCATTTAACTCAAATTTAGTGAATTTTACATTAAAACACATTTGTCCCATTTTTTTAAATTAGTGTATGTTATGGTTTGTTTACACTTTAACTATGTCATTAATTCTTCAACAATGTCATATTATCAATCATTCATTTTTTTAAGTTGGGAGAGAACATTGTACAGAACAAGAAAATACTTGATATCAGTGGTAAAGTAACATGTCCAAACATTTATTATGCTTTCAAAATGCTTGATTTTTCAAAATTGACCAAAATTTGGTTGTCATGGAAATGATTATCAACAACTTAAGGTAAACAGATTTAAGCTAAAAATGACTAGACTTCAAGAAAATCTTTAAATTACATTTGTAAAGATTTTGATTATGTATGGTTAATTTCTAACACCTTGAATTGTACACGATATCCACAAAAGAACCTTACACTGGATTCAGTTCATATGTGGTACACAGATAGCCCATGGTCCGTAGATGTGCCCTATTGTTTTTGGTGGCGATGTCATGCATATCACTGAGTAGGTGGGGTTAATGTTAAAATCTTAAAATGTTCATATTTTAACAACCACATGTCTGTTTTTTTTTAATATTTAGTGTAATTACAGTATGTTGATAGCTAGTATTTACATGTTAATGGTACAAAACTTGAATTTCAGTAATATGCATAGTGGGTGGGGTTTAACATGATTTTGTTGAAAAGAGATTGTAAACACAGTATCTCAATAACTATACACAGGATTCAGTTCATATGTGGTACACAAATAGCCCATGGTCTGCATATGTGCTGTATTGTTTTTGGTGGTGATGTCATGAGTGGGCAGGCTTAATGTTAAAATCTTTAAGATGCTCATATTTTAACAACCGCATGTCTCTGTTTTATATTTGAAATAATTATGTTGTTAGCAAGTATATACATGTTTAATGGGATAAAAATGGTTGAATTTAATTGATTGTGAAATTCCTTTCTTGTGAGGATTGTAAGTTATTTGGTTGTCATTGTAACGTTGAGCCCATTGTGTTATAACATTTATAATACAATAGCTCAAACTTAAAATTTATATTCCGCATCGGAAGCTCAAAACTTTTGGTTTTTTAGTTAATAATATGTTATGATTATTTTCTAACACCTTGAATTTCTAGGTATGCAAAAAGGTGAAAAGTATAATTTTGAAATCTCAAGCATCAGTATGCAAGTTTGTGATGTACACAGGACGACCTTGGTTTTTGTCTTTTGTAAATTGTTAAGCATCTGTCATAATTGTTTGAAACGGTTGCAACAAATTCTGAAACAAAAGATTTTGAGTCTTTACCCTTCCACTCGAATTTCAGCAGGAATAGACTTTTCTGTGATCTTCTTTGACTGAGAAAAAGAAAAGAAAACGATTTAACATTAACAATTTTGTAACATAAATTGAGTATAAATTAAAAAATGATAAAACATTGATCCGCCATAACTTAAAAACTAATAGTCCTAGTTTCAAAATTCAAAACCTAATTTGCTCGCATTTTAACTCTTTTAACCAATAGAGAAAATTGCTTCATGTCTATACATCTTAAACATGTAGTGGATATTTGCCGTAAAGGAATATTCCCATAGAAAGAATTTCATTTTTTAATAAATTTGATAGATGACAATAAATGAAACAGATTGGTGAAAAAGAAGTTAATATCTTATTCGTACAAGAAGTTATTGAATTGAAAGATTTTTCTTGTCCATGTAAAAGAGATTGTTTGTCTCAGTCATCATTGACTTTTATTGGTTTCGTATTTTTTAAATGATTGGAAACAGTTTTTTTCCTTCACAAATTATAAGGAATAGTGTAGAATAAAATGTACAATAATGTTTTCCAATCAGTTCTTGTAACTTATATTTAAATTATGAAAAATTAGCGATTTATTTTTAAAGAAATACAACAAGTTTAGTACTGTGAGACTCATTTTGACTTAGACTCATTTTTATGTGGGCAAGAAAATCTTTAAGGTTCAATGTCTTCTTGAAATGAGATATCAACATAGTTTGTTACCAATCTGTTTCATTATACACTTCTGAAATTTGGGGGTCGTTTAGTGTAAAGGAGATTGAACTTGTTCAATTTAAATTTTGTAAATATGTGTTGGGATTACCCCGAAGTTTGACAAACGCATCTGTAATAGGTGAATTAGAGGGTCCCTTTCTATCTTCCTTTGTTATGCACAAGAAAATTAAGTATTGCTGAAGGATTCTGAAACATGAGAATCATAGATTTACCTATTTGTTATAAACACATGTTAAGCATGGCTAGTAATAATATACCATGCTGGGCCACAGATGTTAAACATATAGTTTTATCTACAGGTTTTAGGAATGTCTGGTTAAATCAAGGTGTCAATAATGATTCCTCTTTTTAGCAACTTTCCTGCAAAGAATTATTGAGATGAATAACCAGACTTGGAAAACAGAAATTACTTATATCTTTGCTTATATAATGAAATCAAAACCCATAATGAATTTGAATTTTACATTACGCACATCCAGTCCAACAAATTACGCTCATTGCTATCAGAGGTTCGATGTGGTTGTCTAAATCTTGAAATACATAAAGGCCGTCGTAACAAAATTTTACGTGAAAATCGCACTTGCACATTTTGTAAGATGCACAAACTCGAAGATGAGTTTCATTTTTTTCTCGAATGCCCATGCTTTTCTGAAATAAGATCATTGTATATTCCAAAGTATTTTTATGTTAATCCATCACTTCAGTAATTCCATTGTATGTTACGCACAACAAACAAATCCCTTTTATATAATATATGTCATTGTTTAGAGAAAGCTTGGGTATTAGGAAGAGAAATTGATTCATATGTTTAGTTGCATAATTTAATTTACCTTAAGTTTGTTGAAAATGTGTTGTTTTTTTTGAAAAATTATGTTCTATTTTATTGCTGTAAGCTTTGCCATGTTATAAATATGGCCTATCTAGTAAATAAACTGAATTGAATTGAATTGAATTTCATAAATTCTTCTCTATCATATACATAAAAATGAAATTCTATGGGAATATTCCTTTTAGTGGGTAGTAAAAATGTTATCTCTCATGTTATACAACCTTTCACTTTTATTTGTAATAAATCATTTTCTACTAGGGCATTTCCTGATGGTGTGAAAATTGCTAAAGTAATACCAATATTTAAGTCTGGTGAAAAAATTTTTATATATTATATTATATTATCAATAATTATAGCTGTGTGGTCATTGTTGTCACAATTCTCAAAAATACTTTAAAATTTGTTTGAGAAATTACCAAGAGCCAGTATGGTTTTAGGTCTGGTTGTTCTACTTCTATGGCATTATTAGAATTAATTGAAGAAATCACCATGTCATTGAACAATAAAAAATCAACCATTGGAGTACTTATTGATTAAAAACAAAGCATTTGAAACTATAGACCATCATTTATTGCTCAAGAAACTAGAGCATTATGGTTTCCGGAGGATAGTTCATGATTGGCAATATGTCCAAATCAATGATTTAAATTAAGATTTTTGTAATGTAGTTTGCATAGTACCACAAGGGTCAATTCTTAGGCCAAATTTATTCATTCTATTATAAATGATATTTGTCATGTCTCCAGATTGTTAAAATTTGTACACTTTGCAGATGATACAAACATGTTTTTCTCTCATGAGGATACTTATACACTATGTAGATTAATAAGTGATGAGCTCTATAAACTTAATGTATGGTTTACAGTTAATAAACTCTTAACGTTGCCAAAACTATATTATATGTTACTTACCAATCCTCGTATAAAATCTGATTTAAAGATCACTATAAATGAAGTTAATATTGAAAGAGTATGTGACAAAGTTTCTTGGTGTATGTGTAGATCATAATCTAAACTGGAAAGAGCACATTGTTGAGTTATCAAAAAAACTAAAAGTATTTCAATTATTCGTAAATCCAGCCAAGTTTTAAATAGAAATGCAATCTATACTTTATACTGTGCAATTTTCCTACCTAATCTCAATCATTGTGCTAAAGTTTGGGGAAATACATATAATTCTAATATTACTCCATTATTCTTAAAACAAAAGAAGGTTATTTGTATTGTATGTAATGCTAACTATTTAGACCCTACCCATAAACCTTTCTACAAATTAAGATATTAAGATTATCACATATTATAGACTTCAATACAGGAGTATTTGTGTTTAAAGCTTATCAGATGTCATTACCACAGAACCTACAAAACTTTTTTTCATTGGCATTCAATGATAAATATAACACAAGACAAAAAAATAATTTCAAACAAGCAAAAGTATGTAAGGACAGGGAAAACACAATTGTGCATCACCACCTCAGGAGTCAAACTCTGGAAGTCACTTGATGATAGTATAAAAAAATTTAAAACTTAATTCTTTAAAAAAAAAAAAAAATTTTTATTGGCATCTCAGGTGTATCAAGATTAACTTTCAGTAATTAAATTGTGCAAGTGTATAATTGCCTAATCTTATAATTTCTTCTTTCTTTTCATTTTCTTTTGATTATCATTTTCTTTTTGTTCTCAAAGGTTTTTCTTATGGTATCTTGTACAATTTATGTTCTTTTATTACAACACTTTTTCCGATTCATGTTGAAAATAATGTTTTGGGGGAAACATTTTATAAGTATTACACTTCAGTTTTCTCCTTTTCTATGCAATAATTTACAGATTAGACACAAGACAAAGATCAAAAAAATTGTAATTTTGTTGATTTGAAGATGTATATAATTTGTCTGTTACACATATGTATTATTATTTGCTAGAAATAAATTGTGTCATTGTCAGAAGCTAAATATGGAAAGGATATGCTTGAAGTAGACTCCTGCTAAATTTGAAGTGATTTGCTTGAGCTAGAAGTACGCTATTGTGTGTTCTAAACAATCATTCAACATGGCAGTTCTTTAGTCAATTAGTTTACCCTTCCATTACATTCATCTTCATTGTCCTTGAAGCTACTGTAGGATATTGATAACAACTGACAAGGTTTCATTAGTGAAATATTTTAGTAGTCTTTGTTAGTAAAATATCAGTTAAAAAAATAGTCAGAACAACTACAATCACGGACAAAAGTATTTGACCCTTTTTCTTCACCCCTTGTACCCCATTTTAATGTTGGAAGTGAATGTTAAAAGTTGCAGGTCTCAAGTTATGTCCCAACATTGAAACGGGGTAGAAGGGGAAAAATGGGTCAAGACTTTTGTCCATGATTGTGCATGTATGTTATGGTAGTTTGAAACAAAGTGGGATAGTTTACAAAAGACTACCTGATCGAGTAGATTACCTGTACATATGCAGTGACTATCAGAGCTTAACCAAGCCATATGTTAAATGTTTTCTAACATTTTCAACACATAAATACAAAAGTTTCCCTACTTAAACTAAAATGAGTAAGATCCTGTTTCATACCTCAATTGCCGAGTTCTTCCAGAAATTCTTCCGGCTAAAATTATCCCCTTCCTTCATCATGCTTCCCTCCACAACCATATTAAGTCCTCCTCTCCAACCCCCCCCTCTCTCTACTTCTTTTTTTCTTCACCATGCACCTCCTCTCTTGATCCCAGCTTTCTGGCTTTTTGTTCTTGTATTTCTCTAATTCTCCCCCTGTTTTCTTTCCTTCCTACCTCTAGAATGACCTAACCTCTCAGGCACAATTTGACCCACGTTGTTGTGGTGCTGTTAAGCCCTCATCAAACAAACAAATAAACATACATCATGTGAAGTAGTGAACAGGGAAGCATACTGTGGTACTATGTTTCCTCATTTCTCTACCTACTGTAGCAAAACAAAGGATTATCTCTTAATTAATTTAACTCTTAAGAGTACTCATGCTACCTCAAAATATTCACTATTTAACCAAAACAACCCAGAATGTGGAAATACTTTTTGTCTTTGCAATGCAGGAATTTCCCTGCTTTGTTTAGTTTCGACTGTCGCAAGGTTACAACCTCATTAATTAATTCTGGGTATTATATGATACGGGATGCAATAATAGGTTTTGCTTTCAAAGTAGTTGCAAATGTAATGAATTTCTCCAAGATTACGTAACCTTTTTGATCGAAAGAGTGTCATATAATTTTTTTATGTGATGTTGAAAGAACTGCAGTGGTCGGATTGATTTAGAAATTTACCTTTAGTTGTTAGATATTGTATCACTGTGAATAGTGACATGTGCTTGACTGCAATTGGTTTTGTAGAATTGATGACAAATTTAATATATGATGAAAATGATAATTATGGTGATGATAAAGCTTGAATGAGTAGAATTTGATGATGTTAATAATGATATTTGATGATGTAGATCAACATGGCTACCATTGTCTTTTTAAAAATGACATTAGCAGTCAGTCAGATTTACATAGATTATAATGATGATAAGGACGATTGTGGTGACGAAGAAATTCATGGTGATGATTTTGATGGCTTTAAGTGATGGTATTTCATGATGTAGATCTACATGACTACTATTGTCATTTAAGAAAAAAAAAAAGGAATTCGCTTTTATTCAGATTTACATAGAATAGTGATGGTGATGAAGAAACTTTTGGAGAGATTTTGATGGTAAAAGTGATGATGATTTAGACACGCATGACAGCAAATGTCAGTTTTAACTGCAGCTTTAACTCAGTTTGTTCTAACCACTAAGCTGTTCATTTGCACAGTGAATATCTGTTAATCTCACACCTCGTTTCAAATTTTAATCTCTTCTTTCTTAAAGGAGTAACAATGCCTCACACCAATTTTATTCCAAATCCAGTTGGTCGAAGTGCCTCAGTGCCTTAAGTGTGTGTGGGGAGAAAGGTGGGGGGAAGGGGGGTGGTGGTTTGAGTTTAAAATAAACTTGATTTGATCTAGATGGCACTTAGATCAGTTGTATTTAATCGCTAAGCTATAAATTCAGCACTTTCAATTCATGCTCAATTATTTCTCAGATAAACAAAACATTGTCATCTCTATGCAATTTCACTTTAAATTTAATTTTGAAGCATTTCAGAACATAAACATGACTATGATTCAATTCATTTTGAATACTCCTCATGTGTACTGACATACTGTTCAGTTTGCTACAGTGAATGAAATGTCTTTATTCTATGGCATGGACAATTTTGGCTACCACAAATTCGCTCTGAAACTGAATGTTGGGATCATTTTACGTAAGGCCACAAAAAACAGTTAAAATTGGATATCACTCTTTATTGCCAAATCACCGCTGACGATATCTGCAGGAAATGTGCAATGGTTTGAAAATGTGGAAAAGTTTGTTGTTGTTTACTTGTCCAAAACGACCATCAAATAACAGCGACAACATTTTTCCATGCTTCAATTTTAATTTATCTATCACATAGTGGGAAACATTTTGAAAAAATTATATATCAGGATGATCTTCATTGTTGGATTACTATAAGCTAAAGTTCACCTGATGCTGTAATATATACTGATATACAACAGTAATTGGTTCCAATATCACAACATGTAATTTGCATTTCGATATAGTTCAATAATAGTGACACATTTCTGGCAATATATTGATTTTGTATGAGGATAAACATCGCTCAACCCTAGCACCTTCCAAGATGTATTTATACCGTGCATCTTATTGCTTCTTAAGCTTGGGCGATATATCAATATTTCGATATTGACACATATCGATATGGTGGATATTGAGTTCAAGGATGACTTTGATATATCATTGATATGTATTCGATATTACGGTATGTTCAGGATCACTGCTCAGCAGATACATGACTAAAATGGAAAGAAATCATGTAAAAGATATTTTTAAGCACAAATAGATGTTAAGTTTTTATGTACATATTTTGCAATGATTAGGCTAATTTAAACAAAAAGTTTTAATTGATTTTTTCTGTGCTGAGATGAGATGACCTTGTACTGAACAGTAACTATGATTGAAGTATGATGTCATATAATTTGCATATCGATATATGGATATTGTATGATGATCAATATTGCTATAACTTATTACTTCTTGGTGATAGATATTACCTGTCTATTGATTGGATTTTGTGTAATCAATTGTCCACTCTGGGTAGGTACATAAGTCTTTACTGACTGCATCATTTAACAAGCTTATATTTATGAAGACCTCATGTGTTACAAATTAAGACATGAATTTGTTCAAGCAAAGTATTCATTTGTAACTATTATGGTTGAATTGAAGTTACAGATACTTCTCTGGGTGTATGTTATATATGTCCTAGCACCATTAAGTTTTGTGTCAGACATACAAATGATAAATGGTGCTATTTTTGTAAGTCTAAAATTGAATATCAGAAAGAAATAACCATTTTGATGTTATTTTATCTTCAACAGCTTGCAGGCAATTATGTAAAAAATATTTGCCATCCATCAATAACATGTCAGGATATAAAGGTGGCCATGTGTGCTGATAAGGTAAGCATTAACATATCTCTTGCCAGTTGTAAATTCTCTTTATCATGTAAAGTGCTGTCAATGATATCACTATTACTCAGCAATTTTTCACACCTGAGTATCTGATGATGGGATTATTAATGTTATTCAATGATATGTCTGATGTAGTAAAAGAGAACTTTTTACTTGTTCTCATTTTACTGTTTTATTCATCCATCGTAGATTCTGAGTAGTAACAATGATTATATGAAATAGCTAAAGCTTTTTTTCTTCTTATAGATATTACAGCTTATAGAACTGACATTTTACTTGCCCCTCATTACTTTTTAATAACTCATGTTATGGAGATGTATCCCAAGCTGTGTATTTGTGAAATGATGTAATTTATCAACTGATGATATCTTGGTATTTCAATTTTGAATTAGTTTGCCTTGTTTCCCAAAAGGGGAAAAAATATACACTCATTTAAAGGTTTTTGTTATAAAGGTGTAACTTAGGTGCTAAATTTTTATATTGATTATTTGTTTAATTCTATTGTTTTTAAGATCATTTGAAATAACAGAATTATCAGAATCTAAATGCAAAGTGTTTTGAAGATAATATCACAACAGTAAAAACTTGTAAAACAGCTTGGGCAGTTCTACTATTTTCAGTCCCAAAGGTACCCACATATTTTTAAGTTCAGGTACTCGTGGAACTGCAAATAGCCGAAACAGTGTAGATAACAGGGTGATAGATTCCTATAATCTTCAAATATTTAATGCATTTAAGGTTTGTTTAATAAAAGATATCAAAAGATACGTTAATATCTATTTCTGTTAAATAGGTCTCCTTTTTTGAGAAATGCATTAAAGAAAAATTTCTTGCATGTACATGGATATACATCCAATTCTAACTTTCTTGTCATTTAAAAAAAATGCATCTAATATGTTAATATCATAACTTTTATCATTGCCAATTAGATATCTTAAAGTTATGCTTGCAAGAATTAGGGAGAAATATGGGAACACAATCTTAATTGAACTTGCACATAAAAAGTACGGTATCACTTCTCAAGTTCTCTCAATCTTTGTATTCTTCAATTCAGACCTGGAAAAAAGCCACGGATCCGTTGGTTAAAACCACGGAAAAAACAGGAATGAGTGGGAAGAAATGCTTCTTTCTTTGAAAAATAATTTTTTTGGGGGGGAGTTTGGATTTCTTATATAAGTAACAATATATGTGGTAAAAAGTTAAGGTTTCTGCCACAATGTTTCGGGTTCATTGTTCTAAGAAAGTCACCCCACTTAATTGTGCAATGAATAGTACATTTAATTGCGAAAGGGAAAATGTGTGGTAAAGATATATTTACTACATTAAGCCATGAGAAATTTTATAATTGGTTCTAACTTGGCTTCAAATCTTCAACAGGTTCTCATGGAGATGTTCCATCAGGATGATGATGAGGTTTCCGTTTCACCTTTGACCTTGGAGGAGGATGACGAGAAATCAGGCACGCTGACCTACGATGTCCTCGTGAAAGATCTTATTGCAGAAGAGATGAAGTTCATCCGAGATCTCAGTCTCATAATCAAAGTTTTTCGGAATAGATTTCTGACAGCTCCTCAGTTTTTCACATCAGAGGTAAGAGACGACTTGGCATCTTGTTTGTCATGACTGCTGCTCTGTCAGAAATTGTCACCTTTTAGTTTTGTCTCTTTCGTGTGAAGTCTTTGAGTCACAATGAACAGTTTTATCGTTTAGTGGCATTTTAGGCTTCTGCGTGATGATTAATTGTTGGACTTTGCTAACTCTCATCATGTAGGAGGCCAAAATTGCAGGCAACTAGACTCACCTCCCGCATTGTGTGGGTTGGTATGCCAACCTGCATCATGCAGGAGGTCGAAATTGCAGGCAAGTAGACTCGCCTCCTGCATGGTGTCAGCTGGTACACCAACCTGCATCATGCAGGAGGTTGAAATTGCAGGCAAGTCGACTCGTTTCCCACATGGTGTCGGCTGGTACACCAACCTGCATCATGTAGGAGGTTGAAATTGCAGGCAAGTCGACTCGCCTTCTGCATGGTGTCAGCTGGTACACCAACCTGCATAATGCAGGAGGTTGAAATTGCAGGCAAGTCGACTCGTTTCCCGCATGGTGTCTGCTGGTACACCAACCTGCATCATGCAGGAGGTTGAAATTGCAGGCAACTAGACTCACCTCCTGCATGGTGTCAGCTGGTACACCAACCTGCATCATCATGCAGGCAAGGAGCATGGTGTCGGCTGGTACACCAACCTGCATCATGCAGGAGGTTGAAATTGCAGGCAACTAGACTCGCCTTCTGCGTGGTGTCAGCTGGTACACCAACCTGCATAATGCAGGAGCTTGAAATTGCAGGCAAGTCGACCATGGTGTCAGCTGGTACACCAACCTGCATCATGCAGGAGGTTGAAATTGCAGGATGGTGTCGGCTGGTACACCAACCTGCATCATGTAGGAGGTTGAAATTGCAGGCAACTAGACTCGCCTTCTGCATGGTGTCAGCTGGTACACCAACCTGCATAATGCAGGAGGTTGAAATTGCAGGCAAGTCGACTCGCCTCCTGCATGGTGTCAGCTGGTACACCAACCTGCATCATGCAGGAGGTTGAAATTGCAGGCAAGTCGACTCGTTTCCCGCATGGTGTCGGCTGGTACACCAACCTGCATCATGCAGGAGGTTGAAATTGCAGGCAAGTCGACTCGCCTTCTGCATGGTGTCAGCTGGTACACCAACCTGCATAATGCAGGAGGTTGAAATTGCAGGCAAGTAGACTTGTTTCCTGCATGGTTTGGGTTGGTACATCAACCTGAATCTTCAGAATAGATATGTGACTTCTCTTCAGTATTTCACACCATGTAAGAGATAATTTGACTTTCTTTTTAGTCACAATTGATGCTCTGTGAAAAATGTACCTCTCATGTGATGAGTGTTCGAGGATAGGTTAAGTGATTAGACTTTTCTGTTTTTCATGATGGTGAGCCAGGAAATATCCTCTACAGAACGCACCGGTAGCTAGTTGTACTGTACCAGTACTCAGTACTATGTAGGATGTTTGCCCCACTTAATTATGCAGATTTTGTTGTTAGACAATTTCATGCGGTGACTGGTTAAAAAAGCTGTCAATTATCTAACTCAGACAGGTTAATGTATTTTTTTTTTAAATTGCCCAAACATTTTGTTACAAATTGAGAAAATGTTTTTCAAATATTATGAAGAGGGTAAGTGTTGTTATTTCGGTAGGCATTGTTTATCACAAAATCTTAACAACTATTTGAATAATATACACAATAACTTTTGAGACCAATGGCACTTTCAGGCTGATATCAGTCATTTCTTTACAAGTTTTCCAGAAATTGAAATTTAGGTACCTTCTTAATAGCTTAAGATTGTTGAATACATGCTTCATGATCAGCCTCCACCATGCTTGATCACTAAACATATCCTTAAATTTAACTTGAGGGTAAAAAACAACATTTATTTATTATAACATGAACCATTTGAAGTATGTTCCTTTCTCTTCTTGTTTCTTCTGAAATGATTTCATAATGAAGGAAGTTGAAACTATATTTGGTAACATCATGGATGTGTACCAGCTGACGTTGTCTTTCCTGGGGCTGCTGGAGGACGCCATGGAGATGATGGATGGAGACAGCACCTTTCCTGCCATTGGGGAGTGCTTTGAGGAGATGGCAGAGGTAAGTAACAAGCTGGAGAATGGCCCTAGCAGACCCTCAGGGTTTCTCAGTGGTCTGCTTGGGCAATTATGCCGCTTGTCACACAAATAACAGGTTAAAGCATGGCCCTCATAAGGTTTAATGCATTGAGTTATTGTATATTATTGCTTTGTTTTGTTTAAATTCTCCTGTGAATGGGAATTTAGTGACTACACATATCAGGTCAAATGCTACTTTTTGATTTATGACCAGAAGTGGTTGAAAAAGGAGGTTTTCATGCGGGGGTTTTGAAAAGTGAGAAGCAGAGGGTAAGTAACCCTGCCATCAAGACCGCCATTTAATATCATTATCCTATGAATGGTAAGGGCTACCCATGTTTTGTCCACTTTTCTACAGATGAAATGGGGAGATGGTGAGATACATATGATGTTCTAAATTCATTAATAGTCAAATTTGAAGAACAAAATCTATAAAAATCTATAAGAATCCTAAAATTTTGACAGATTTCCAACTGTTGTACTGACTGTTTTTTGCTAAAATAATCTCACACAATCATTGGTTCAAGTATCCGTAGTCATGTAAAACTTGTTCTCTATTTTCATATACTTAGATACAAATAGAAAAAAAGGTAACATGCAAAGTAACTGCCACATATTACCTTGGTTGTCATGCCATTTTACTTGCTATGGTGTGCGTGCATCCCTTTCTCCTTTGCATTTTTGTATCTAAGATATCAATCATGTAATAAAGTGGGTTATGCAGGTCAGTTATATTCTCAAAAATGCTTTAGCCCTTAGGTAAACAGGAGTTTCAGCCCATTTATAAAAAGGAGATTCAGCCCGTTTGTAAAAAGGAGATTAAGCCCGTTTGTAAAAAGGAAATGTATGATCATCTAGAAAACTTTGTTGAAAATTGATATTTTTTACATTTTGAATTTTTAGGGTTTTTGAGTTCTTTAAGTACACATCATAGGAGTAATTCATCTTCAAAGCTCAAACACTTAACCCTTCACTGTTTGAAATGCCCCACATAGATTTGGTACACAGCATTTGGTATCAACAGGTACATCATGTGTACTTGGCAAGAATTCGTAAGTCCCTAACGAATCCCATTCATACCAAAGTTTAGAGTACTTGCCCTTTGTAGGCCTGACTCCAAAAGATGAAAGTTGCATGATATACCTTTGAATCTGGCATATCCAATTTCACATGCTTGTCTTCTTGAAGTTGAACCATAACGAAAAAGAAAAAATAATCACAAATCTGAAACTTCTCCATTTTTGTTATGTAAATGCAGTACTTTCCATCCTCTGCCTTGGCGTTTTGAAAGGAAGCAACCAATTCTGATAAGAATTTTTGAATTATTTTTGAAAATCAGCATGAAAATGTAGGAGACATCACTAGAAAATGTGAAGTAAATATCATAGGGAGGATTGGCATGAACATCCCGATTATCTTTTGCATGCAGTATTACACATTTAGTTGAAGTAACTTAAAAACTACTGTAAAACTTGGATTCAGCCCGACACTATTCGAGAAGAGAAGCGTGAAAAAACGCGGTGTTCATCGACTTTCCGTCATGGCCCAGTCAAGCCCAAGTTTCTGTGCACCTATTCGTCTGGCTGCAAGAGAACTTTTTAGCTAATTGGATCCAGCGCTTTGAGGCCATAGCCAAAGGCGCTATATAAATTGATGTCTAATTTTTTTCTTGAAAACTACTAGAAAAATGCCTAAGATATTCATGACCGCATCAAATCTTGCTGAATGGTTTAAAGATATTCGCTGTGGTTTAAGATCAAACAAGAGATGCGTGGTTTAGTAGTTAAGGAGTCGAACTTGTATGCGGAAAGTACCAGCTTCAACTCCCATAGTAAGCACTGCTTTGTGTCCTTGAGCAAGACACTTTACTCTATTTGCTCTAGTTAACTCAGTTGTAGAATGAGTACAAGCTCTGTTGGGGAGATAACCTTCGATTGACTGGCATCTTGTTCAGGGGAAGTCATGTTATCTTATTCTCTTGTGCCAAGCTCCGGCCTTACGGGTCTAATTGCTTAAGATTATACAAGGAAATGCAGAAAATAACTGGCTGAATCCTCTCGTCCAACAGGCAGAAGAATTCGAAGTGTACATCACCTATGCAACAAAAATCCTGAATCCGGAGTGCAGATGTACATTACAGAGGTTATTGAGTAGACTAGAAGTTGCACAGTATTTTCAGGTAGGGCTTACTTTCACTTCTTATTTAAAAATGTATGTTACTCCTTTCATTTTTCCTTTATTTGTTTTTGGTTTTGTTGGAAATTTGTTTGTTGCAAAAAGGGTGTTTTGCTGTAAATTGGGATGTCTTGATGACTATCCCAGTGAGCATTCAGAGGCTCTTGCCACCCCTGACAGGTCACCCTTCCTATGCCTTTGTGAGCAGCATGTGAAAAATATGATGATCAAGTTCATAGTTCTCAGTTGGTAGATTTACATAGAATTTAGTCATAAATTAAAACTTGACCAAACTTTGAGCAGCCATAATTAAAAGCGGGTCGGGATTGTCCTAGGTTGCCGGAGTCCTTGGTATCGGGGTCGTTAGGCTCTAGGGACAGTCTAGGGTAAGTGGGAAAGGCCCCCAAAAATTGTCATTAGTGTTACATGCCCCCTCAATTAGAAAAAATCTAGTGTTTCTCCCCCCCCCCTCCCGCCTTTTCTAATTAAGAGACTATCAAATTTTAACCAAAAATGTTGTAGCATTTTTTGTAGAGGGTGGGTTAATTGTTAGACAGTAATAAGCTGATAATTTGCCCACCAATTAACATTCCACTCTCCACACCTGCCTAAGGTTCCTGGAGTTCTAAGGGGCCCAAGATCCTAGGTGGCCCGGGATCCTTGGGGCCCCAGGTCCTGGGGTTTTAGGTGGCCTTGGTACTAGGGGCTGGTTCCTAGGGTCCCAGGGTCCTAGGCTACCCAGAGTCCCTAAGTGTCATGGAGTCCTAGGGGGTCAGGGGCGGAGGTCCTATGGATCAGGGCAGTAATTCTCATTTGAAAAGTGGGTGGGGAGGGGACTATTTTCTAATTATAAGAATCGATCTACTCAGATTTTAATACTCTTTTTTACACAATGAAATTGTTACATGTTCATATACTTTTGATAATGTGTATCACAGACATATTCAGAAAAGCTTCATCTGCATCCATATGCTATGGAACCACGACATCATATTCAAGTATTTGATAAAAATAATCTTTTAAAATTTGTGTTTCTCGTGAAGGACAATGATAGATTTCGAGATGCTGTGGCTTATGTGATGCCTCGTCTGCTATTGGAGCCTATCTACCACTGCATTCACTACTTTGATTCATTGAAAGTACTTCTTAAGACATCTCCTAATGAAGAAGATGCAGAAAGCTTACGTCAGGTAAGAAACATTTGCAGTCTGTGATATGCGTTTATAAGCTTTAATTGAGCTAAATTATAACTTTATCATGGAAACGATAACTTTGTTATTCTAAAGCATACAAATTTGGTGCTTTACCTCTTTTACTGCATGCATGGATGGTGGATGTATGATTCTCATTTTCCCAATAGGTTTGATAATCAGGATATATCCCAATCCAAATCCATTATTTATATAGGGCAATCCTTGATCAACAAATATTTGGGGCGGTGTACAACGAGTAACAATAGTAACACAAATGATTTACAGAATATTTAAAAATATGAACAGTCTCTAGAGGAAGGTTTGTGGAATAGGATCACTAAAAGTGATCAAGCAGGTATGTTTTTAATTTGGCCTTCGGTATATGTCATCGATCTCATATCCCAATTACTTGGCAATTCCATTAAGAGATCTTTAAGATACTGTGGTGACTTATTGTTCAGATATTTATACACCAAAGTTTGTGATTTTAACAGAAGTCACTGTAGTGTTTAAAGGCATTTCCTATCCCTACTACTGACATATTTCTGTTTATTTAGGATTGTCTTTGTTGCAATGTTTTGCATATGTCTATGAAACAATCAACTTCATTTTGTTTTTGTTTTAATGAAGTTTATCTAAGGTCTATGAATGCATAGAAACAACATTTGCTAGGTGACTGTAAAATCAATTGAAAAACAAAACGGGACATAGTCTCTATTTTCATATGTAAATCCATTGTTTTTTAACCCTCTTGCCATTTTTCTTTGAAAAACGGAAGATAATTCTAATGAAGAGGAATTGATCTTTACCCTACCCCACACTCAACCTTAATCTGAGAAGGCATTTTGAATATTTTCAAGGTCTGAAATTAAGGGACGAAATATAGAGAAAACCAAAAGCATTTTGAAGTATTTTCTGTTCATATATCACACTTAAAAAAAAAGAAAATGCTACTTGCCCATGGACCTATCCAGACCAACTGCTTTGCTTATTTATAGCACACTGCACTTTCACCAATTTGGGTAACTTTTTAAGTCCATAAAAACTTCTGTAGTGTAATGGAGGTTCTGTTATAGTTATTTTTGTGTCTTTTATCGCTTAAATGAAGAATTTTTATCTTTGAGTATCCCATAATGTGTCTATGTATAGGAAAATGTGTATTTGTAAAAGCATATAATTGATAACAAACTCCACGTCATCCAGCCCACCATTCCGATGAAACCCACCATCCAAGACCTCTCCTGTGTCGACAACGTTCACATTACCCGCCTTAGAATAGGTCACACCCACCTCACTCACTCGCAACTCCTTATTGGCTCCCCCTACCCCTCTGCAACAACTGCCATTGCACCCTCACAGTCCATCACATCCTCCTTGCTTTCCTCCTGTACAACCTTCCCAAAGCTTCCCTCACTCCCCACAACTCAATAGCCGAGCTCTTCCAAAAAAACCCTCTGGATAAAATTATCTCTTTCCTTTATCATGCTTCCCTCCACAACCATATTTAGTCCTCACAATCCATCACGTTCTCCTTGCTTGCCCCCTGTACAACCTTCCCAGAGCTTCCCTCACTACCTACAACTCAATTGCTGAGTTCTTCCAGAAAAATCCTCCGGATAAAATTATCTCCTTCCTTCATCATACCCCCCTCTACGACCATATTTAATTCTCTTCCACCCCCTCTCTACTTTGTTATTGTTTCAACCATGCACCTCCCCTCACGATCACAGCTTTCTGACCTTTTGTCCTGAAATTTTTCTCATTCTCCCCCTGTTTCCTTTACTTCCTACCTCTAGAATGATCTGACCTCTCAGGCACAATTTGACCTTAGTTGTTGTGGTGCCTTTGAGCCATCATCAAACAAAGATCACACAAACATTTAGTCCTCCTCTCCCACCCACCTCTCTCTACTTTTTTTTTCTTCACCCATGCACTTTCTCTCACGATCCCAGCTTTCTGGTTTTTAGTTCTCGTGTTTCTCTCAATCTTCCCCTGTTTTCTTTTCTTCCTACCTCTGGAATGATCTAACCTCTTAAGCACAATTTGACCCTCGTTGTCGTGGTGCCGTTAAGCCCTCATCAAACAAACATCACAAAGAGGAAACCTGTGTTTTTCAATCCTTCACCACTGTTCTTTGAATTAGAGCAGTTGAATATGACTTAAAGGTTTTGAATCTCCATCATGCCTTATTCCACTTGATCTAATACTCACTCATTTTCCTTTTTGTTTACCCTTGCATATTCCCACTCCTTCTCTCTACCCTCCCTACTCTTATCAAATATATATTTTTCTTCTTCTCCTCTTTACTCTAGCACCATAAATTTTTGATACCCTCTTGGCACATTTGACTCTGAGTGATGCGATGTTGTTAAACCTCAACAAACCATCATTCCTGCTATCATATTTAGCTTGTTGAGGAAACAGTCAAATGAGTTTCAATGACTGAAATTTAGAACTCTGTTCAGAATTTAACCTCTTTTTAATGAACCTAAAATCTCTACCTGTCCATATACTTTTAACCTTTGATAGCAATGCACTTAATAGCAATGAAAGCTTTTACACATTTAACCTTTGATAGCAATGCACTTAATAGCAATGGAAGCTTTACACCTTTAACCTTTGATAGCAATACTTAATAGCAATGAAAGCTTTTACACCTTTATACTTTAATAGCAATGCACTTAATAGCAATAAAAGCTTTTACACATTTAACCTTTGATAGCAATGCACCTAATAGCAATGAAAGCTTTACACCTTTAACCTTTGATAGCAATACACTTAATAGCAATCAAAGCTTTTACACCTTTAATCTTTGATAGCAATGTACGTTATAGCAATGAAAGCATTTGCCCCTTTAACCTTTGATAGCAATGCACTTAATAGCAATGAAAGTTTTTACACCTTTAACCTTTGATAGCAATGCACTCAATAGCAATGAAAGCTTTTAGACCTTATAACTTTGATAGCAATGCACTTTTATAGCAAAGAAAGCTTTTACACCTTTAACCTTTGATAGCAATGCACTTAATAGCAATGAAAGCTTTAACACTTTAACCTTGGAAAGCAGTGCACTTAATAGCAATGAAAGCTTTTACCCCTTTAACCTTTGAAAGCAGTACACTTAATAGCAATGAAAGCTTTTACCTTTTAATCTTTGATAGAAGTGCACTTACAGTAATAGCATTGAAAGCTTTTACACCTTTAACCTTTGAAAGCAGTGCATTTAATAGCGATGAAAGCTTTTACACCTTTAACCTTTGATAGCAATGCACTTAATAGCAATGAAAGCTTTTACACCTTTAATCTTTGAAAGCAGGGCACTTAATAGCAATTAAAGCTTTTACCCTTTAGACTTTGATAGAAGTGCACTTAATAGCACTGAAAGCTTTTACACCGTTGACCTTTGAAAGCAGTGCACTTTATAGCAATGAAAGCTTTTACACCTTTAACCTTTGAAAGCAGTGCACTTAATAGCAATGAAAGCTTTTCCCTTTAACCTTTGATAGCAATGCACTTAATAGCATTGAAAGCTGTTACACCTTTTAACTTTGATAGCAATGCACTTTATAGCAATGAAAGCATTTACACCTTTAATCTTTGATAGAAGTGCACTTAATAGCACTAAAAGGTTTTACACCTTTAACCTTTGAAAGCAGTGCACTTAATAACAATGAAAGCTTTTAGACCTTTTAACTTTAATAGCAATGCACTTTTATAACAAAGAAAGCTTTTACACCTTTAACCTTTTGATAGCAATGCACTTAATAGCAATGAAAGCTTTACACCTTCCTTGTCTAATGCTCCATTGATCATTTTCCCAGGTACACATAGAAAATTTGTTCATTGTGTAGATTTATTCAAGATGTATATTTAGGGAAAGCACGAGGAAAAAAATGAAGTGCCGGTTTTTATTTAATGGATGTGGTTACTATCGATACATTAAATGCGGGTGAACTTTATTTTTATGCTTCAAAATGTTGTAAAGGACAGCTTCAAAATTAAAATTGTGAAATAGCTTATGACATGTTAAGAGCAACGTGATTTCCTATCTGTTCTCTCAAACTTTCTATTCTGAATATACTCTACCATGCACTTTTCCACCTAAACTTTTGCACTTTTTTCAATTTTGCAGGATTTTCTCTTTGTGGATGTGTGACTGCTTTCTGTAAGATCGTTCCTTTTTATTTTTTGCCTCCTGTTGTGACCAGGCCTACATGCCCTTTTTAGTTCTTGTACAGTGCTTCTCGTATATTAGTTCTGCAACTTTTTTTTTCTAGTTGCCTCGGGTCTCCCGGCTCTTGGTATTTTTATTCAACATGACCAAACGCTTCTGCCTTGACTCTCTCTCCCCTCCCCGCTACCTACCTGCTACCTCCATGGACCATTCAGCCCCAGTCCCCAAAATTGTAATCATTCAGGCCACCAACAAACAAGACAGCTTTAAAGGGTTTCCCCCATCCTCATCCACAAGGCGCTCCACGGCCTTGTCGGTATCCTACTCATGGTTTCTACCCTCAGATCCGGTGATCTCCTGGTGCACTGCACCAGGGACACTCAAGCCACCACCCTCCTTACCACCAAAACCCTAGCTAATGCTGGTATCAACATAACAATTACTCCCCCACCATTCCCTGAACTCCAGCAAAGGCACCTTCAGAACCAGAGACCTTTCCTGCTTGACCAATGAAGATCTTGTTGAGGAACTTGCCAGCCAACACATCACTGAGGCCCATCGTCTTGTCCTCAAAAGAGTCAGTGCCGAAACACCCACTGATACCCACCCACTACCCACCCACCATGAATTATCTCCTTCCTTCATCATTCCTCCCTCTACAACCCCTTATACCTACTTTTACCCCTATTTTACACCCCTGCATCTCCTTCCTGGCTCTTAGCCTCTGTAAACCTCTCAGACACCTATTTTCTTTTCTTCCTACCTCTGGAATGACCTAACCTCTCAGGCACAATATGACCCTTGCTGTTGTGGTGCCGTTATGCCCTCATCAAACAAACAAACAAACAAAATTTAGATTACCATTGTTGAATGGAAGTTATTTGGGAACCACTGGTCACTGGAACCTGTATGTTCATGATTTCTGAAGAAATGGGTACTGGGGTTGGCACCTTTTGGTTATGTCGTACTCGCTAAACAGCCATTTTTCTAATAAGTTTAACATGAAACAGTTGATGACTTCACAGAATTTTGGCCAATGACTATTTGCCTCAAATAATCATTTGGGCTGCATTAACATTAGGCATAAAGTAAACAATTACAAAAGGACCCCCTGCCAAGCCCAATATGATGACTGTAAAAACCATGCCCACATTACTCGCCTCAGGATTGGCCACACCCACCTCATGCACTCCCACCCACCGCCCCAGTGGCTCCTTTCACCCCTCTGTAATAACTGCCACTGCCCCTTCACTGCATATCATGTCCTCTTTAACTGCCCCCTGTACAACCTCCCGAGAGCTTCCTTCACTCCTTTGCCTCCCTCCTATTCTTATCTTTTCCTACCTCTGACGTAACCTAACCTCTCGGGCACAACTTGACCTCACCTAACAAACAAATGAAAGGAAATTGAATGAGCAAATAATTAAGTCATGGTATCTCACTTTTGTAATACTTCTCTTTATCAATTATAAAGAAATTTTGCATTTGAATGAATAAGCTTTTTTCCTTTTCACTTGATTAATAACATTTTCATCTTTGTAGGCTTCGGCAGCTCTAAAAGTTGTTCAGTCGGACCTTGAAAAGATATGCACCACAAATTTACTACCCAAGAGAAAATCAGGGTAAGTAGGTAACAGCTTCTGAATCTCTTGAGCAACTGGACTGTTGCAGTTTACATGCCTTCAATCTACCTTTTTACTGTTATGAAACAAATGAAAACTATGATGAGAAGAAAAGCAAGAAATTGTAGAGAGACATTATGTAAATCATGATGACACAATTTTTGTCAATGAAGATGCTGATTAATTTCTGGTTGAACAGCTTTTGTTATTGAAGCATGTTATTGAAGCTATTGAAGCTTTGTTATTAAGACATAGTTGCCACAATATGATCTCTGTTTGACTATTTTGTTGATATGTTTAATGGTTGTAAATCATTCAATTTCAGAAAATGTTTCATTGAAATTGATAAAGGCCTTTCAAGAATGTGAGGGTAACTGTGAAGTTTTGGAAACAGTTTTTGTTTTATTATCGTGATGGGGTATGGCGTGCATGCATTTTGCAAGAAGATGCTTTGCTCCTCTGTGCATGTATGTAATATTCTTATTAAGAGAAAAATGCAAAAATTAGTGCAAAGAAATACATAAGTGAAAAATACATAAGCAATCATATTTCCCGATGCGATGTGTAACCACAGATTTTACGACTTTGCGATTTGCGAGCATGCGCACTTACTATTTTCATAACTCACAACTACATTAAAAATATTTCTTTTTAACTTTCGATATTTACTACTTTTATTAAACATATCTAAAAGCTGGTGTAATATCATTCATTTGTGTAGTAGTACCTTTCAAATAAGACCAAAATTATGCGATTTGATGAACATTTTAGTGAATTACAGGAAGATAAAAAAAATGATCTATCGGAGACCTGTAGCTGTGAAATATTTAGGACGTAACATTATCTTGTGTTTTATACGGTGTGGGTTTATATAAAGCAATTGCCGACATGTAATTAATTACTGGTATCCCATATGTGGCCAGAAAGAAAGACAATACCTCAAGCTTTATAATGATACTTAAGTTTTAGGTTTTTGATGAATTTTTCATAGAAAAAAGTTAAAAATCATTTCTATTTTTATTTTTAAGCATGCTTCTCAAAATACAATTACAAAAACTCAAGCATTGCTGGAAAGAGAATTTTCTTATCTTTAAAATGAGACATAATTAGTAACGATGCCTCATTTACATGGCAAGCGACTCATTTTTTTCATTTGACCCATAATTTTGCAATCACATATATTGAAGTTGAGTTGTCACTTTTAAGTTTTACGTTGTAAACAATGCCGTACTGTAGCTGGAATTACTGTATTTTGAGGGCATTTATTATTAATTTGCCTTTTGTAATTGTATGTAATGTTAAGCATAACTTATTTATATTAAGGTAAGCTTAATTGAATAATTTATTAGCTGATTTTTAGACCAATTTTAAGCTGATTTTGGCCAGGATTTTGCCATCCAGTACTGTACTGTACAGTACCTTCGTAATGTAAACTACTGTAATACACATGAATACACTGTGCAGTAGTACTAGCAACCATTTTCAACTGCAATCCGTTTTGTGATTAAGTACCTAATGTCTAGTTATTGTGTACTGTATCTTGAATTTAAATTCTGAAATATTACTGAAAGGAAATTGACTTTTAGTTAGGTCACGTTTTTTTTGGTAATTAAAAAAGCACAATCTCTGCAACTGTTTTAACATTAGGCTTTTCCAAGGGCCTGATTTTTTTATCATTATTTTTTTGTGGGGTTATCATTTCTTGATCAATTAAACATGGCGGGTACGCTGTGCATACATACCATCATGAATTTTCTTGATCTATGCCTAGGATTTGTTAAATACTATCATTGTTGAAAGAAAATTAATTTTTGATTAAATCAACTTTCTTTTTTAAATTTTTCAACAATCACTATGCAGATATTTTAGGGCCTATTTTTTTTTTTAGGCCACCTTAACATTTTTGATAAAATGAACCCATTGCGAGTATGTTGCTACTGCGTGTTTTTTGTATTTTTAAACTTTCACCACAATTACTTGCAAGTACTTTGGCCTATGGTCTGTTATTTATTAATTTTCATGCTATTGCAATGTTTGTATTTATCGATCAACCAAACTTTGTGAGTACACTGTTATTGTGTGCGTACCATCATAAATTGTCTTGATCTATGTGTGTAATTTGTTTAGCAATGATATTGCTGAGAGAAACTTAACTTTTGATTAATTAATAATATCTTTTTATTTCATCACATTATAATTTTTTAATAGAAATGTATGCATTTTGTGCTCATACTCTAAACATTTTAATAAATAATCATCATTAATTAATTCATTAAAAATTAATCAGTAGTTAAATGTTTGTATTATCTCAACATTCTAATGGAATATTATTATAAGTTCATTCAAATTGGTTTTAATGGAATTAAATGCATAGTTTTGAACAATGTCATAGTAAATAAGTCAAAGTGGGAAATTCCAGTTAATTTCATATTATTATTAATTATTTTTTTAATTATGTGTTTGTTTGTCTTGTTATTTAAATTAAACACATTTTAGCTAGAATCTTACAAAGTTGTCAGCTTAATTTATTTATTTGAAGCACACTAAAATAATTTCAAATTTGCACACTTTGAACCAATTGTCTCACTTTTCGTTATTGTTAATTAATTATTTAGGTCGTTAATTAGACTCCCTTTGTTTATTATGTCCTTAAATGCTAGTTTTATACACGACTAAACCATTTGCTAAGAGTAATGCTTATATAGTTTCAAAACTGCATTCAAATCAAATTGTGCAAATTTTACATTAAAACGTATTTGTCCCACTTTTCCCAATTTGATGTATGTTATGGTTTGTTTACACTTTAACTATGTCAATAATTCTTTAAAGATATCATATTTTTAATTGATTTGTTTTAAGTTGAAGAGAATATTGTACAGAACGAGAAAATACTTAATTTCAGTAGTAAAGTATCATGTTCAAACATATCTTATGCTTTAAAAATGCTTACTTTTTAAAGATCTGGCCAAATCTGGTTGTCATGGAAATGGCAATTAAATTTGAGATAATCCATGTGACACTTTTTTTTCTTAAAACTTGAGAAGTGTGTCACCTATGGACATGATTCTTTTTTAACTGTTCCTACAACTACCATCTTTCATTTAATCCTATTTACAAACAATTACATGCCACTTTAAATTTTCACTATAGCCTCCCTAACAAATTGTTTGATTGTGCAATTATGACATCACACAGTATAGTCCTCTATCATGTAACTAATAATTAACTGAAATACTCTTTTATTGTTCTGTTTCATATCAGATGAACATGCTTGACCAATAAGTGTTTACCATTTGAAGGATTAGTTTAGTGGTCAAGCATGTTTATCTTATATAAAAGAGGACTTCAAAAGAATCAAAATGGTGAAGAAACTACTTTAATATCTTATTATGTTACAGAGATATTTAAATTAAAAGTTTTGTCTTATCTGTGTAAAAATGACTAGTGTAGGTTGTCCACTATGGAAGTTTGGTACCCTCATCCTCACTTTCTTAACAATTAACCTCTCTGGGCTTGATGATTGACAGCTTGTTTTTACCAATAACCGCACGAATTTGCCTAGCAACAAAATCTGCGTAATTAAGTGGAGGCAAACATCCAGCTAGCTAGCGGCACGCGCTCATGTTGTCAATGCATATACTCTACAAAACAAATATCTGCACACACAGGCTGAGGGACAGCTAAATGGTGAACAAAAATTGTGCTTATGAGCTCACTACGGGCTTTGTTAATCCGATTCCCTTTATACAGAATGGTTAGCAAACGGAATTTTGCTCGTTCCTTTTGCTAAAATCTCGAAAGATCTGGACAAGTGCCATAAATGGATCAAAACTTGCCGAAGGCTGAATGAACATTTAAATGTCAATGCATTGGTCATGCATGATTACGGATTTGAAATTTGTTTGCCCCACCTAGTTACTGGTTGCTATGGTGGGCGTGGCCTATTTTGTAACCTAGAAAGTTTCATTGTTAATGTACTTCAACGAAATTTCATATGACTTTTTTACTATTTGAGTTACTTTTTACTAAATTGGTGAATTATAATTACCCGTGCTAGATTCTGTTTTATTACTTTCCTGACATATCCAATTGTTTTTAAGAATACATGAAGACTGAGGAATCTGATGATGCGATGTCACACCTAGTGGTTTCTACACAAATGATACAAACCTTAAATATCTCCCTAATATCTAGGCACTATCATTGACCGTAAACTTACCTTTAAAGACCTGGCTGATGCACTGAGCACCAAGGCATACCAAAGGTTGGATTCTTTACGAAAACTAAAATACTTCAAAGTTGACAATATTATTCTTAAGCTCTCTTGCCAGTCAGTAATACAAAGTGTGTTGACTTTCAGTATTATCTGTATATTCGAGCTGCTTACAAAAGATTCAACTAGTAAAGTAGAGAAGATGGTAAGGGCTGCAAGCTGTGTTGTGGATGATGACATATGTCTGAAGTCCATCTCTGATCTCTACAATGACATGATGCACCGAAAAATAACTTAAATATTAGATGACAACATACATCCGCTCTTCCCACTATGTATTTTGTGCCGTTCACGAAAAGACTGTGTATGCCATGGTCCAAGCATAATAGTACCCAACTTTATTTCCCTGTTCACTTAAAAGCGATAGTTTGTTTTTATATTTGAAGTCAAATTTTATATTATATATATAGATATTATATATATATATATATATATATATATATATATATATATATATATATATATATATATATATATATATGATAAATATATAATATATATATATATATATATATATATATATATATATATAATATATATATATATATATATATATATATATATATATATATATATATATATATATATGTATATATATATATTATATATATATATATATTATATGTATGTGGGCCTATATATATTATATGTATGTGGGCCTATATATATACATTACATGTATGTGGGCCTATATATATATATATATATTTACATCTCTTGGATGTTATTGTTTTTTACCATTTACTAATATTTACCAAAATTCTTATTTTTCCAAATTTACTCTTTTTTTATATTACTTCTATGTAACTTTTATATTTATAACTTTTATATTTATGTATTTTTTAAAATTTGTTTGTACGTTTTGCTACAGGGTGACAAATTTCCATATTTGATCTTATCTCATCTTAATGGAATAAGATTTTTAATGCTTTCTTCACCATTGTTTCTTTTGAAGCCCTCTTTTATTTAAGATGAACTTGATTTCCTTTACATAAATTTGATTTTGATTTTCATTGCTAACACTATTTACATTTTCTTATAATCTCAACAGGAGACTTACCTCAAGGCAAACCAATATTCAAAAGATGAATGAAATCCAGAAGAGTATAGAAGGGTGGGAGGGTCGGGATATAAGTCAGCTGTGCAACGAATTCATCATGGAGGGGAACCTTGGAAAGATTCATACCACTAAGAAAGTAAGTGCAGTATAAAGACATGAAGTCTCCTAGGAAAAGTTTAAAGACACCCACTCCTTTCAATAAATCCATCACTAACCCTACTTTAACCATCGGGAGCTTACCAAACAAATCACAAAGGTAAATCTAGAATTGACGACACAAATTTGGTCTCTTTGTAGAACGTCTATTACCCCTTTCAGTGCCTTCATAGAACGCTTCCCCAATAACTCTCAAACCTTTCCCATCTTCCATGCATTAACATTGATAACATCATCTTAATACCACCCGCATCCACCTCATTTACTCCTTTCTTACCCACTCCTACCACCTTTCTGGCTCTCATACACCTCTCTGCCCTACTTGCAACACTAATCTATTGATCAATCATATCCTCTTAACCTGGCTCTTATACCTGAACTGCAGATCTCTCCTGTCCTCTTCCACTTCCATTTTTAATCTTTTCAAGAACAATCCCTTCTCCAACATCACCTTCCTCTGCAATTGCAACTTATTTTACCTGGTCTTATCCTTACTCACACTCCCCCTTTACTATCCTACCATCCTATCCTTCGTTCCCTTTTCTTGCCTCTATTCGTTCCTTTATTACTAAACTTCACACCATAGGCCTCAAGAGGCCACCTCCACATATTTATTTAAAACTTTCTTTCACCCAGGCAGTCCCAAGTTTGTATTGGCCACACTCTCTCCAACCCCTACCCCCAAGAAGAGGGCATCCCCCAAGGCAGCATCTTCTCTCCCACTCTCTTCAACCTGAGCATTAACGACATCACGGACAACCTTGGCCTCATCATCAAACGTGCCCTCTATGTGTACGACTTCACCATCTTCTACTCTTCCCATAGCTTTCTTCTTGTTGAAAATAGGCTCCAACTTAGCTTCAACCGGCTGCAAGACTGGTGCAACAATAATCGCTTAAAATTCTCCAAAGACAAGACAGTCTGCATGTACTTCTGTCATTTCAACAACCTCCACCCCAACTTGAACCTCCTGCTCAGTGGCAATTGCATCTCTAAAGTCGACCACACTAAGTTCATGGGTTTAAACCAAGACCCCAAGCTCTCCTACAAGCAACACATCACCGACCTGAAACAGAAATGCAACAGCTCCCTCAACATTATCTGCCTCCTCTCCAACACCACTTGGGGTGCGAACCCCCATGCTCTCCTCAAAATCGTCAGGCTCACCATTCGTGCCAAGCTCGACTACGGCAATATTGTCTACTGTGCTGCTCACAACTCTTACTTCAACCACATCAACACCATCCAAAATAAAGCCCTCAGGCTCACCTACCACCAGCCTTCACGTTGAAGCCAACAAACCCCCTTTTTGCTTAGGTGAAAAAAGCTTGCCTCTCCTACGCTTTTAGAGCCCTCACCAACACCCAGAAGCTTGTTTACAATCTCATTAGGTACCCCAATTTCTCCACTCTCTTTGATAGGACTAAAACTCTATCCCCTCCTTTCAGCTTCAGATCAAACCAGACCACCTTTATTTCGGCATCAACCCCATCACTCTTGGCACCTTCTCCTGGCCCACTTTTCCTCCCTGGGCCACCCCCTTCTATCCACCTGCGCCTCCCCACTCATCACAAAACCCAAACCCGCCCTAACCTCTTCATCAACCTCCACAACCAAATCAAAGACCAACACTCAGACTACACCTGCATCTATACTTACTTATGGCTCTGAGGAAGGCGACAAGACAGCTGCTGCTGCCATCAATCAACCTACTCGTCAATCTTTTCGGCCGAGGCCAAGGCATCCTCCTCGCCCTCAACTTTATTGAGTACTCCCCACTCGGCCACTTTGCCATCTTCTCCGACTCTAAGGCTGTCCTTACTACTTTACTCAATCTTAAATGGGATAACCCCACATCCCACCTCCTCCATAATCTCCTTTCACCCACCCTCTAAAGGAAAAGTATTCTTTTCTGAATACCCAGCCATGTTGGCATCCCTGGCAATGACAGGGCTGATGCAGCCACTGAGCTTGGCCTCAACCTCCGCCTACCCTATTTTCCAAAACCCCTTCTGATATCGAACCGCTTATCGCTTCCCTTGGTCGTGACCACTGGCAAACCTCATGGGACTCCCAAATTAAAAACAAACTCCACATCATCCAGTCCACCATTCCGATCAAACACACTATTTACAACCTCTCCCGTGTCGACAAAGTTCACATTACCCGTCTTAGAAAAGGTCACACCCACCTCACTCACTCCCACCTCCTTATTGGCTCCCCCAACCCCTCTGCAACAATTGCCATTGCACCCTCACAGTCCATCTCCTTCTCCTTGCTTGCCCCCTGTACAACCTTCCCAGAACTTCCCTCACTCCCCACAACTCAATGGCCGAACTCTTGCAGAAAAACCCTTCGGATAAAATTATCTCCTTCCTTCATCATGCTTCCCTCTACAACCATGTTTAGTCCTCCTCTCCCACCCCCCTCTCTCTACTTTTTTTTTTCTTCACCCATGCACTTCCTCTTTCGATCCCAGCTTTCTGGCTTTTTTAGTTCCCGTGTTTTTCCCAGTCTCCCCGTTTTCTTTTCTTCCTACCTACCTCTGGAATGATCTAACCTCTTAGGTACAATTTGACCTTCGCTGTTGTGGTGCCGTTAAGCCCTCATCAAACAAACAAACATACTGTCCTAACTCTTGCATCTTAGATTTGTAACCCCTTGTTGGCACATTTAATTCTTGACTGTCGTGGTGCCATTAAACATCAACAAACAACAACAACAACTACCAGTCCCCTTTTGAAAAAACAAGAAGCATTGAAACACTATTTTCGAAATCCCTATTACTTAACCTTTTGTACTCCCTACTGTCCTCACCTATACTGCTGTGTGTAATGCACCATTTCTTCTTCATGCATTTCACCATTTCTTCTTTCTTCTTCTATACATAGTACATTTCGGTATGATTTCACCTTTGTGGCACAATTTGGCTAAAAGGTATTAATGAACTGTTAAATACCACCTTTATCCATCCATCATGAATTTACCATAATATTTCCATGCAATTTGTGTAAATTTCCGACTTTTTAGTAGGCTTGGGCGGTACCATGAAAATTCAGCACTGGTACTTTTGTTAAGACAGTACTGGTACTATTTATAGTATCGGTTCTTCTTGCATGTGTAAAAAGGTCAAAAAACTATCACTGTGTGCTTGGTATATATGCTGTAGTATCACACTAACATGTAACATTATAGACACATGTATACAGTACTTATAGACTGATAACATTAAAAATGATCACAGGGAACATAATTTGTTCCGGGCATGTTCATAGAGTAACTGCGGGATGTATCAGGGAGGGAAATATTTATTATTACCTCTATTGGGATTGATAAAAACTGTTGTCTTTTCCGGTTTTTTAAAAGGAAAATTAAATGAATAAATATCAAAAAATCATGTCTTTTTGTCTTCTTTTCTTAATAATTTATACTAAAAACAACTTATTCTAACAAAATTCAAGTAACTTTCAGCATTTGGCAAGCACACATGAAGATAGTTATTACTTAGTCATTCATTGATTAACTTTAAACTCATGATGTGTATACACTCATGCCCTAGGCCTAATGATTTGCACGGCATGAAATACTTTCAAAATACCTGCAGTCAATAGTAATTGGTAAAAATGGAGTTCCATCCTCATTTTGTTACAGCAAAATGGCTGCAAGGGCTGTGTAGAACAACAAGTTTACATTTTAAAATTTCCACTATAAAAAAAAGAGGCAAATTTTGCAAGCTCTTAACATGTGCACATGAATAGTTGCAAGGCCTTAATAATGCAATGTACAACACAACGTTACATGATCATCGTAAACTGTATGTACCAGTCGTATACCTAAAGCAGTGTGTTAGCTGGGCCTTGTACAGTAAAAACGGGTGTGACTGAAATAGTTTCATGGAGAAAAACTTTTTTTGTCACGGGTTGCCAGATTGCAAAATAATGGACTGACTTGCGCAGTACGTAATTTGCATAGGCCCAGGTACGGTCTGTGCTAGCGGCAGGTTGGGAATTACAATTTCTTTCAACGTACAGTATATGGATTGCTGGAAATAAATTGATTATGTGTGTGTGAGATTGTTAGCAGCTTTGGGAATAATTATGGAGGGTTTTTATTGGTGGTGTTTTGATTAATGGATTAAATACAAGCCTCTTGCGAGGTAAATATAATGTGATTTACAAGACTTAGGTATTGAAAACGCATGATTTGGGTTAATAGTATTTATATTTTAGAGTTGCCAGCGGTACTTTTCAGAACTACTGGCAGTAGTATCAAACAATTTGACTTGAGGTATTTGCAAGTACCGGTTTACCGCCCAAGCCTACTTTTTTGTTAGTAAAATACCGTTTCATTTCATAATTGAAAGTTGCTGTGTACAAAGTTGTACTTAACAAGCATACTTAATGTTCTATTTCAATTGTATAAATATGACTGGTGTGGTGTATCAAGAACAGTGAAGTGGATTTATCTTATATTTGGTATATGAATATGTTGTGGTCTGTGGATGATCTGTATTGTCTTTGGTGTTGATGTCATGAATATTAATTTATAGGCGGGGCTAAATGTAAAATTCTGTTAACAAGCTTGTAAACATGATATTCTAAGAAAAGTGAAGTGGATTAATGTGATACTTAGTATATGGATTTGTTGTCGTCTGTAGATGATCCCTATTGTTTTTAGTGTTAATGTCCTGAATATTATTGAGAAGGCGGGACTTACTGTAAAATTCTGTAAATGCTCAAATTTCCACAACCCCATGTCAGATATAAATCAAACTTGGTATGATGCTGTTGGTGAAAGCAAAGATGATACAGGATCCCATGGAATATTGGCTTCATCATTATTCATGTTGGGCAGAGCCAAAATAATTTTTTCGTGCTTATTGTGATTGTGGCCTAAAGCTTAAGGCAAAAGCCTTCTCACTTAAACAAAAACAAAACGTGCAAAAACTACACGTTCCAGTGTGATAAATTCCAGTGTGATAAAGTCCAGTGTGATAAATAAACGAAACATGGAAGAACACAACATTTAAAGATTTAAAAAACTCAATGTTTAGCATTGGAATCATGAGGGAATTCTGCCTATACTCATTGAATTTTTTTCTTGAAACTTTCTTCAGGTGGTAAATTATAATTACCCTTACTAAATTATGTTTTACTACTATCCTGACATATCCAATGGCTTTTTTTATCTAGTAAAAACCTCAGTGAAAATATAATAGAATGCATAAAGACTGAGCATTGTGAGGATGTGATGTCACAACTTGTCTGATTTTGGTTATATCTACACAAATGAATCAAGTTGAATATCTCCTTTTAAAGGGAATAAGGATTTTGAAGTCATGTATTCACCATTCTACTACTTTTGAAGTCCCCTTTTTCATAAACGAACTTACTTGAATACTGCACTACTCGTTTAATGTTGTAGCTTATTGCTTTTAACTTTCTGTTTTCTTTTTTGGGTGGTTTCATCTTTCTGGGTCATGTTTCAGGAAACAGGACTTGATAACTATCGCACCTATATTTAAAAATAATGAACCTTATTTGTAATAAGGGTGATAAAACACTTTCACTTCTAAAGCATGTTGACAAAATATACTACTGCAATTTACATATAGGGGATTCTAGGTATACCTAGGTGCAGATGATTCTTGATACATGAGGTGTGAAAGAAATCCTAATATCTTTCAGAGATGACCGACTTGTATAGGATATCATCTGTAAGTATATGTAATGATATTTCTATTTGTCTGTTTGCTGACCATGGTCTAAAATTGATTATTCTTACAGGGTACAACAGAGAGACACATCTTTTTGTTTGATGCTCTTCTTGCATGCTGCAAGCTCAACACAAGGCGGTCAGTCACAGGGTCGTCACCAGAGTACCGCATCAAGGAAAAGTACTATTTAAGAAAAATCACGTTAGCAGACAAAGAAAATATAGAAGGTAAGCAATTTTTAGCTCCACCCATACACAGAGTGTATGAGTGGAGCTTATCAAATCGTACGTGACCTCTCATATGTGCCTGTGCTAAGTTTTGAATAAAAATGCATCTTCTCCTAGGTTTTTACATTTTTGCTCTGAGATGCTGGCTCAAGCGAGATTTTTGTATGCTTCATAAAACTTGTTTTTTATATAAGAGATATTCCATGTAGTTTTTTAATTATAGCTCCCGAAGGTGAACATTTTGGTGTAGAAAAGTGTCAGATTTCAATACGTAATGGCACTACAAATAGCTCTTTTAGCTGTAGACAGTAATCCTATTCGCGTTTCGTACCAGTCCCGCTCAGGGCTATGATATTGGTCAGTTGGTATGGCAGGTCATACACGTGCATGTCTATTAGTTACATGTATGGACATGTATGTTTAATCATATCGTAGTATTTTCCAATCAGAATTCGGACATTCTTCTATGAATATGCAAATTCTCGGAATCTTATTTAGGTCACGCTGTATCATATCGTATCGGATTGGAGTATGAGTTCTTAATAGGTCATGACATAGCCTACAAGATAACATGTGAAGTTGTTGTCGGGGTTCTTGTTTGATCATTTTTGCTTGTCGTACAGTCTCAAGTGTCAGTAAGTCTAATTGAGCTACATTGCATCGCAGGGCTGGAACGTTATACTTAAATGCACTATCTATCACGGGGGTTAGAATTTTAAACTTAAATGAGAACTAAGGATAAAGTTTTGTTGGGCTGGTGAACATACGCTGCATTGCGTAAGCCGGGATGTGCCGTATGGGCAGCAGATTGCCAGTATTAAAAGTTTGTTTCCAAACCTATAACAGTGTTCCTGGACACGTGGAAGAATCATTGCTGGGTACGGTAGTATTCAATGGGGCATCCCAGGGCTGCTAGTAAGGTTGTGACATTTAATCGTTTAGAAAATCATGTTCCGTGTAAACGAATGTTATTTCAATTTTATGTTTGTTTTTTAAAGTTTGCATAAATTCACGAAACCATCTAACCAACCTTTTGTGTCAATTTTTACCAACTAAGTCATTGCCTTCACATTTTCCACCCAGGGTCCATATGCATAACATTGAACATTTCCACGGCACCTGGGATCGGATGCATGGCATGTAGCTAGCTTGTGCTCATAAGGAAGGAGCTAGGCCCAAGCTAGCGCTCATTAACATAATACATCAAATACACACACAAGAAATTTCCGCCCAATATCCATTCATTATTGAATTACATATCCCAACTACTGACCGGCCCACGTGCAAATCTTTTGCCCACAGCCACACTGTAGCTCCTAAGAAGGTCATGGGGATACTGTAGTAACTTTTCCACAATCCACTATTAAGTGGGCCATGCAATATTTGAGAAAAATCCCACGTTAAATCCAAACTGCACATTTCTTAGACACCTCTGGATATCTCAAGCGGATGCGACTGCCTCGGTATAACGATCGGCAAAATAATTTCGAGAACAAATTGCAATTTTTGTTTTGTTTATTCCCTTGAAAGTTTCGACATAGTTTTCTCATATTGAAAAATGGTTAAATCAAATTTTGGAATACATGTAAGGGCAGGAATAAACTGAAATAAAAAAAGTTTATTCTGCCTTACCATCCTGAAAATATAAATTAATTCCATATAAATGTGTTACAGTGTGTCTTTTCTTCTCCTCTCCATGTCAAAGATTTTATAATCCCCTCGGCCCTGAGTTTTTTTTTCCTTTCTTTAATCTACCTATTCATAAAGTTGGCCCGGAAGAATTTGCGTTGAAGGTTAGAAACACACAAGTCATGAATCAAACCAGGATAGCGATGCAAAGAAATAAAGAAAATTCATACGCATCGATGACCTTTGGCCTATCGTTGAAAGTATTCCAGCTTTTAAGTCTTCTAATGTGCAATGAAAACATTGAAATTCTTGTTTTACACCTATTGTGATAAAAATTACAGATTAATCAGTCTTTTAACATTTACTTCAAAGAGTAACAATTATTTCAAAACTAGTAATTGTATTTACGGATAGATTAAATGTTTGCTTGGGTATTGTTATTGTTTTTACGACCGGATTACGCATCACAAAATCAGCACGTGTTGGTAACAGCCTGCTCATGCTCAAAACTCGGTAATATTCTCACGCCTTGTAATCTGTCATCCCCAGTTGCGGAATTCACATGTGGCTGCTGTAGCATTTCTCAACAAACAATCAATCTTGGTTTTTTGTATAAAAACTTCAAACACTCGAATATTTATGGCTGCATAACAGCCCCATTAGTGCTGATTCGGGTGAAAATAGAATGGCTAAATCATTCAAAAGGCTTTTTCAAGTGCACTTAATTATACGGTGCAGCAAATTAGACCTATCACTGCTCTAAAGCAGTTTTGCAGTGACCCACATTTTTCTCCTAGCAGTAGCGACATCAAAGGGGAAATTACGTAATCCCGCTGTCTATTCTTGTATCAAGTTACAGTTGTTTTGTTTTTAATGTGTGAACAAATAATCGGGTTAAACCAGAGGATGATTATCGTTACATGAATATGATGAATGTTAAATATATTATTCCAGTGTTTCCTTAAGTTTGAACAAACAGAAAAATGGGAAGAACAAATTTGAATTTCATGTTAAAGTGGTCATGCTAGTTATGCAAAACTTACATTACATTCATATCAAGGTTTTTATCATTTTATTTACGTCCTATCATCAGCAATGACTTGCAATCAACAGAGGCGGCGGAGCTGGGAAGGGCGATTTGCGGGCTTCAGCCCAATGTTACTTGATATAATCCCCCTCCCCCCTCCTTGCAATATTGTTGTCACATGTCACTTTATATCATTAGATCCCACAATATTTTGAAGGCTCCGCCGCCTGATCAGACAATTAAATTCTGAAATGGCATGGGGTGGATGAAATGCAGAAACGCATGTTCATACTTTGAATCTTGGACCCATCAGGGCCGTAAATTCACGTCTTCAACGTGAAGTAACATGCATGGCTTCTTATCCAAACTTGGGGGCATAATGCGAATTGACAGTTAAACAAATCACCCCTCCCCCAATTGTGTACTCCGGGAATTACGGCACTGCGCTTTTTCCGTAGCGAAACTAAAACTAAACAAATTGGAACTCTTATGTATAAAAAATAAAACATGAAAACATCATAGCCTAACATTTTTTTTGATACATGTAGGTGATCGCTAATGTTCAGAATTTTGTTTTTAAAATGTGTTGTTCCAGAATATGCTGCACTCAAACTGACCTTTGCTCTCCCATAACGTCGGTAATCGACCGTTACATGGTGGAAACCTCCATTAACTCCTACATTAAGATTAATACAAAACAGCTTACAACTTTTCTTAGAAGCATATTTTTGGTTCGCATGCGAAGCATTTATGCGAACCTATGTAATGGCGATTACGTCCGTTCGACCGTCCACAGATTTGTCCTGAGATTTCCTCAGAAATGTTTAAGTTTTTTGAGAATTCCTCAGAATTTCCTTATAAAATGTTAAAAGTTTTTCAGAAGTACTTAAGATAGGATTAAAGACTAGTTCCTAAAAAAGTCTACAATACATTTGATATTTTCTTAGAAGATACCTGTAAAATGATATTATTTTCCAATATCCTCAGAGATTATAAAGTCTCTCTTGTAGCACTTGAGATTTGAAATCCTTAAAATTCTTCAAAATATTTGGGCACCAAACAGTTATATCAGGCATGATTTTTTAAACTCCACCTTTATCATTGTGTTCATTTGCATAAAGTTACTACAGTATATGACCTGACCAGCCTTTTTTATTTAGCATGCTTAGTCAGGGAGTGTGACAGGATGTGATTGCATATTAACATAGGGAGGGATGCCATGTGGGACATGGATGGGGGCCATGAGGAACTTATGATATAATATTTACCATGTTGTATACACCAAGGGCTATATCAGGCATAATTATTGATTCCACCTTTTTTTCTTATTCAACAACTCATTTGCATATAAGTTATTATATGAACTGACACTTTATTACATAGTATGATCAATCAGGGACTGTGATAGCTAGGATGAGACTTCTTATGGAGCCTATGGGACGTCATGTGAGACATAGGGTGGGATGATATGTGGGATGCCATGTGGGACATGGGGTGGGATACCATATGGGACATGGGGTGGGATGCCATGTTGAACAATGTGGAGTGCCACGTAGGATATGGGGTGGAATGCCATGCAGGGCATAGGGTGGATTGCCATGGGATGGAATGTCATGTGGGACATGGGATGTCATGTGGGACATGGCGTCCCACCCCATTTCAACAAGTCATTTGCATATAACTTATTATATGAAATGACACTTTCATACATAGTATACTCAATCAGTGACTGTGATAGCAAGGATGAGACTTCTTATGGAGCCTATGGGATGTCACGTGGGACATGGGGTGGGATGCCATGTGGAACAGGGTAGAATGCCATGTGGGACATGGTGGATGCCACGAGTAACACAGAGTGTGACTTAGGTTGGGATGCCATTTGTGACATAAGGTAGGATGCCATGTGCGACATAAGGTACGATGACATGTGTGACATAGGGTAGGAGGCTATGTGGGACATAGGGTAGGGGGACATGGGATGTGGGACATGAAATGTAATGCCATGTGGGACATAAAGTAGGATGTCATTGGGACATTGGGAGGGATACCATGTGGAACATATGGTGGGATGCCATGTGGGACATCAGGTGGGAAGCCACTGATGCAGGACACAGGGAGGGATGCCATGTGGGACATAGGGAGGGATGTCATGTGGTACATATGGTTGGATTAATGTGGGACACACATGTAGGATGGGACCTATGTGGGTCATAGCATGGGATGCCATGTGGGACATATGGTGGAATGCCATGTGGGACATATGGTGGAATATGCCATGTGAGACACTGTGGTGGAATGCCATGGGGGAGATATGGTGGAATGCCATGTGGGACATATGGTGGAATATTTCATGTGAGACACTGTGTGGTGGAATGCCATGTGGGAGATATGGTGGAATGCCCTGTGGGACATATGATTGAATGCCATGTGGGACATGGGATGTCTTGTGGGACTTGGGGTGGGATGCCATGTGGGAGATATGGTGGAATGCCATGTGGGACATGGGGTGGGATGCCATGTGGGAGATATGGTGGAATGCCATGTGGGACATGGGATGGGATGTCGTGTGGGACATGGGGTAGGATGCCATGTGGGACATAGGGTGGGATGCCATGTGGGACATGGGGTGGGATGCCATGTGGGACATGGGGTGGGATGCCATGTGGGTCATAGCATGGGATTCCCTGTGGGACATATGATGGAATGCCATGTGGGACATGGGATGTCATGTGGGACATAGGGTGGGATGCCATGTGGGAGATATGGTGGAATTCCATGTGGGACAAGGGATAGGATGTCATGTGGGACATGGGGTAGTATGCCATGTGGGACATGGAGTTGGATGCCATGTGGGACATGGGGTGGAATGCCATGTGGGACATGGAGTGGGATGCCCTGTGGGACATGGATGGGATGCCATGTGGGACATGGGGTGGGATGCCATGTGGGACATGGGGTGGGATGCCATGTGGGACATGGGGTGGGATGCCATATGGGACATAGGATGCCATGTGGGACATAGGATGCCATGTGGGACTTAAGTGTGAGATGCTATTTTTTTAATTGGCTGGATCATATGATATGGGTGTCAATTTGCATGGGCATGCGAACCATGACGGTATTTACCGTTCTAGTTTAAACTGCTACTATTCTTAAATAAAAGATGTAGTATGCTGCATATACCCGGCCCGAAGTTCGCTATTACAGAGGGCCATAAAATCAGGTGCGTTTGCCCACCCCTCCCTACCTCTCCCTGTTTTAATTTTTTTAAGAAGTACCAAAACAGCAAAATTTGGGTATTACTGCCTGGAAAAGTTCGGATAAGTCCTTCTTTTATTCCAAAAATTCTAATGTATTTACTCTCTCTTTTTTTTCTTTTTAGTGAGATAAGTATACTTTATCCTTGTATTATTTATTTGATTTCTTTACTGTTAAGCATGCAACCGTAGTTTCTTAATTTTCATTTACCTATATTTACTTTAGTGAGCTCTTTTTGTCGTTCTGCACGATTTTTTAAATTTTTAATTCTTGTTCGCATTTAATGTACTGTCATGTCTGGCATAGGAAACAAAAAGATATTTTTTCTCTTAAAATTGTTTACTTAAATCAAAGAAGGAAGCATATTCTTGCTTGTATGACCCTGGGATTACCATTATCAAACACTCAGGGCCGTAATTATTGAAAAGTCTCCCCCTCACCCAGGCCACGCACCACTATATACCCAATTGTGAGATAAAAAATGTGGTTTAAAAGAATGCTTAGCCTCAGATGTGTGTTAGGGTGGGGTGTGTTAAGCCTGTCCCCACTTTGTGAGTAAGAAGTCCGACGTAGCATGATAATTTTGAAGTTCATGTTGTACATCCCAGGAAGAAGTTACACAATATCCTACAGCAGCAACTACTACAAAACGATATATAAATACAACATTTACAGGCCTACCCTCCAATTTTCTCCCCCTCCCCCCCATTATGAGAGAATACTCCCATAATGGGGGTATTCTCCCTCTCTACCCTAATTAACAATTTTCTTTGTCTCTTGTTGTATAGATAAAATTCGTTCTCCACACAACCGTGACAGTTAGTAACACTTGTATTTAGCTATTGATCCCATCCAATATTTTATGCTATTTGCCTACTTGGGACAAGAAATACCAAAAAAAATTGATAGGTTGTATGAGTTTTACCATCCCCTCTTTGTAGCCACAACCGCCTCTGCGCAATGCTTCCCCCCTCACTCCAATCACCCCACTCCCTACAATCAGGTACCTCACTTCCCCGCTATACTGGCTCCCTTATACTTTTTTTTATGTCAATCATAGCCCAGCAAAATATGTCCGGCTTTACTGCATTTAATTGGTCACAAAATTTGCAAATATAAATGTATATGAAACAGCAAGGTGTTTGGAAAATCCTGTCATACCTTACTAACTCTGGAGAACTTTGGAAAATTTACATGAGCTATCAATTATGCATAGTCCCACTTGTGTACATACTAACATGATATGATTGGAAAAACCCATCATACCTCAAACTCTTTCCATTACTTCACATGAAACTAGATCCGGCATGGACCCTGGGAACTCAGTTTATTGCGCAATACATGACAAGCTTCGTTGAGAACTTATATGGAAGGTATTACTGAATATATTAGTTTTTTTTTTTATCTTTTAGTAATCTACGGACGGACAAGTGTAAAGAACTATTTTGAAGGAAAATTAACCAAAGTTATGTACTTTTAAGAAAGGAATTTGAGATATACTTACGAGTTTTCCACTTTCAATTCTCATGGTACAATGAAACTTTTTCTTCGCGTCTAGAAGTATAATAAAATGTATATTCTTGCGCACACCAGGTTGTAAATGAATTATTTTTACATGAATGGTTGAAAATATGGAGATATTTTGTTAAGTTTAATGGGGAAAACAATAGTAATTTCTTCATCAATTATGGTAAAATGTGAACTAAAACATAATTAGAGGAATACCTTCAAAAAGAAATTCTTAATATTTTGTTTATTTGTTTCTTTGAAGTCAGAAACAAATTTGGCAGCATGATTTCTATGTTTCGTTCCTCATTGAACAGAAGATTTTTTAACAGTTTGACAAAGAAAGTACATGAAATATATCATTTTCTGATGGGGATAATTATTCATTCATTTAAGAACTAATTATGTAAGAATAAAAACACCAGACATATCGATATTTAAGATACGATCGTGACTGCTTTATTTCATTAATCTTAATAGTACATGTAGACTTGACTTTCACACACACATACGAGAAGCAGAAGTGCATGTTTGCACATTACATAGTGCATATAACGGTAGCATCTTTCACGCGGTGAATTAGCGTGGGTTGCTATGAAAGGTCTATTGTTAAGAACCTGGGGGAGATCTCGCGGTAAGGACGCTGTATGCTCTTGTTAAAAGGGTGTCCACTTATGACAACGGGCCTTACGGTTAAACAGTTAAGGACCGTAATGGTGACAGCTGTACGTTTATGAAAAATTGCTAACTGTCACAACCCTAGCTGCTAATTTGGCCGATAACTGGCTAAATATGACAAATTTGGCCGTTTTAAAACCTGTTTGGTCAGTAAACTTTTTTCAGTACAGGCCAAAAGAAATTAACTTAACATTTATGAAGATTATTGTGTAAATGTTAGAAATTTTGTTATGTTTACAAAATGTATTTTCTAACCATACTTTGTGGTGGAATTGACCTTTGACCTCACCAACGTCAGTAATCGAGTGAGACATGATGGCACCATGCATTGAATGTTACATAGCTTTTGTTACAAGCATAATTTTTCAGACATGGCTATGACGTGAACCTCATTGCAACCACCACAAAACCAAGTCATCACTGACAACCAATCTGACAGTTATTCACTTCTTACCTCGTTTGGCACATATGACCTGACTGTTAAGGTGCCATTAAACTTAAACAAACAAACAAACTGAATACAACTCATACAGGAAAGTTAAAACTCTTGGATTTCTAACATGATGAATAATTACCCAAAAATGGAATGGACCTCAAATAAAACTTTAAAAACATCATAAAAATACATGTGACAAAAATAAAATCAATAAAAGCAATCAATTCTTCTTGCATTGTTATGGGTTGAGCTATAACATCATTGATGTCTAGTATATTTTTTCTCAAGGGCTTGTCGTAATTAAATATGCCAGACAAAAATTTATAACGCAACCTCTGCCGACTGGTTAGCTCAATTAGTAGAGCATCCACCTCTCAGCCGGAAGATCATGTGTTTGATTCCAGGCTAGGTCATACCAAAGACTTTAAAATGGGACCTGCTGCCCTCTGGATTGGTGCTCAGCGTAAGAGATTGGAGCAGTGTAATAGTACAGGCTTGTTTGTACGCCATGTGTGGCTGCAGAGCCTCAAAAGTTTCCTTTGTAAAGTGCTTGGAATATGCATTGCAGAAACGTGCTTTATAAGAAGTATGTATTAAGTGTGGAAGGTCATTAAGAAAAGTAGAGGTAAAAGTTCAGGTTGGCCATAAAATCACTACAATACTTTTTGTAACGAAAGAAAAACATTTTTAGATTTTACTCTAATGAATAGTTTGTCAGTAATTAGGGGATCTCTCTAAGTCTACAAAGTGTCTGACTTCTAAACTTAATCTTCTGCTTCTTCTGTTTTTAAGGGAGAGATGTGGTAATGTTCACACACCTTACCATACATATGGGTCCCTTAAACTAATGTCATTAATCAATTTGACTTGTTTTTATTGGATAAATACTGTTGTTACTATTTTGCATATTTTGTTCATACATTATGAATATAAAGGAATGATTGGGCTGATTGAAACTGTATGCTTGATTTAGAAGAATAAAAAAACTTTGATAAAGGGATAGTGACAGTTTAATTGCAAAGGGCAAATTAGTGAGGACTGCAGGTTGAAAGTCCTGTACTTTGATTGAGACTACTAATATCATTCATTTTTGAACCCTGCTTGAGGTGTAAATAAGAAATTTTGAGGTACATTCATACTGCAAAAAGTAATTTACATTTAACAGAAGAATAAAATCATATCATTTTGTAGGTTTTCTTTGTTTTTTTGTTCCTTTAGATCTTCATCATGCCTTTGAAATAACGGTCAAAGGTCAACCTCAACCAATTGTATTCTTTGCCAAAAGTGAAGAGCAAAAGACAAATTGGATGGAGGCTCTCGCAACATTGCTCTACAGAAGGTTTGTATTCTTACAAATTAGAAATATCATGTTGGAGAACCTGATGCATTACCTTTGTCGTGTGACTCAATTCTTTAAGTATTCTTAACGTTTATTTGGAACTTTTGAAGAAAGGCTGTTTATGGTTTTTCTTCCCTAGCACATGGTTAGCTTTTAAAGTTATTTTTCGTGACACAGAAGAGTCTACTTGGGTTATTTTAGTGCAGAATGCGCAGAATGTGATGCAGGAGTTTCTAGCCCAACAACAACAGTTCAGTGTTTTTTACAGAGTAAAACATGAACATGAGTAGCAAGGCTGGTCTGCTTGATCAAGATGAGCTTCACCTTGTGGCCAGTTGTTTGGCTTGAGGGAACAGGTTTTGATGTTACCGATAATACAGAAGATATGGATGGAGGTACTAATAGTATGGTTCCTGACCCCAGTATTGTTCTCAACACAATAGAGCAAGCTGAAGATGGTGTTTTTTCATTTACAACCTAGTCAAAGTCAATTCCTGTCGCCAACGCTGTGTTGCGTCCTCCAACAAGGCACTCACTTTACTCGATTTCTTTCAGCTATAGTGGTGTCCTTTCCAGGGGGAGCCACAGACCTGCCAACTAGTACGATTTTGCCGTATTTAATACGGGGAAATGTTGAGAATACGATTGTACGTTTTTTGGCACCAGAATACGATTTATTTATTTTCATAATTTTTTTTTTTACTCATACTTTTTACGCTCGGTTGGCGCTCATGTCCCCTTGAAGGATTGATTTTGCCGACTTAACCAATTCAGATTCAGATTCGTACAATAAGAGAAACTGAAAATACAGTGGTAATTTTTTTTCAGCCACAGTAAACCTTTGTTTTGTACATTTTGTTTGAAGAGTACAGTTTTTTTAATCAAAAATACAACTTTTGTAGTTCCAGAATACAGTTTGGTGATCCTAAAGGTTGGCAGGTCTGGAGCCATGTACTTTCATCTGCTTTAATATGCCAAAGAAACGAGGATGCATCATTGTTTCCAGAATATAAATTTAACTTGAACAATTTCAATTCTGGGTAATTTATAGTACTCAATTTTTTTTTTTTTTTTGGGGGGGTGGGGGGGGATGATAGTTTGTGGGCTAAGGAATTTTGAGGTAGATTGAATGTATTAGGGACAGAGAATTCATAGAGATATGAACTCAAAGAAATTTTTAGCATGGTTTAATTGCCCAGGGTGGAAGAAGTATGCACTTTACAGAGTGCTAAAATTCAAGTTTCTTGTATTTATATGACATATTAACTATACACACTGTAGTGTGCCTGATATACCACAAATTTGAAATTATTATATTATCCCATAGCGTAATACCCTCTACAATAAGAGAATGATCACCAATTGTACATTTGTAAATGTGGAACCACAAGTGAAATTATCATCTAGTATTTGTTTATATCAAATAGGCTCGTGCTATATTCAAGTGCCAAAATTGTCAACTGATTCTTGTAAAATAGCAGCAAACATTTAAATTAATCCAACTGCTCACTAAACTTGTAGTATAGAAATGACAGATGAAACTGTAGCTTTTTCCACGTTTCAGCTCCCCAAGCCAAATGAATAATGCGCAGCATAGATCCAGCATGTTATGATTATGTTTTGGGGTAAATTAACCTCATTATGTAATTGAATAAGTCCTGAAAAATGTTGCAGCATAGTAGCCTTGTGTGTGAGCAATCACATTTAAAAGTAAAAGTATGTATCTTATTTCAACACTTAATGGAGACAGATAACATTAAATGCTTGTGTTTTGATGCTCAAAATATTATACACATACTGTATAAGTGATTTCCATTGCACAATTCTGTATACAAAGTTATTTACAAACGGATCAATACCCTGTATCTATTAATCTGTTTTGATTGTACTGGTCTTCACCAAGCAGGAAATGTCTGATTCAAGTTTTGATTCACTGAATCTTTGCAAAGAGGATTTGTTTTGATTATTATATCTTTAGCTTGATGGCTGCAATGTTATGTAGTCCTGTTATGTAGTTTTACCACAAATGTTGTGATGGAAGAAAAAAAATCTTGTTTCACTTGAATGTTTGCTTGGAATGCATAGATGAAGTGAAGCATATTTTGTTTTGCAGATAAGGAACTTGTCTAACAATTTTAGAGATATTTGTCGAAGAGGTATTTTTCAAGAATGACAGTTGGGAAAAGATGCTGGAACTAAGTGTCTTTGATGATAATGGAATTGGACGATATGTTTAATGGGAGTATGTGATTGTGTGTTTTCTGTGATTGATGTTTCAGTACACTGGAGAGAATGTTGGACACAATACTGAAGGAAGAAGAGGCTTGTCAACCATTGAGGTTACCTAGTTCAGAAGAGTACAGGTAAGTTTTTGGCTTTCTCACCCTTTAGCACCATTAGAGTGTGTGCACTGACATTGTCAATGCATCTAATCTTGGGTTAAGTAAAGATACAACAAGCGCATTACAAAACACACTTTTGATTTGTTTTCTTGGCATCTTCATTATAGACAGAAAATTGCTCAAATGAATTGTTTATTTTGGGTTCTTTGCATTTAAGAAATGGATACATTTTTTATCTAGATCTTGAATTTTTTTTCATGGAGAGTGTCTATCTGCCTTCCGCATGTACTGTCAATAAGCATAGTTCGTGTACATTGGAGTATAAACTTTAAACTTCCTTTGGACCCTCCTTTTACCAAGTTCAAAAACGTGAGGTCATGTGATGTCATTTGTGATAAGTTAAATTAGATTCAATCCAGGGTTCTAGCTACGGTGGGCGGCACTGGGCGGGCTCGCCCAGGACTCGCAATTCCTACCCAACACTCAGCTCTAAGATTCACTTTTCCGCCCAGCACTTAAAAGTTCAATTTAGTTAATTAGTTAAGTGTTAAACAAATCTCCTTTTAATCAGGCTCTATTTATGTCATCCGCTGTTTAAAACACATAACGTACATTACGCATGATAAATTTCAATCAAAACAACTAAAATATATAGGAATTTAACGCAATTGAATGTACATATTATCTTAAAATCACCCATACATGAAGCTCTTTGCAGAAACATACGTACATGAACACAGTGTAGGTCAGGGCTGCCACTCTAAAGTGTCTGTTTCCTCTACCACGCATGCACATTTTCCTACATCTCCCTGCACGTTTCCGCCCTTTTTCACCTTTACAAAATTCAGTTTTCCCCCACAAAAAAAAATCGTTTTTACTTTGTTTGTACCTACAAAAATTAAGTTTTCCCCTACCCACTAATGAAAATTAAATGAGTGGATCTACCGGCAATCTGTGTCACTATACGGGTATGGTACAATAAATTCATAGCAAGAAATATACACGGTATAACCGTATACATGATTCTCGGACAAGATTTGCCTGAATTCTCTAAGAATTTTGGTGTTCAACTATGACTATGACAAAGGATATAATATATACCATATAGTATGCACCAAGGCATGATTATTTGACTCATTATATGGACGTACTGACAGATTTTCATACATAGTGTGCTCAATCAGGGACTGTGATAGATAGGACAAGACTTCTTATGGAGCTTATGCCATGTTGGACATGGGGTGGGATGCCATGTGGAACAGGGTGGGGTGCCATGTGGGATATATGGTGGAATGCCATGAGGGACATAGGGTAAAATGCTATGGGATGGGATGTCATGTGGGACATGGGATGTCTTGTGGAACATGGGGTGGGATGTCATGTGGGACATGGGATGTCTTGTGGAACATGGGGTCGGATGTCATGTGGAACATGGGGTGGGATGCCACAAGTAACACAGAGTGACATAGGTTGGGATGCCATTTGTGACGTAGGGTAGGAGGTTATGTGGGACATAGGTTAGGAGACCATGGAGACATGGGATATGATGCCCTGTGGGACATAAATTAGGATGGGAACATGTGGGACATATGGTGGGATGCTATGTGGTACATACGGTGGGATGCCATGTGGGACATATGGTGGTATGCCATGCGGGACATATGGTGGGATGTCAGGTGGGAAGCCACTGATGCAGGATACTAAGGTGGGATGACATGGGGGACATAAGGAAGGATGCCATGTGATACATAGGGAGGGATGCCATGTGGGGTATAAGGAGGGATGTCATGTGGGACATCAGGTGGGAAGCCACTGATGCAGGATTCTAAGGTTGGATGACATGGGGGACATAAGGAGGGATGCCATGTGATACATAGGCAGGGATGCCGTGTGGGATATAGGGAGGGATGCCATGTGGGACATGGTTGGATTAATGTGGGACATATGATGAGATCCATGTGGGACACAGGGTGGGATGCCAAGTGGGTCATAGGATGGGATGCCATGTGGAACATTTGGTGGAATGCCATGTGGGACATATGGTGGAATGCCATGTGGGACATACTGTAATGCCATGTGGGAGATATGGTGGAATGCCATGTGGGACAAGGGATGGGACGGGATGTCATGTGGGACATGGGTGGGATGCCATTTGAGATATGGGATGGGATCCATGTGGGACAATGGGTGGGATGCCATTTGAGATATTGGATGGGATCCATGTGGGACAATGGGTGGGATGCCATGTGAGTCATAGGATGGAATGCCATGTGGGGCATATGGTGGAATGCCATGTGGGACATATGGTGGAATGCCATGTGGGATATATAGTGGAATGCCATGTAGGAGATATGGTGGAATGCCATCTGGTACAAGGGATGGGATGTCATGTCATGTGTGTTATGGAAAGAGATGCCATGTGGAACATGGGATGTCATGTGGGACTTTGTGTGAGCGACTATTTTTATCATTGGCCAGGTCATATGATATGGGTATCAATTTGCATGGACATGCAAACCATGACGTTATTTATCATTCTAGTTATCATTATTATCTATATTCAAAAAATTCAGAAAATTAGGGTAATATAGCAATTTTGTTTATGCACCTTTGACAAGTATTAGATGCTCTAGGGGCTATTGCTTCCTCAACATAAATACAGAATAAAAAAAAACCTATCTTTCTTTTACCATAAAAAACTCAACAAAAAAAAATGGATTCTCTCCAAATGACTTCCTTATTGTTGCAGCAGCATGAGGTTTCCCTTGCTACTAGGGAGACACTGTGTATGTAATGACTTGAATGAGGTCACGTTATAGTGGATACATCAATAAGAGGATGTGATTACTTTTACAGTATTTCTCAGAATTGGAGCCATAGACAGTGTTCTACAAAAGAAAAATCAACAAAATGTTTCCTTCCAAAAATACAAAAAGGTGTGTGCTGGTGTGGGTGAAATGTGTTTGCTGGTGTGGGTGAAATGTTTGTGACAATCCTTCAATCCTTGACTCATAATTAGAAATATTTGAAACATGAACATTACACATGAGTTACATTAATTACAAAACAAAGATCTCTCACCTAAACTTCTCAACCCATTTCATAAGATAATCATTGTAAATACCCCTGGCCCATATATCGTTGAAATATTGTTCTTGAATAAGTGACAAATTGTTTGGAAAGTCTAGGGGAAGTATTCAGACTAGTTTACCTTTTCTATCACATTAATGTGCTTGCACAATGGATTTAAATCTCAGCAATGTAATGTCTTCTTGTTTTATTACTTAGATTAAATAGAAATGTTAAATTCGATCTTGAAATAATGGAATAAAGCATTTGCATTGTTTTTATTTAGCAAGTGAGCTTGAACGATTGAATTCCGATTTCCGAACTGAAAAATATTTTTTTAAAGTTCCTCAGCTTTATTTAGGTTGGGTTTTCATATGAGTGGGGTTATGAACTACACATATTTTTGCCTGAGATTATTCCTCTGCAGATATGTAGGATTTAACATCAAAACACTTAACATTTGAGCAGAATGTGGCAAAAAAAGAAACACACAGTTGAAGAAATTCTTTCATTCAAGTAGCAAAATCATTTGTTTAGAAACAAACCAACCAAATAGCTTCTTCAACAGCTTGCTTCTGCAACACAAAAATATAATAGTGCAAGAAATATTTCTGCGGAGACTTTCGAGTTTTGATAGAATAAGAATATAAGCATATTGTCATATTGATAACTAGAATCCTTTTTGTGTAGTAAGAAGGAGCACACAAAGGAAACCAGCCACACTGGAGCTTACAGGAATGTTGTAATATGGAAAAAAGACATGAATTAATGACACCTAAAAAAAGAAAATTGGATTTTTTTCCCCTTCTTTTTTATTGTTCTCTGCGTTGTCTTGTTACAACATACCATTACAGCATCATTTATATGCAGTATATACATTTTTTTAAACAAAACATAGTTGTCATTTGATTATCATAAAATAATTGATAACATTCATAACAACAAAAAAACACAAAAAAACATAACAAAAAGCATTGACAGATGGTGTGAAGCATCAAGATAGCACAAAGTATAAACACAAGCAACGACATTCCAGTGATTTTCTCAAGGACAACCAGAGCTGATTAAGAGCTCTAAAAAAGTATCTATTCGTATCATATGGGTAGAGTCAAATGAATAATGCAAAGATTTTAGATAATCTCTACTACTTATGCAACTAAACTACTTGACTCGGCGCTACTTGACATGACTCTGATAAGTGGCAAGTCAGTATATCTGGCTATTGTGCATTGAAATGTGGTTGAAAAGGATGGTACAACTGCATGTCTTTATAAAGACAATAATAATTACAAGAATATTTAGTTCTGATGTAGTGCCTTTATACGTAAGCACGCATACTCAAAGCCCTTTACAGTACAAACTTTTGATGCTGAAAGCTGCAGCGCACAAACCTGCATTATTACCCTGCTCAAATCCTTTACGCTCAGCACCAAGGAAGACAGCACATATCCTTAGTATGACTATATAGGGGATTCAGTCCTTCACCTTATTTAATTAGTCAGTATAGTAATGAACACTTTGAATTAAATCAGTAAGCCCCATAGTTTATTACAATCTTTTATCCAGCTGTTTTAGGGGCGGCAAAAAAGGGTTTATGCTACCGTCACCCGACCGACAGGTGACCGATCACAGACGGAGCACGACCCAAAAATTGCACAGAGTTGCCTCTTGAATCTATGTCAACACCAGAAACGAGCGTCCACGCAGTTTGCATACTCTCAATGCACTGTATAATGTGTGTGAGCTTTCTGCATTCATCTCGGTTTCATCGATGTCATTTAGCAAATGGGATGGGATCCTTATGGGACATAGATTGGGATGCCATGTGGGACATAGGATGGGATGCCATGTGGGACAAGTGGTGGAATGCCATGTGGGACAAGGGATGGGATGTCATGGGGTGAGATGCCATGTGGGAGATATGGTAGAATGCCATGTGGGACAAGGGATGGGATGGGATGTCATGTGGGACATGGGGTGGGATGCCATGCTGGTCATATGATACCATGTGGGACTAAGTGTGAGATGCCATGTTTATAATTGACTGGGTCATATGATATGGGTATCAATTTGCATGGGTGGGCTTGACGGTATTTTTACCCTTCATATTCAAAATTATACGGAAAAGTGTGGGGGGGGGGGGTAGAGGGGGCAAATTACGACCCCGGGAATTATGGCCTTGACGAATAGGATTGGGTAAGAACTATTGTCCACCAATATTTGCTGCATATATCTGTATAGAGTGAATATTCCTGAAAAAATATTACTGGAAGTCGGTAGGCCTATCTTGTAGTTTGATTTTGTGACTTCAACTAACTCATCCATCCCTGCCTAACTTTTGGTAGAAACATTCTGCCCTTGCCAAGTGAGGAAAAGGACCTGAACACTGAAGTTCTCATAGGCACAGATCAAGAGGCAGGGAAGTGATTTCCCCCCTCCCCCACCCCACCCCTCCCCCTATAGATTACATTTGCAGATTTATTAGTGTACTATTTGCCTTAAAAGATTTCAAATTTCGACAGAATCTTAAGCTTTTATTTGACTTGTAAAATATTTTATGTATATTGTAGCTTTTCTGTGACGTACAAATTTTGAATGTTAATTTGTTTATTTTCATACATAGTTATTTCTAGGTTAAGAAATTTTGTCAAACTTAAGGTTCCATATGGATTTATTAATTGAAAAGCTGTCTAAATTTCGACCAAATTGAAGCCTTTATTTGGCTGTCAAATTAATAAAATTGGATATTGCTTTATGAAGCTTCATCCCCGGCCATAATTATCATCCACAAAGTGGGTGGGGGAGGGGAAGAGAACATGGAACATGTCTTCTTACCAAAAAAAGGAAGGGAGGGGGAGCAAGAGGCAAATTTTCCTCAAAATGTACTGATTTTTTAAGCTTTTACAGAAAAGTGTAGGTAAATTTTGCTTGTATACAATTCATTTTTGCAAAAATCTAACCTAAATTGTGATCATATTGAACCCATTGCTATAGTTTCGGCAAAATCAACATTTTACATCCAGTCAGTTGTACACCCCCATGCATAAAGTCCATGGTGATTCTTTATTGGGACAACATCATTGGGAGTGAAAACAAATTATAACTTGATGTTGCATTCTTACTATTCCCTGACAAAGCCCCTCCACCCCCTTCCCCTCCCCATACTTGATTGAGAATTTCCAGGAGTCCAAAATTTTCTCTTCCCCCATTTTTTAAACCAAACTAAACTGACATGCAGAAGAAACTATTCTTCTCAAAATATATATTGCATGGCATTTGGAGGTGGAATATAAGCTGTAAAACAACAGGAGCTTCAGATTTCTTAAATGTCTGAGTGTGAATGAAATCTGAAAGATTTGGTTTCATTATAAAAAAAACACATTGAAAAACAATTGAAATTCAATATAACATGCATGATAGGATAATTATGATGAAAATAAAAACAAAACAAGCAGATTTTTGCTTAAAAATTAAAAGAAATTAAATCAAGGAACAGAACTGAAAACTTTAACAAACCATAAAATTTGAAAAATTAACAAGCTAGAAAAGTCTAACAAAACAAAGCACTTCCTTTGATCTTTTGATTTTTTTAAGTTAATGATTGATGGAAATAAAGTAAAAAGAAACAAAACATTAAATCTTCAACAAGCGATGCAAAAATTATTAAAGCAATTCAAAAGTTTAATTCATTTAAGTGTTTAAAAAAGAACAAACGATAAAGAAGAATGATATGGGAACATAAAACTTCTATATCATTGAAATGTCAGAATGTGAACTTTAACTGAGGGCAGGGGCCGATGTAAAAATTCAAACTGAGTATATAGACTGGTGGATATACAACAAGGCTGAAGCATCCACCCAAAGATTGATTTTTGATTTTCACATTATGTCATGTATATAGTTAACTTCATAACCTCTTGATATTTTTCAATTTCTGATATTCCATTCTTTGTTATTATTATTAATATATATATACATATATATATATATTTTTTGTAGTATATCTTAAGGGAGGAAGGAGGAGGGGTGGGGGTGGTAGGGTTAAAAGTACATCTTTTACCAGAAAATATGGAGAAGCAAGATGTAAAAATAATAAGTTTCACCAGAAATATCAATATTTTTATGGAGAAGGAAAGTGGGCAGGGTTTATTTCCTTTACAATTAATTTCTTATGTGTCAAGAAAACTTGCTTGTTTTGGGAAAATGCAATCAAACTAGGATCAAACCAAATCAGAAAGACATGTGAGGATGAAATGGCTAATTGGGAGTCACTTTGGGAGTCACTAGAAGATTCGGTTGAAAATTTTAAGATAAAAAGGCTGTGTTAAGAGTAATTTTTTTCAGGGAATTTATTGTTCACAATATTATCACTGGCTTGTGTACAGTCTTCTTTACACGTTGCACCCTAACATTCTACTCCCACTCCTTCAATTGCCTAGTCTTAAATTTCAGGTTCATATATGCTGTAAAATTACATAACGAGTAAGAGTTCCTGGCACGTGTTTGATTTATGACACCACACCCCAATACTTTCTTTAATTTGAAACACGTGTTATTTCATCGGGAGTCAGCTGAAGTCAAAAAAGACAATCTACTTTCACCCTGATTCCACAGCAGCCCACCCTTCATAGGCTGGGGCCCTGGATTTATATGTAGGCCTTACCCGTACCTTCAAATTTCAATGTACTTGCAGCCTTGCAGGTGTTCATTTTTAATATGACTTAAATACTTAAGTATATGTAAAAATAATAGAAATGTGTAATCATTGTGAATACTGATTTATCATCATCGATGCACATCATTGGAGTGAAGAGCACATTTGCATAGAAGAAAATGTTTGATAAAGACTGATAAATGCTTAAATTTTCGGGGGTAATTTCGTCATCGTCGTACCTCTACTATATTTTCTTCTTGTGAGAGGTTACATCCCAAAGCTGCATTTGTATGGCCGAACCCGGATCAAAATAATAACTTTTTTCCAAAAACTTTTAAAGCCTCAAGTTGCATTTCTCTCTGTCACAATATCTGCAACCTATTTATCAACAGTCTGAATGAGTTAAGTGAGGATAAGGAGGGAGAGGGAGGGGGGGTTGCTACCCACTCATGGAGTAAATTGCAAGCTCCGCCTCCTGATTTATATTGATACTATGTTTTTTTTCTTTCTTCTATCCGAACGGGTAGCATAGGTGGGATTTGGGTGAAAAGGGAAATGCCCCCAACTTATTTTCTCCATATTTACATCTTTTGTATCGTGGTATATGCTTTGTATCTCCCCCCCCCCTTCCCCCTCCCCCCACAAACACACACATACATACACACTTTTGGTGGGTAAAGTGCAGTGGTGGCGCCATGGTTTTGCTCCTGGGGGGGGGTCTAAAGCCTATATATCGGACAAAATGTGTCACTTTACATATTTTCTTGACGGTAAGTGGGGGGGGGGGGAGTAAAATGAACTAGGGGTGAATTTCCCCGCATTGTAGCACCTCCCTTGGTAAAGTGATGACCATATAGCAATTACACTCCCTCCCGATTTTTCTTGAAACGGAATTAAACTTTAGTTTTAAATAGTGAAACGTAAGTAGCATTGACTTAGATGAGACTAACAAAAGAACAAACATTTATCACACCAAAGTTCCTAAGCAATACATTGCTTTAATGCAAAAGTGCACCTACGATATATGCACCCTGGGAATAATGTTTTCAGCACTATGGGTGGAAATGTGTGTTTCAGGAACCTGTATTTCCAAGAATTGATGCCAGCTTCTGTTCAGTGCATCTCCGACTATCACAGACAAAATATATGGATATACTGTATATTTGATTTTCAGTAAAAGATATAAATTGATGTAACAGATATAATGCAAACCATTAGGGTGATGCAAACTGAATGAAAGTAAACACCACATCTGTTTCTCATCAATAAAATGAATGAGTGACTACAGAATGTGAATGCAAGTGATATTGAAGGTAAAATACGACACAAAGTTTTCATTTTCATTTCAAACTTATAACAACACTTTGAATTTTGAATGCATGTATATTTCTTTTTGAAAAATATGATTCATTATATTTCGTGAATCTTTATTTCTCCCACGATAGACGTACTTATCATATATCATACAGCGATTTGGGCATACCATGCACACTATAGCAGTTATAGTAGGACTACAACAAAACACATCGTTGGCATAGAGCCATACATGAAACAAACAGGAAAAGGAAAACATTCAATGTATTTGCTTCTTTGAAAACAAAAATCAATAAAATCTGCTGTGAACTCCTTTTCAAGGTATTTGTCCTGATTTTTGGGGGAAGTTTGGTCGGGATTAATCGCTTAACGCTCGCAAATTTGGGTGATCAAGCGATTAGTGAATTAATCACAAATCAAGAACACTACCGTATTGTCTTCTAATTTTATTTTCTGTAAAAGCAACAAATTCCCTACATTTTCACTACAGCAGACACTCACCTATTACTTAATAAACATGTTTTCCATTTGTAATTAAATCGTAGTAACAAATTATTGCATAGGCAGTTTTGTTTACAATGTTTTCTTAAGGAGGATTGTGCTGTATTGTTATGTCTTGATGTTTGATTGTGTCATCTACTTTCACATTCAACAGGAAAGTGTGGGAGATCAGAATTATTCTGGTGCCTTATTTACAGGCTTTGAAAGCTTGGAATGTGGTGAGGGGAAATTCCCTTCTGGACTTGCCATTACGGAACAAAGTTTGTAGGATATTAATAGTGTGATGTGTTTATGATATTTGCAATAACTTACTACTGGCAGTGGTTTGGGTCATTTTTTTAACTTTTTATTTCTTTGAATTGTTTGTTATGAAACAAGAAAAGCTAAATATCATGATATGAGTTAACAAGGTTATTGGTTGCGTCCTTTCTGTTTCTGAAAAGCTGCTCAAATTTTAAGGTTTAAGAAGGTTATTAAGAGAGTAGGGAAAAACTGGCAAGTTGCAGAGAGAAATATTGTAATGAAATATATTAAAATTAAGTTAATTCATTTTCTCCTTTATGACCTCTCATGGAATGTGGGTGTGTCCTTCATGGTTTAAAGAACTCTTCAAGGTTGGGATTTGGCATGGCTGCTCAGTCTGGAGGTTAGGGGGTGGCGTGGGAGGGAGTGGGAGTGTTACATTACAGAGAGAGGAGATGTGGTGAAATGTATTCAAATCATTTTGATTGATTTTCTTTCAATGGGCCTATCACAATTATGTTTTGGTTAGCTTCATTCCATATCTGAAAAACAAAACAAATATATTCATCGACAAAGGCATGATTTGCCCTTTCCTGTGCAATTATTAATTCAAGTATTAGGTTGACCTTGAATAGAACAGAATATTTGTTACAATAGGTCAAGTTGTGTAGATACCATTGTGATTACAGCACATTTCAGAGATTATTACATTGCACATTATGTAATAATACTAATAAATGTATGTTAGGTGCTTTAAAGGGCCTACAAGGCACAGTAGCCTTTCAAAGTGCTTTACAAAGAAGTCAACCATCTATACAATCGTAAGACCGTAAAGGGATGTGATTGGCAGATCCTTCCTTGTAATACTGATATTTGTCCATATTTATTAGTAAACAAAGTAATTTTAATACCATTACCTTCGAAAGAAACTATTCCCAAAAATGTTATATCTTTCATTTTACCAATAGTAAGTATGTCTTTGAACACGTCATTCATATAAAAGCATGTGGTGGTCTATCAGGTGTGATCAGGGTTAGATTCTTGACCATTCACTTTGTGGACTTAGATAGCTGCTTTAATTGCTGTGTGACAATGGTGGTGACATCCGGCTCAAAGAGTAACTTGAGTAATGTGTCACAACAAATGGATCATGGATATCAAACTAATGAGTTGTGTTATTGAGTTCAGCATGTGGGTATATGAAAGTGCTGCTTGTTATTACTCAAGCACAGCATGAAAATGTCTTATTGATAAGATTTAAATTGATCCTAAAGTTCCTTAATATTCCATAAATATACATATAATTTTTTTTTTTTTGGGGAAGGGGACTACAGCTAAAGTCATTGTCATCAAATGTTGTGAATAAAAAGGTTAAGGGGAAACTATACGGCAACAGCCATGAATCACTCAGCAAATGTTTCATTTTCCTTTCTGTTCTGTTTTTATGAGTTTAATTCAATTTTATGGTGTTTTACAGATTTGCTGAAGAAGACTCAGATAAAAATATTGTATTTGAAGAAGGACAGATATCCAGAGAAGGTGCTCCTCTTATCAAGGGCGGAAAGTTGGAGAAGTTGATTGAGAGGTTGACGTATCATAAATACGCAGATCCCTCTTTTGTGAGGACATTCCTTACGACCTACCGTTCATTCTGTAAACCTCAGGAGCTGCTGGAGCTGCTTATACAGAGATATCCTTTTTGCAAGTCTCAAACTGTATTGCTTTTTATTTTAGAATGTTTTCTCATGTATCCCTATTGAATAGAGTGGGAAATTCTTAAAAGAATGGTCTTTAAATTTGGGAAAAACAACCAGATTTGATTTTACGTGAAAATTTGTAGGTATGAACAGGGAGATAGCTGCTGCTTCATATAATTCTTAATTGTTGACCATTGGTATCAGTATACAACTATTCTTTAAAAAATGTCAGATGTTTAAAAAGCAATAGATTGACATAAGAAATATCTTAAATTTGAATAAATGTTCATTTATTAACGTTTGAAAATTGAATAAAGCTGTAAGAAATTTGTGATTAATTTGAATGGGGATATTTGTTGCTTTCATAGTTAGGAGCAGACCTTAGAGTAGTGAGGGAGGGGAAGCTTTAACGGATTACTTTAGGGGTCAAGCAAGTCCATCTTATATGAAAGAGGACTTAAAAAAAAAAGATGGTGAAGAAAGCATTCAAAAATCTCATTCCGTTAAGGAGATATTTAAGTTTGGGTTTGGTATCATTTGTGTAGAAACGACTAAAGTCAGACTAGTTGTGATGTCACAGCCTCATATTCCTCAAAATCTTTATGTATTCCATCATTTTTTGTAAAAATCACTGGATATGTCAGGAAAGTAGTAAAACAGAATCTAGTAAGGGAAATTATAATTTACCACCTGTAGAAAGTTCGAGGAAAAATAAATGAAACTGTAAAAAAGTTCAATAAATTTTCTATAAAATACTTTAACAATTGTTAAGAATGTGAGAATAAGGGTGTCAACTTTTCATAGTAGACTTAATATGCCAGTCATATTTACTTAGATAAGGCAAGAGCTTTAAATTTGCATTTCTCTGTAACGGAATAAGATATTGAAGTAGTTTCTTCACCATTTTGTTTCTCTTATAGTCCTCTTTCATATAAGAAAAACTTGCTTGACCACTAAACTAATCCTTCTAGTAATTTTTCTTTCATATCACAACACATTGTGCAATGATTAATTTTGTCCTTACAAAAAAAGCCATACTTAAGGCTTGGTTTATAATATTTTGTAGTTTATTTATGTTACACATATAGCTTTTTAACAGAGTGAGTGTGCTTAGATTATGTCATGTTAGTCGCAATTTGATTTCATGAGATGTTCAGCTCTTCTTGTTAAGTCGAAACCGGTCATAGGTAGTAAAATGTTTTTGTAAATTCATCAGACAATTTTCAAGGAGCTTATTTATGAGGAATAGAAAGTAAGGCTATCTCCTTCTGATGCTATTTGTCCTTAATGAGAAAGATTACATTTAATATTCCAGAACCACCTCCATCTGAAGAGGAGCAAGCAGCCATGGATCGGGGTGTTACCATTGTCAGAGAAGATTTAAAGAGGTTTCGCAAGGAATATGCAAGGCCTATCCAACTCAGGTACATACTTGATCATGTTCTTTTGTAAAGATTTTGAAAGAATATCCTCTTGGTTGACAGTTCCATCTCATCCCACCCTCAACTTGTTATATTTTACGATTGCTGAAAGCGTAGATTATTTCTACAATGGATTTAGGCGTGGTTGAGAATGGTTGGTGCCTGATGAATCTCATATTCCAATTAGCGATCACGACCCTCGTGAGAAAATATCTCTTTATAGTAAAAGTTTGGATTTTTAGTGATGACATATGGAATTGTTTTGCCTGAGTGTCATATCTGTAGAAAAGGCAACATCTAGATTGAAATTTTGAAGAAGAAAATTGAAAATTTGATTTATTTAAAAAATTGATTATTTCAAGATAATTGATTAATTGAAATTATTAATTAATTATTCTAACAAATATTTTATGGCTACAATTTGTGTTCCTTTTGAGCAAATTTAAAAATTGATAATGACTCCTTTTTTTTTCTCCAAATTTTTGTTATGATTCTGAAAAATTATGAGTGGGTATTAAATGCAGAACAGTAGATCATGACTTGGCCAAGTTCCAAGTAAAGTTTTTTCATAAATAATTGAATTGTTGGATATCAGTATCTCCCTTCTAACTATTTACAGTTGTCTAATGGGAATTTATTTATTTATTATATTCAAGGGTTCTCAATGTATGCCGTAAGTGGGCAGACCAACATTTCTATGATTTCGAAAGGGATCAAGCCCTCCGGCAGCGTTTATTGGAGTTTGTGGACTCGGTCAGAGGGAAGGCTTTGAGGAAGTGGGTGGAGTCAATCAAGAAGGTCATCCACAGAAGGGTAGGTCAAAGATCAGAGGGTAGTGTAACATATTAAACTTAGTGGTTTTAAGCTATAGTGTATGTTAAGTCATTGAGAAAGTTTGATGTGATTTATTTAATGTAGACAGAATTCCAAGAACCTAATTCCAAGACCAAAGTTGTCATAGTGGTAACTTTCGTGAGAAACCTGTAAGTTGTGATAACTGAGTATAAATCGAGCTTTCCAGATGTAAGCTTTTGCTGTTAAGTTTCTCGTACGCTTGGTTCTTTTTGGTTCGCATGCGTAGCATTATGCGAACCTATGTTATGGCGATTACATCTGTCTGGCCGTCCACAGATTTGTCCTGAGATTTCCTCAGAAATGTTAAAGTTTTTTGAGAATTCCTCAGAAAATGTTTAAGTTTCTTCAGAGTTCCTCAGAAAAAATTAAAGTTTCTTCAGATATCCGTATGGAAGTTTGGAATTTCCTTATAAAATGTAAAAGTTTTTCAAAGATACTTAAGATAGGTTTAAAGACTAGTTTTCTTAAAAAGTCTACAATACATTTAATATTTTCTAAGAAGATAAGTGTAAAATGATAAAATTTTCCAATATTCTTCATAATCTTCAAGTCTCTCTTGTAGTACTTGAGATTTAAAATCCTTAAAATTCTTCAAAATATTGGGGCACCAACAGTTGTATCAGGCATGATTCTTTAAACTCCACCTTTATTATTGTGGTCATTTGCATAAAGTTGCTACAGTATTATGACCTGACCAGACTTTTTGATTAAATATGCTTAGTCAGGGAGTGTGACAGGATGTGATTGCATATAAACATAGGGAGGAATGTTATGTGGGACATGGATGGGGCCATAAAGGACATATGATTTAATATTTACCATGTTGTATACACCATGGGCTATATCAGGCATAATTATTTGACTCCACCTTTCTTTCTTATTCAACAACTCATTTACATATAAGTTGTTATATGAACTGACACTTTAATACATAGTATGCTCAATCAGGGACTGTGATAGCTAGGATGAGACTTTTTATGGAGCCTATGGGGTGTCATAAGAGACATAGGGTGGGATGCCATGTGGGACATGGGGTGGGATACCATGTGGGACATGGGGTGGGATGCCATGTGGGACATGGGGTGGGATGCCATGTGGGACATGGGGTGGGATGCCATGTGGAACAGGGTGGAATGCCACTTAGGATATGCGGTGGAATGCCATGCAGGACATAAGGTGAATTGCCATGGGATGGAATATCATGTAGGACATGGAATGGAATGTGGGACATGGCATCCCACCCTATTTTAACAAGTCATTTGCATATAAGTTATTATATGAAATGACACTTCCATACATACTGTAGTATGCTCAATCAGGGACTGTGATAGCTGGGATGAGACTTCTTATGGAGCCTATGGGATGTCATGTGGGACATGGGGTGGGATGCCATGTGGGACCTGGAATGGGATGCCATGTGGGACATGGGGTGGGATGCCATGTGGAACAGGGTAGAATGCCATGTGGGACATGGTGGGATGCCACGAGTAACACAGAGTGTGACATAGGTTGGAATGCCATGTGTGACATAAGGTAGGATGCCATGTGTGACATAAGGTAGGATGCCATGTGTGACATAGGGTAGGATGCCATGTGTGACATAGGGTAGGAGGCTATGTGGGACATAGGGTAGGGGGACATGGGATGTGGGACATGGGATGTGATGCCATGTGGGACAAAGTAGGATGTCATTGGGACATTAGGAGGGATACCATGCGGAACATATGGTGGGATGCTATGTGGAACATCAGGTGGGAAGCGACTGATGCGGGACACAGGGAGGGGTGCCATGTGGGACATAGGAAGGGATGTCATGTGGTACATATGGTTGGATTAATGTGGGATATTCATGTAGGATGGGATCCATGTGGGTCATAGCCTGGGATGCCATGTGGGACATATGGTGGAATGCCATGTTAGACACTGTATGGTGGTTTGCCATGTGGGAGATATGGTGGAATGCCATGTGGGACAAGGCATGGGATGTCATGTGGGACATGAGGTGGTATGTCATTTGGTACATGGGATGTGGAACATAGGGTGGAATGCTATGTGGGTCATATGATGGGATGCCCTGTGGGACATGGGATGGGATGCCATATGGAAGATATGGTGGAATGCCATGTGGGACATGGGATGGGATGCCATGTGGGATGCCATGGGGTGAGATGCCATGTGGAACATAGGATGCCATGTGGTACATGGGATGCCATGTGGGACTTAGTGTGAGATGCCATTTTAATAATTGGCCGGGTCATATAATATGGGTGTCAATTTGCATGGGCATGCAAACCATGAGGGTATTTACCGTTCTAGTTTAGTTTTAACTCGGTTTTTGTTTCCTGTTATAAATTGTATTAGAAAATGCCTTTAGAAATGGTATGTGAGGTGTGGAAATTCATGCCAAACGAACATGATATTGGGAGTCTATTTTGTGGCAAGATATAAGTTTCAGATTTCAAAATAAACTTTGCCTCATGCTAATTTTCATAAAAGTACAATTTGCAGAGAAAATAATTCTGAGTTTTCTGTTGATTGTATAGTGCACCATAACAATGATGCAGATAAACTATGAGACAAAGACCTTTCGGGGTTGTGAATGGTGGTTTAGACTGTTCCCTTTGTGGCATAGATTGCTAGTCTCAGGTTTTGAGAGCTCTTAATTATCCCCTTGCCAACAAAGTTGGTGAAGAGGGGATATAGCATCTTTACCATTGGTCTGTCTGTTTGTTTGTCCACGTGCATTGTTCATGAAACCTCATGCATTGATCAGCTACTGGGGAACAACAGATTTCTATCTTTGGAAAGGAATTCTAACTATTTTTCTGGCTCACTTGAATGGGAATTTATATAATGTGAAACTATTGCCACCAAAGGACTTATGACAAATGCATTCCTGACATTAATAGCAATTAGAATGTTTGTTCTGGCATGAAAAAAATCAAACAAATGAGCCTGATGCCTTAGAAGAATGTGTAATGAAGTGTTTTGTGGTGAATAGAAATATAGACAAGAAGTCTCCAAATTAATCTACAATAGCTATTCATTCTGATGGTAGATAGATCAGCTGTATTTGGTTTATCAAGGGAAATATCAAGTTGAGCATGTTTTTATGGGGATTTAAGATGTACAGGGTGGGATATGGCTAGAGTTGGAATTAATTATGAAATTTCCTACGGTTCTGAGAAATGGTGTTAAAAATCTTCATATTAATGTAGTACATACATCTTTATATGCTTCCATCATTCGTATTTAATGTACTATTCATCGCACAATTACACCCAAGAATTTTTTAGGGCACATGTTTACCATATGTACTGTTGCTTAAGAAGTCTTTTTTAAAGATATATCAACAATATGTATTATTATTTAAAGAAAAAGAACATTCTTCCTGCGTATCCCCGTTTCTCTCGCACTTAAAACTGCTGGAACTGTATATTTTTCCAGATCTAGATATGGCGTTGGAACATGAAGGGATAGTGTGTGGGACAGGGTGGCTTGGTATATGGGATGTTATCTGGAATTTAGGTGTGATGGCATGTGGGATAGGATGGAATGGCCTGTGGGACAGGGTGGGATGGCATGTGGTATAGGGAAGGATGTGATGTGGTATAGGGAAGGATGGCATGTGATGGGGTATAGGAAAGGATGGCATGTTATGGGGTATAGGGAAGAATGGCATGTGATGGGGTATAGGGAAGGATGGCATGTGATGGGGTATAGGGAAGGATGGTATGTGATGGGGTATAGGGAAGGATGGCATGTGATGGGGTATAGGGAAGGATGGTATGTGATGGGGTATAGGGAAGGATGGCATGTGATGTGGTATAGGGAAGAATGGCATGTGATGTGGTATAGGGAAGGATGGCATGTGATGGGATGTCATCTTGATTGCAGGTGTGATGGCATATGGGTCACGTGGTGGAAAGACATCTGGATTTTATGTATAATTTTCTACAGGGTGGGATGTAGGATGGGATGGCATGTGGAAAAGAGGGCGAGGAGGCATGTGGGACAGAGGGTGGGATTGCATGTGAGGGAGGCATGTGGGACAGATGGGATGGCATGTGGAAAAGAGGGCGAGGAGGCATGTGGGACAGAGGGTGGGATTGCATGTGAGGGGAGTTATATTGTTTGTGATGTCTGGTTTCTTTTATCAATCCTCTCATAAAGGCCCTTTTAAATCATTAAGAAACTTGTGTAAAATATGATAATGCATTGTAACAGATACTTGACACAATTTTGCTTTGTCCATATGTTAAACATGGTGTTGAGGTGCTAAGAAAATTAAAGTAGGTGGTATGGCATCTGCTTTCCATCAGCCATGATGAATTAATTGCTCAAATGTGAATTGCAAAGTGTCCCATATGAGCCTATGTGACAAAGAGGGTTTTGGATCATACATTTATTCTACTTCTTATTATTTGTAAAACCTTATTGACAACAAATGCAATAATATACAGATGACTCCAAACAGATATACCACTTCAAATTATAGATTTTACAACAGCGCTGTTTGTGCTCAATTTAAAATTGAAATAGTACTTTCTAAATGATATTGAACAAAATGTGAAATATTTCAGAGGAAGGTAGTTTTTCTCCTGATGAATACTTTTTTGGTTTATTCTAATAGCTTTGGTACTCCATTGAAGAGTTTATTGTTAATTTTGTGTTCACAATGTGGTAAATGGTGTTTGTTTTATTGCACCTGCAGACGGAGGTTGAGGAAAGCAAGAGGCAATTCAATTTTGAGAAGGACCCTCCATCAATCGAGTGGCACATAGCAAGAACACCCAATGAGTTTGACCTCATGTCTGTAAGTACTTACTCAGTTTCACAGCAAAACCGAATTGATATTTCCCTTCACATTTGCATGTGAGATGGACATAAGAGTATATGGGATTAAGAGCAAATCTATTGTACTGCTTCTTTAATTTGATTATCACATGTATAGACATCTGCAGAATAGATATCGTGACTGAAATTATCTTTTTTCTTTGGGTCATGAAAAATAATCCAAGTGTGCCACAGGAATGAAATTGGGGGGGGGGTGTATTTCCTCCTTGTGGATTTTTCATGATATTAGGATGCCATGAAAATTTAATTTTGCCCAAATGATAATTTAGGAAAAGCGTGATACCCATAAAAAATCTCTATTGGCTTTCTTCAACTGTTTATGCTAATTGAACTGTGTAGAAAAACAAGTTGTTCACTATGTTTAAACAAAAAGTGGAAACCTTTAGTTGATAGGGTTAAGATAGTGTGGTATGCCTTACACAGATCTGCAAAGTACATTACTACTATTTTTTCCACAATTTCCTTTGTTATTTGCAGCTCCATCCGATTGAAATTGCAAGGCAGCTGACGTTACTGGAGTCTGAGCTTTACCGAGCGGTCAAACCATCTGAACTGGTAGGATCTGTCTGGACCAAGGAGGACAAGAATCGCACCTCCCCGAACTTACTGAAAATGATTCACCATTCAAACATGGTAATTATTAAAGGCTTTTCTACACAAGTAATGCATAATCAAAGCGCTTTACAATTAGACAATGCAACATTGAGGCTCATAGCTATGCCCTCAAGCCTGTACTATTACCTTGCTCTGATCCCTTATTCTGAGCACCAAGTGAGACAGCAGCAGGTCCCTTTTTTGAAGTCTTTGCTATGATACGACCGGAGATTGAACCCGCAACCTTTCGGCTGGAAAGCTAGTACTCTTTCAATTGAGCTAACCACTTGGTTCAGACACCTTTTAATAAAGCATATAGCTCCTCAAAAAGTCAAGTGGACTGTTTTAGAAATAAAAGTTGACTTTTGTCATTCTTTATCTTACGAGTCCATGGGTAAAATCATGATTTTGGTGACTTTCAGAAATTCATGTTGGCTTTACTTGTCGACCGAGCGCATCTTTCATTTGTATAATTCTATGGCTATGACAAATAATGTATGGTTGAGACATTCCTGGAAAAAATGACATCAGGGCCTACGAATGGAAGTCAGAAGTGGTTTAGGTATTGGGAGCAAGGACCAAAAAGTAAAAGCTTTCTTGCGGAATTGGAATGCGCAAATACAAATAATTTGAAAGCAAGAATATTTCCTTGCAGATTATTGACGTGAACCTGCATAATGGTCCCAAATATATAATTCCATTAAGTTTAAAAATATAGTGATTGTTTTACCTGTCTTGGGTGTATAAAAAGTAAAGATAATAATAAATAAATAAAAAATGTACAAGAAAATATAAACAACATATTTCTAAACTGATTGGATGGGTGGGATGGTAGGACCAAAGTCACATACGTGCCATTCACATAGCTTGAGGAAGACCACTATTGTGGGAAAAGTCACCAATATTTGGTTTTAGTGCACATAGGCGATGTCTCAAGTAGCTTTTTTTGGGGGAGTCTAAAACACAGAGGATAATTGATCACCATTTGAAAAATGAACAAATGAATAAGATTGCAGGACATTTGCTGTGTTGGTTAAAACGAATTTGAGTTATAGTTGAACAAAGTTTGATTGGTTTGTGATATATGTTAACTTTGTGATGTATGACTGGGTGGACAGCTCAAAATCTTTATGAAATTCTTGACTGTTTTTCCCGAAATTTCAGTCACTGAAAATGATGTAAATTCTATTCCTGCTAGAATTTGATTGGAGGTGTAATAAAGACTTACAGATTTACATAATAATTTGTGTAATGATGCCTGAGATTTTAAAATGCTGTAAAATGGTAAATTTGTAACCGATTTTAATGAAGTTATTTGCTTCTTTTTTAGTTTATAATAACTTTTATTAGCAACTTAACTGATGTTGTCTCTGCACGTACACAAACCTTTAAGATGCGTCACTGCTGAATTCCATTTGTTGATGGTTCTACTTTGTCCTGGTTAGTCATGCCATTGTTTCAGCTGTTCTTTTGTGACTGATTAGATTATGATAATGATGAAGACAAAGATAACTACAATGCTGAAGACAAGAGGCTATACGATTACACTGCATAGTTATTTTTATTGTGGTATTATGAGGCAACCATTGTATAAAAGAGGAGTTCAAAAGAAATGAAATGGTGAAAATAGCACTCACAAATCTTATCCCGTTAAAGAGACATTCACGTTTTTTATTTCAATTTGTAAAATATTTTTAATTTGATTTTTTTTAGAACACATTAACAATTGTCCAGAGAGTGGGAATGAGGTTGCTATATACACATGAGTCAGAATTTTAAATTTGTTTATCTCCTTAACAGAATAAGATATTGAGCCTGAGGTAATTTTGAAGTTCTTTTTTATATAAGATAAACTTTCTTGATTAATCAACTAATTCTTTGATATTTTTCTTCTTTTTTTTTTGCAGTTAATTCTGTGGCTGGAGAAGTGCATTATAGAGACAAAGAATTTTGAAGAAAGGGTGGCAGTTGTTTCTAGAATTATTGAAATTATGATGGTATGTAGAAATAATTACAATTATTTTACCAAGTAACAAGTAGTTTTCTTCATGTTTAAATTTGCTGTTAAAATGGCCAAAATTATTGTTTGGGGAAACAGTGATTCAACAGAATTGAGTAAATTCAGCTGTATGAAAGTTAAACAGAGTAGAAAATGGCTGTTTACAGTGTATAAAGGTATGCAAATGATGGCAACCATGCCCATGGTTCTGTTTGCAATCATTGAATTAAGGTTCTGCATGGTTTAGGACAAGGGTTCTTAATTAATTTTTTCCAAGGGCCATCATTTCACAACAACCTTAGGCCGTGGGCCAATCGCATGATAAAACCAGCATCACGTGACAAACAAAACCCGTCAAAAAATCCCTGAATAGAAACAAGCGGAGAGCGCACACGATAAGAAGGATATATGCCAGATGTCACCGGTTCTCTTAGCAGCCTTCCTTTGACAAGTCGCGAATCTGCACATTTGATAACGGAACTAATGATAATATTTTGCTTGATAAGCTTCGATGTTATAGTAGATCTGCCTAGGAAAAAACAAAATAAACAAGTATTTTAGGACTTTTACTGATCTCATTCAGGATTTTTTTCCCACTACTACTATTTTTGCGGGCCAGAGTGGATTTAACATTGGTTTAAGAGATTAAACAGCAACAATATCAGTATATTGCTTAGTCGATACGAATATATATTAGTGTGCAAAATTTAGTGCCCAATGAAACCTTGTTCCATACTACTTGGATTTATGCAAGTATATGGTGCTATTATAGTTTTTTCCTTCTGGTAGAAAGTACAGCAGGCAGCTCTGTATTTAAGTGTCAATTATACATTTGCTCTGACAAGGGCAAAGACTACCTTTGCTGTGTTTGTTATGAATATTATAAAAGACTACGAATTTACCATCACAAATTTGTCTATATATTGGTATCAATCAATTTTGAATATCACAGATATTGGTATGGACAATAATGAGTTAATGATGGTTTACCAATGAAATGTTTGTGGCTTACTAATAGCCCTTGCTAAATTCCATTTGTGATCTGTATTTTACTTAACAATGAACGATAAGGATTCTCCTGTAAAAGTTCTAGAGCTTATGTTTGAATCTCTCTACTGTTTTTGATCAAATACCTGACTTTAATTATTAATCCAATAGGTCATTTGATAGGTTGAGTATTTGCATGCCAGTCAGTAAATCAAGGTATTTTGGAAAAAAACATCTTAGATTTAAGTTGAATTTCTGTGTAACTTTTGATGTGGGTCATTGTACTGCTAAACAACATGAACTTCAACCTTTCATTCATTTTCTTTCACTTTTTATTCCAGGTTTTTCAAGAGTTGAATAATTTCAATGGAGTTTTGGAAATTGTGAGTGCAATCAATTCATCAGCCATTCACAGGCTAGAACATACATTCAGGGTAAGTAGGGGGTAAGTACAATTAGTGTACAAAGCTTTCATTTTACTTTTATAATATTACTTGTCATAATTAGTATATGATAATTTACATTTCGTTTAGCTGTCAAAATCCAAGTGTGTCATAGGTAGAAGGAGTTAGGGGGGGGAAACTTTCCTCCTGTTGGATTTTCATCCTGATATTATGATGCTCTCTCTGTCCACATATCAAACTGAGCTAATAAAAAATTATTTGTGGAAAAAAAAATTATGATTTTAGAATGTAATCCTCACTTTTGGATAAAATGCCACTTTTCTGCATACACATTGTAAAGTACATTGAAAGAATATTCCCATAGAATTTCATTTTAATATATTTGATAGAGGACAATAAAAGAAACAGATTGGTGAAAAAACCAAGTAAAAAATCTTATTCCTTCAAGAAGTTATTGAATTCTAAAGATTTTTCTTGTCTGCCTAAAAAAGATTGTTGGTTTAAGTCGTCATGATGATGTCATCACAGCCATTCATGTACTATTCTTTATGTATTTCTTGAAGAATAATTTCTTTTTTTCTAAATGATTGGGAACATTTTTTCTTCAAAAATGATTAAGACTAGTGTAAAGTAAAAGTTACAATGTTTTCCAATCTATTCTTGCTACTTATATTTGAAAAATCAGTAATTAATTTTTAAAGAAATACATAAAGATTAGTACAGGAACTGTTGTGATGACATCATAATGATGACTTAAACTTAGTACAAAAGTAATGTTTATGTTAGCAAGAAAAATCTTTGATAAAGTTCAATAACTTCTTTTCGGAATGAGATGTCAACATAGTTTTTGTACCAATCTGTTTCATAATTTGTTTCTCTATCAGATACATACAAATGAAATTCCCTGGGAATATTCCTTTGAAGTTTGCCTCCTTTGGTTGTTCTGGCAGGAGATAGATGCACACCACTGGTGGGACATTATTTTATTTTTATAATAAGGAGATGCAAATAGGTATATGGCTATTACCATTAATTTAAAAACGACCTTCTTGTGAAATCAAACTTGACCATTTCTTTCCCACCTCCAGGAACTTTCTCCGAGGAAGAAACAGGCATTAGAGGATTCTAAAGAATTAGGCCTGGACCACTACAAAAAGTACAGTGAGAAACTGCGATCAATTAATCCACCTTGTGTGCCTTTCTTTGGTATGTACTTGATATTTCTTTGAACTTTGACTGTTGACAAGTTTCATCAAAATGTCGACCAATCGTTGACAATAATTTTCATATGTCTTGTTGCTTCAATCGTTTCACTGTTCAGTTTTATTCTAGCTACTTTTCTCTTGCACTATCGTTTGCATAAGTGTACATGACAAGGTCATATGGAAAATGTCCCCAACCCTGAAATATTAAGAATTTTGGATGATTTTGGATTTGATTTTTGTATATCTCTTGTCATATGTGAAGTTTTCTATGAAAAGTAATATCTAATAGATTGGTCTAAATTTCTTTTTGAGAATGGGTGACATATATTATTGTTTTACTGGATTCAAAATAGGACTTGGGAAAAATGTCCTTAAAAAAAAAAATTGTGAAAATTATAGAAAGTTTTAAGGCAATTTAATTTTAAGGCAATGGGTTTCCACTGAAAGCAAGTCAGCAGGATTGCAAGTGCAGAGGAATTTGGCAGACAAATTTCAAGGTGCCCTACTGATAAAAAGATTATCTTTTAGTGACATCAAGACCCTTATTCTTTCCTTCACAGGAATGTACTTAACCAACATACTCTTCATTGAGCAGGGAAACCCAGACTTTCTTGCAAATGCCCCTGAGGGTCTTGTCAATTTCAGCAAAAGGAGGAAAGTCGCAGAGATCACGGGAGAAATTCAACAGTTCCAGAACCAACCGTACTGCCTCACTTGCGAAGAAAGTATAAGGGTGAGTACCATCCACTCAAACAAATCAGAGAGGTCTACCTTTACTTTCATTTTCACTTTTAGTTGAATTTAGATGAATGAGTGGTTGAGTGGTAAAGCAAGTTCATCTTTTATGAAAGAGGACTTACAAAGGAAACAACATGGTGCAGAAACTGCTTCAGTTCTACTTCTCCTTAAGGAGACATTCAAGTTAAAAGTTTTGTTTTTAGCAATGACTGAAATCAAGACTCCTTGTGAGGTAAAATCCTCACATTCCACAAAATCGTTATGCATTTTATTGTATGTTATAATGATTTGTGTCTTAAAAGCCGTTGGGTATTTCAAAAAAGTACTACAACAGAATCTACCAAGGTAAATATCATTTTGAAAAATATTAGTAGATAGATAGAAATAGTACAAGGCCTAAATTAAGTTGCAATACAACATATTAAGAGTTGTTGAAATAGTAAGGATATGACATCCTTCTTAGTCAATTTTCTACACCAATCAAATTCATGCAAAGTAAATTTTGTATGCCAATCAAATTCATACAAACCTGCTACAACTTAAGATTAGTTGAGGGGTCAAGCAAGTCTACCTTATGTAAAAGAGAACTTCAAAATAAACAAAATGGTGAAGAAAGCATTCAAGAATCTTATGCCGTGCAGGAGATATTTAAGTTTAGAGTTTGGTATCATTTGTGCAAAAACGACTGAAATCAGACTAGTTGTGATGTCATAGCCTCAGATTTCTTAAAGTCTTTATGTATTCTATCATATTTTGTCCTGTGATTTTGTGGCTTAAAAACCATTGGATATTTCAGGAAAGTAGTAAAATGGAATCCAGTAACGGTAAGTATAACTTGCCATCTGAAGAAAATTTAGGAGAACCTAATTTAAATAGTGAAAATGTTAATTAATTTCCTTTAAAATACTTTTAACTCTTGTTAAGGAAGTGATGATGAGAGCACCAACCTATAGTAGACTTACTACACCAGTCATTTCTACATAGATAAGACAGAGCTCTAAACTTGAATATCTCTTTAGCAAAATAATATGTGGAAGGAGTTTCTTCACTATTTTGTCTCTTTTAAAGTCTTCTTTCATATAAGAACAATTTACTTAGCCCCCCCAACTAATCCTTTAAGCATTCTATATCTCCAGAATGGAGCAAGATCATATCACCGTCGTTTCTTCATAGTTTTATTGTCTTTTTGCTAACGGAAATGATTCTTAATCTTTTAATCTTTTATTTTGTTTCTCTCCAGAATTTCTTTGAACATTTGAATCCCCTCCAGAGCATGAGTGAGAAGGAATTCAGCGACTTTTTGTATAATGAGTCTTTGGATATTGAGCCTAGGAACAGCAAGCAGCTGCCAAAATATGTGAGTACAATATTGTATCAATGTTATTTACAGACAGATAACAAGAAGTTCTTTCACTGTATTTACAACAGGTTAACCCTTACTCTACCACTCGGTGATAATATCGCCGTTTTCAAACCTCCTTTTTGGTGAGCATACGAAGCATAATGCGAACCTATGTAATGGCGTTTTCGCATCCACAGTTTTTTCCTGAGATTTCCTCAGAAAATCTTAAAGTTTCTTGAGAGTTCCTCAGAAAAAGTTAAAGTTTCTTCAGATATCCTTATGGAAGGTTAGAATTTTTTTCTAAAGATAAAATCGGGACCTTACCAAACTCATATAGGAGTAATCTTAGTATTAATTTAAAGCACTCAAATATATCTTTCACAAAAAGTAGCTTTTTTGTAGGAGTCATATTACAGATTTTTGAAAATGGGTAAAACTCAATAATTGCTTTTCAAGAAATGTATTTTTTTTTTATATTTTGCAATAACTTCAAGATAACATTTTTGCTTGAAATGCAAACACACCAATTCTAAGACATAATAGTATTGATTTCTGGTCTTAATTTTTTATAATCCCTACCTGCAGTCTTTTTTTTCTGGAATAATTTCTTCAAATTTTCATGAATTTTTGCCATTTTCACCCTATTTAAAAAAAAAAAATCCTGTACCAAAATTGTACATTGCACACATTTTGTTGAACTGCCATTCGAAACTGCTTGCAATTTCTTTTCATTTGATATATGAATAAAGGCACACCCCCTCTATTTGGATCCATTGCTAAAATAATTAATTACACTACATCATATTCATTGATTACGTAGTCTAGTGGGTGTGAACGCGTACCAGGTTAGAGTCCCGCTGAGATTACTGCACTGTAATTTTTCTGCCGCGGTTTTCAGGGGTCATTTGACTAAAATCATTTTCATCTTTCCCGTCTTGCTAAAAATGGTAGATAAGCATCATTGAAAAGGAAATTTGGTAAAGAATCTAAATATGTGACACAAATCTCTTGTTTTCAGTATTTACAAGAAATTATACTCGTGCAAAGATTGACCAATTTATTTGTTGACCAAATTTAAGCCATAAAATGGTTAATTTGCATATGTTTGTCCATTTTTTGCTAATCTGGCTCAAAAGATCGATATCTTGGCTTCCATTCAAACCAATCTTGTAGCGAAAGAAAATGAAATGAAAGTTGTCAAAAATGCATATGAGAGAAAAGTTACGAAAATTGGGCTTGCATTTTTCAAACTCCTGGTAATTGAAAATAGGAAACAAATCACCATCAAAATCAGTTACAAATTGAGCATTTTACAGCTCTTTTTGCATATATTTGTATAGTTTTGCAAATTTGTTATATATAAACAGGCTTAACTCTCTGTTTATGTATGTAAATCCATTGTTTTTTAACAATTTTACACAATTGCCTGTCATATCTCTCGTATCATGTCATATAGTTCCGTACTGTAAATATGCAAAGAACAAATAATTTAAACGAAACAAAAATGAAATGCAGGTAATTCTGACAAAAACGAAAAGAAAAGAGATCTTTGCCTCACCCCCTTTGGTTTTCAAACCTCCTTTTTGGTGAGCATACGAAGCATAATGCAAACCTATGTAATGGCGTTTTCGTCTGTCCGGCCATCTGGCTGGCCGTCTGTCCACAGTTTTTCCTGAGATTTCCTCAGAAAAATGTTAAACTTTTGTGAGAATTCAGAAAATGTCAGTTTCTTCAGAATTCTGCAGAAAAAGTTAAAAGTTTCTTCAGATATCCTTATGGAAGGTTAGAATTTCCTTACAAGATGTTAGTTTTTTAGAGATACTTCAGACAAAATTGAAGACTAGTTCCCTTAAAAAGTTGACAAAACATTTGATATTTCCTTAGAAGATAGCTGTAACATGATATAATTTTGCAATATTCTTCAAAGATCCTCAAGCGTCTCTCGTAGCACTGGAGATTTAAAATTCTTTAAAATATTTGGGCACCAATGGTTGTATCATACATGATTATTAAACTCCCCCTTTATTATTGTGCTCATTTGCATAAAGTTGCTACAGTATATGAACTGACCAGACTTTTTTATTTAGCATGCTCAATCAGGGAGTGCGACAGGATGTGACATAGGGAGGGATGCCATGTGGGACATGGATGGGGCCATGCGGGACATATGATTTAATATATACCATGTGGTATACACCAAGGGCTATATCAGGTATAATTATTTGACTTCCCCTTTTTTTCTTATTCAACAACTCATTTGCATATAAGTTATTATATGAACTGACACTTTAATACATAGTATGCTCAATCAGGGACTGTGATAGCTAGGATAAGACTTCTTATGGAGCTTATGGGACGTCATGTGAGACATAGGGTGGGATGACGTGTGGGATGCCATGTGGAACATAGGGTGGAATGTCATGGGATGTGATGTCATGTGGGACATGGAATGTCATGTGGGACATGAGGTGGGATGCCACGAGTAACATAAAGTGTGACATAGGTTGGGATGCCATGTGTGACATAGTGTAGGAGGCTATATGGGACATAGGGTAGGAGGCCATGGGATGTGATGCCATGTGGGACATAAAGTAGTATGTCATTGGGACATTAAAAGGGATACCATGTGGAATATATGGTGGGATCCAATGTGGGACATAAGGTGGGATGCCTTGTGGGACATTAGGTGGGAAGCCACTGATGCAGGACAGGGTGGGATGCCATGGGGGACATAAGGAGAGATGCCATGTGGGACACGGATGAATGCCATGCGGGACATAGGGAGGAATGTCATGTGGTATATATGGTTGGATTAATGTGGGACATACATGTAGGATAGGATGCATGTGGGACATAGAGTGGGATGCCATGTGGGACATGTTGGAATGTCATGTGAGCCATATGGTGGAGTGTCATGTGGGAATGTCATGTGAGCCATATGGTGGAGTGTCATGTGGGACATATGGTGGAATGCCATGTGAGACATACTGTATGATGGAATGCCATGTGGGACATGGGATGTCATGGGGTGGGATGTTATTTGGCACATGGGATGGGATCCATATAGGACATAGGGTGGGATGCCATGTGGGTCATAGGATGTGATGCCATTTTTAAAATTGGCCGTATCATATGATATGGGTGTCATTTTGCATGGGCATGCGAACCATAATGGTATTTATTGTTCTTGTTAGAGATTACTTTTAAGAAATAGTTTTTTTATTGCATGAGCTGTCTTCCTGTTGATATATCACAAGTATCATCCATTTTTTTCCTTTTCATTCTCTCAATTTCAGCCGAGAAAGTACGATTACTCCCTAAAGTCTCCTGGCATCAAACCAGCAAGACATATCAGTCTACCAGGAAGCAAAGGGCCTGGGACGCTACCAGCAGAACTCAAGTCACCTAGTTGTCAGGTGAGAGACGGTTGCACGTTGCTTCTGTTATGTTAAAGTTTTCTTTGAGAGACCCTCGCGGTCATAGTATCAGCTTGGTAAACTAAAGGTCCCAGGTTCTATTAACGTCTCTGAGTTATGAAATAAGCCACACTGACCAAAGCAACATGGTGACTAGGTGGGGAAAACAAACCTCAAATCTGCAATCATGCATTACCAATGCATTGACATTTAGTGGTTTGCGAGGCCTGTTGCAAGCTTTGGTCCATTTATGGCACTTCTCCAGATCTTTAAAGTTTTTAGCAAATGAAATAAACCAAATTCAGTTTGCTAATTGTTCTGGGTAACAGTAAGCGCACTTTTTGTTCACCATTTTGTAGTCACTCCGTCTGTGTGCTCAGAAATTTGTTTTGTGCAGTAATTTGCATTAACTACATGAGTGCATGCTGCTAGCTAGTTGTACTGTACCAGTACTACATAGGATGTTTGCCCCACTTAGTTATGCAGATTTTGTTGCTAGGCAAATTTATTGGTGATTGGTTGAAAAAGTTGTCAATCATCTAAGTCTTACAGGTTAATTTCTGGTAGGTTTTTGATTATTTATTCACCAGTGCTTCACAACTGGTTTATCCAATGGCCGTAGACATGTCTATATAACCTTAGCTGTTGATAAATGGATCTAAATAACCGTTATATCTACCTACCTTCCATTGAAGTGAAGAAATTGATTATGTGAAGTAGTGAAGAAAGAAATTAGGGTTCCATCAAATTTGACCTTATTCATTCAATGTTCGAGTTTTTTTGCAAATTTCACAGATATATTATCCACAACAGATCAATAACTTCATGTCTCCATAGCCCACAGACCATGTGAGGGCATAGCTTACTTGAATATTCATATTAACCAGAAAATTGCTGAATCTCTTAGATATTTCTTTTATTTGGGGGACAAAATAAGGTACAGAAATTATGTATGGTTGATTCGAACCTTATCCTAAAACAAGATTTGATCTTTTGTGTATTGTTTATCATATTTCTCATACGCTTTGGTTTATTTTGTACAAACATTGGTGTTGTTTTTATGAATATTTTGCTTATTAAGTGTTACTAAGTTAATATTCGTTAGGACATAGTTTATCTTTGCTTTGTATGGCTTCTGGTTTGAGATGTTTTTCCTTTTCTTTTACAATACTTTGTTATGTGTGTTTTTCTGTAGTCTATCCAGGACATCATTTTCCAGATTTTATTCTTTTAAACTGATCTATTATTTTATTATAATTATTCTTCACTTTTTGTTGTTCAACCCCTCCAAACAGCCAACCACCAATATTAATTATTTTTGTCATGATACTGCAATTTTTTTCCTCATGTTGAATCCATTTTAACACGTATTGGTCATATCATTGATGTTGATCCATAATAAATAAAACATCAAAGATAATGAAAAAACTGTCGAAACACGTTAAAGTGCTCTATAGAATTGAATAAGGTAATGTTTGTATGCATTTCTCAGTTTAATAATTTTAATTAGTTTTATATTCTTCAGCTGAAATTCCATTTTTAACACAAAATTTAACAAGTCTATTTTCAGTTATAATTATTTCACCAAACATAAAATCAATAATTTTTAGTTATTTTGATTATAGAATAAAGTTATTTTACAAGTATCTCATTTTGCCAATATTGTACAGTTATACTAGGATTTCACTAAGATAATGATAAAATGTCTTGGCAAATTATACATGAGTGTCATGAAGGACAGAAATATTGATTCATTTGACGTTTTTTCTCTTGTTTTCCCTGGATATTAGAAAATACAAGATGATGAAAGCACATCTCCTAAAGGAAGTAGTGCAACGCCGCCCTCTCCTCGCACTCCAACTACTCCCTCTGGTCCATCTTCCCTCACTTTTGGTGATCAGTTCTTCAACCCTCAGGGAGGTAAGCATATTTACATTGTAAATCAGAATTGCAAACACATCACCCTAGTGATAAAACACAGATCATATGACTGATAAGAATTGTTGATCTATTTCGATAAAGTAAATATGTCTGTTTAAGACGGGTGAAACACAATTTTCGTTGGACAAAACTCATTGGAACACTGCGTACAAATTTGTACTGATTATATGAACACACTTTTTTTATTCTTTATTATTCAACATGCATACATTATGAATTAATAGTACATTTATTTAGTGGTTCTTCATTCCATATATTATCATTTTTAGTTATTGTTGTTTTATTCTCAGGACATTTGCATAATTTCCAGTGTTGACCATAATTGATATTTTGTTGTTGTTGTAAATTTTATAGGCTAAATCACAGAAAATACAACATTAGGAAGGGGGGAGGGGGGGGGGGGGGGTAAGAAATTTTAAATCGAGGAAGTTAATAATCAGAAACTCAGAGAGATAAATTTGTAGCTCTTTTTATAATAGCCTCTAGACAGTCATGGATTGTAAACAATTTTTCTTTGTTATCAGTGAAGATCAGTGACTGTTTAGGAAATGAATACATGGTCTTAATTGGGATACACAACTATGAATAGAGAGAATCTTGTTTTTTCCATCCAATTGTGCATCCGATTCATGTCTTGTACAGATTAGGCATCTTGCACATGACGTCCAGTGATATTCTCTCTGACATATGATTTCAGGGCTCCCGGTAAACCTTTAAAAACCTTTGAAAACCTTTATTGACAAATTGAACCTTTATTCCTTTAAAAATAACCTTTAAAACCTTTAAAAACCTTTATTTTCAAAGTTAAGTAAGGTAAATGATTGGAGTGCCAAGGTTTTAGCTTCATTAGTAAGTATACACATCCATTTAATAGCATATCTGTTCTCAACACACATTTAAAAAGTAGCAGAACCAAAATAAAATTTCTAATTTCATGTAAGTAATGGACTTTTGGCACCACCAACTGCCTTTTGCCCCAGAATATGCTCATTGTATGAAAATTTATTCCATGAGTTAACCTTTATAAACCTTTTTATTCAAATCCAAAACCTTTAAAAACCTTTATTTTAACTTTTCCAACCTTTAAAAAAACCTTTATTTTAAGAAAGAGTCACTGGGAGGCCTGTGATTTCATAAGCTATGAAAAAGGGAATTACAGAAGTTTATTTTTCAATGATTTTTGTTGACAATCCTTTATTTATCTTTTTGTGAAGGTGGAAGACCAACCTCTCCATCAAGTCCTTCATCTCAGGAAGAAGGAGACCCGCCTCCCATTCCCCCTAGAGTGAGGATGAATAGTCCACAGGTTCCTCATAGACCTATAGATTTCCCAATGCAACCTCCTGTGTTACCACCAAAACCAGCAAGTGTAAGACCACCAATTCCTCCAAGAGAAAGAACGGCTGAAAGAGATAGACCAGTCGTACCTCCACCAACATACAAAGAGAATCCACAGTACATTCAGGACAAGCAGAGACGTGCTTCCTCATACACTCCAGGTGGGAGGCTTTCGGGACGGAGAGATATACCACCTCCTTTTCCACCCGTAACGAATCAACAAACATTTGACGATCCTTGGACGCCAAGGACGCCATCCATGAATCTAGCTTTTCACATGCAAAACCTCTCATCACAAGTCAACTTCCCACCGCAATTCCAACAGCAAATGAACTCACATATATCCTACTCGTATCATCAAGAGGGGGGCTCCCCGACATTAAGTCGATCACAAGTCTTCAATCCAAATCAACAGTTATCCTCAGTTAGGACACCTACGAACAGTTTACGGAGAGAGGGACATCATCCTCAGAGTCAGTTATCAGCGGAGGACATTCGATTCTTTGAGACCACGTAATGGCAGGAGAATACACACAACAACAAGCAGCTGGTGTTTCATCATGTTTTTATTTCCAGGATATTGACCGCAGTATTAGAAGATGAGAAAGGTGGGGGATAAACAATTGTATCAGTACTTAGAGATGGGATTATTTTTGACTGAAAGGGTCATTGCAATGGGTCTTGTGATCTTCTTTCTTAGTGAATGCAGGATGGAAAGGTTTTAGGGATGGAGAAGGTTATGTGGTTTTAAGTGGGTTATTTATGGGTTTAAAAGAGTAAATGATTGATGTTTAATGAAGTAGCCAGAGAATTGAGAGGAATTACTATATTGAAAATAATGAGTCTTGAAAATTAGGAGTCTTGAAGTAATAAGATGTTTCAGACTTGGGTTGCATCATGCAGTTTTTTTTCTTCTTTGTTTTCAAAAGCTTTATGCAAGCTCCTCTCAATCCATATGCAGAAATTTCTAGGAGCAAAAAGTTTTCTTGATATCCAAAAGAATCATTTTGGGTTCTGTGGCATAGGAAGTTGTTTTAGTTGCAAGTGTCAGCTGTCCATTTATTTGATCCAGTTGTTTTCTTCTTTTTGATTTTTTTTTCTCTGAACATTTGATTTTCTTTTTCTTTTTTCTGACTAAGCACACCTTTGATTTGAGTAATCCCAAGTCTAAAATGTTTTGTATTTAATAGTTAAGTGAACAGACAGTAATGTGTTTGTATAAGATTGATATATTCACCTTCTACACAGTGGTTAGTCTGGAATAACTTGTTTAATGTTGTGGATTCTGTAAACGTCATTGCACCGTTTTAGTTCATTTTCTGCATAATTTGTTAACTTCATTATTCCTTGATGGAAAACCTCATTTACCTGTTTGTGTGAGTATGTGTTGGGGAAAAGAAGGAAAATGGAAGTTAAGAAATACATCCTTGACAATATCTTTCTTCTCACTTTTGCAAATTCTTAATTGGTGCAGACATATTTAATGTCATAGGAAAAGCCATGTGGTACACAATGATTTGGGATTCCGTATATTTGATTGTTCCTTTTATCATATACCTGTCTTCAAGATTATTGAGCATTGAAGAAGGGATGTGCAATTTACCAGATACTAATAAGAGGGTTCTGATTTGTTGGTTCATTGAATAATTAGCTATTTATAGAAGGTGATGGGATTGGTGCTCTACAAATTAATTGGAAGTCTGGTTCTTTAAATTCAAACAGGATTTAATTGAAGCATATTTCATCTATTTATCTGGAAATGTGATATTTATTTAATTCATTGAGTGCAAACCATTTGGCTTTTTTTCTTCCATCTGATATTTGTGTAAAACCTTATGGCATGTTTTTGCTGTGATGGTAGGAATGTTTTAGTGGTGCATATCAGATAAGGCAGCTCTTTACATGAAGTACAACATGTGGTGGTTGACGCATAACATCAAAGAATATTTCACAAAGACTTTAGTCCGATACTAGTCATTTCTACTGAAATCTGTTAAAAGCTATGAATGTGAATATCTTCTCCTTATCTGAGTAACATGTTTGAATAATTTCTTCTAAGATTTTTAATATTTTTATTGTTTAAAACATTCATGCTTCACCACTGAGATAGGTTTCCTTAAAAGCATTTAATGGATATTCTCATCATAGTCAAAAAGGTGCATTTCACATGTTCTCAAGAAACAAATTAGTGAAGAAAAAATACATGTAGATATCTTATTCCCACAAAGAGTCAAGTCAGATAAGAGAATTTTATACATACAAGTGGACGGATACAGGCTAAGTATGACATATTCTCACACTCGCATTTGTGTATTCTACTATAACACAAGGTATTTTTATTTTGTAAAAGTAAAACCTATTGGGTACATGAACAGCTGGGCAAAACCTCTTCTTATAAAGAATTCATCATTTTTCAAAACAACGTTCCTAATCTTTTAATTGTTTTTTTAAGAAATAAATGATAAGTGCTATGAAAGGAAATTATATGACATTACACTTGAATTAGAATAGCTAGACCAGTCACTTTTTATTTTAAAACACTCATTGAAATTTGATATCTTCAAAACAGAACAAGCTATCAAAGTAGTTTTGCATTGTTATATTTCTGTACACGTCCCCTAGTTATGGAATGCACGTTTCACTTGGAAAGTGACTTATTGCCCAACATATGGGGAGGTTTTGACACACCCTAACAGGTTAGTTGAGTCTCAAGACCTTGTTTGTGGGGCAATATATCACTTTCTGTTTTATAGTGAACACTTTCTGTTTTATACAGGGAATGCACCTATAATCAAGATAGAAGTGGTACTCTACTATTCGTAGAGTGGAAGAATGAGCAGCAATGATTCCATGGAGGTCACTCGAGGCATTTCCCATATCATATTCAATTTTTCATCTTTTCTTTTGAAAAAAAGAAAGTTGGAAGTGCAACATTCTCGTAGTGTAGGGTGGTAACATCTTAAAAGGTCAGTTCTTTGTGCAAAAACAGATGCTTTAAGAAACGCTTAAAGAAATTACAACTATTTGCATCAAAATAGATGTGGCATAAGTGAGAACATTCCGTCTCCACTTTTTTAATTATTCATTGCATCGTTACATGTTATAAAATTTCTATGGAGTATTTGCATTGTCATGGTCAGTGCATTAAATCCCTGTCATGCACAGCCTTCAGTATTTAATTTACTTCAATTTTTACAATAGGTGAATGTTTTAACAAAGCGAATCTAACAAGCAAATTTTATAAAAAGATTATTGCTTCTGCATCATGTTTATATGCGTACTTAATGCACGGTTCAAAGGACTTTGCCCTCGTGAATGACCCTCCTAAAGTCGGGTCATTCCACTCCGGCCAAAGTCCTTTGCTCCGTGCATTAGATACGCATATAAAGACTCCGCCTCAATATTAATCTTTAGTTAATTGAATTTAAGGTGTTGCATTCCCATCATATTTCATGTGTATTAAAAACATTACCTTTTGAATCAGAATTTCCTTTAAATTATTATAATATTTTTAAAAGACTACTTTCTGTGTGAACTTCATCGGATGTGGTATTGTGACGAAATAAACAAGTTCTTTGGTATGCAGAAGTGCGCTTTGTTGTTATAGGGGAATTGGTACAAGACAAGAAAACTGTTAGGGGCAGGCACTGCAATATTTAGGTTTTTTGCGGATATTATGTGAGGGTTCATGAACGTGACAGATTTTCTTTTTGCTGTGAGATAAAGGACAGGTGGGCTTCTTTAGTGGCGGAGGTGATAGCTAAGTCTTCCGGGGAGTGCAATGTCCATTATTTAAAGAGATTTGTTGAGTTGGAGTGTTTATATGCGTATTTAATGCACAGGGCAAAGGACTAGCCCAAGTAGGGTCATTTGCGAGTGCAAAGTCCTTTGAACCATGCATTAAATACCCACATAAACACGATGCCAAAATATTCATATTTTAATCAAATTTATGTGTTAGATTGTTTAAAATGCATAACAAACACGAACGAAAACGAGAAAAGTTGACCTACATTTTTTCGCTATGTTAAGAAATTCACCTGTTGTAAAAAATGGACTAAACCAAATACTCAAGGTTGGGCATTACAGGAATTTAATGCACGGGTCATGCAAATACAAGTATTCATAGAAATTTTATAACCCCCCAGCAACGGGACACAAATGAACCATGTTCAAGCACATCTTTTAGTTTTGAAGTACAGGAGAAAAGATCTAAAACAGAAGAGGCAAGATTTCCTTCAATAGTTATGAAACATACTTAACCATTCAAATTAAGTGGAATTAGTAACTCCCTAGGAAAAAAGAAAATAACCTATGGATGGATTTATAACTTCCATGTCATGGGTTAATGTAATGCAGGGATGTGTCCCTCTTGTCCAATCGCAACGCAGAAAACAAACGTAGACCTGCGTGAATGTTGTTGTTCTTGTTGGCAAGTGGATCCTGGGGATGGTGATTAAAAGCAACCACTTAGTAGATTTACACTTGACTTCTCGTCAATGTGGTCTGTCAATTTAGTAATCTCATGCAATCGTTAAACAAGTTTCAAGGCCTAATTGTTTTTGTACTTTGCCTAGAAGTAGCCTGTGTCATATTTTTTATTCTGAGTATTAAATTTTCTTGTCTGTAGTCAGCAAATTCTGGTAGAAACCATCATGCATGTCATAATTTTCATTTTAATTCATGCACTCAGAATGTACCAAGTTTTTCATGTATTTGGGCTGCTTAAAATTTTCTCAAAATTCGATTGGGAAGAAAAAATAGATGCTGATGTGAAAAACTACATTTCTTTGAGACGTGAAATACAAGAGAAAACATTTACACCTAGAAAGTTGGAAACTTTTAGTGGAATTTCTGCTTAATAATATTGGAAACTTGATGTTTGCCAGTAGCAACAAGGAGCAGTGACACAACAATGCAAAACAATAAGAACAAACCTAATTAAGGAGACATCAAATCTGGCTTTTTCTTCATTTAAAATGATAGGAAATAGAAATTATAAGTCATCTGAAGAATTTCACATTGTACAAAACAATTTAGCATATATTTTCTAATTTATTGAAACATTAATTATGCGATTATAAGCTTACATGGGATCGGCTGTTTTGTTCATACTCCTAAAAAATTGTCATACACCCAGTACAGATTAGAATATTAATGAATTTGTAATCCGATTTTAAATTTTCTAACTTCTAAGAAAGAATTTTTCCTTTGCATGGTCTATGAATTTGTATTTGTATATGATATTAATGATTGAAGCCCTTAGAACTTCATGTCAAAGCATTTTGGAAAGAAAATTTCAAACAGTATCCTAAAGAAATACATTATGTGTGCTAGTGCATAAGGCAAATTATGTCATGGTTGGCATGATTTCAACACTAAATTAGACCAAATGGCAGCGTCTAGTTACAACTTCAAACTTAGATAATTGTAGAATGAAGTAAGATTTTATGATGGGATTTTTGGTAGTTGGTTTATTTTTTCATTCTCCATCATATTTCATGCTAGAATATTTGACCTTATTTCTCCATTAAGCTGCAATGGAAAACATGTTTTATATATATATATATATATATATCTATGAGTATACATCTTAGAGAGAGTAATACATGATCAGCTGTTATAATTGTAAGTTGGAAGTGATATTCATTTTTTCATCAAGAGTTCTGAATGAAATATATGCTGCAATTAAGATGCATGGCTTGGTATTCATAAATTAATGCTTCCTGAGTGGTTATTGGTCCCAGTCACATCATCGAGCATGAGCGGGCATATCTTATCTAAGGTCTTTCAGACGACTCCCTGTTTTCTTTTCTTCCTACCTCTAGGATGATCTAACCTCTCGGGCACAGTTTGACCCTTGCTGTCGTGGTGCTGTTAAATCTTCATCAAACAAACAAACTTTCTCCTAAATATATGAAAATGACTGTTTGAAGTATGTTGTTTCTAAACATTTTTTAATGTAAAAAACATGTGTTTTGGAATAAGCCACTTATTTAGTGGCATTGTTTGAAAGCCAGGTCAATTTTTTGAGAAGATTTTCCTTCAGAACATGAAAGAAAATAATCCTGCTTGTTGTGTGTACACCAATGCAGATTTTAAAACTTTGTCATTTATAATTTTTGTAAAACATGGAAATAACTTCGTATAAAGCACAACAGTTTTAAATAAACAAAAAAAAAGGTGGATCTTGAAATTCATTTCCTGCAGTGAATATTGATCATCACTCACTGATCACTAAAATCATTCCCAAGTTCATGAATTTTCTGTAATTATATCATATTTGGCCAAAAAGTTCTCCAAATGCTGTTTTAATTATGGAGCGCTTTTGGCAGAATTTTAGTACCGCACAATGTTAACTGTATTTTGAAGGATGATAGAAAAAACAATTTTGTTTGTGAACAAAGTACTATATATTTTAAATATTCCTCAATTTAATCATACAGTTTCTGTGAGGTGAACATTAGCAGCCTGATGATGGTTTGAAGTATTAAAAGTATGTCATATTGTAGCAGACAATGCAGGATTTCTGAATATTTTATATAAAATATATCCTTCAAATGAAGTCAGTGGCATCTGTGTGTGTGACTTCTTTCAATGAGTCAATTCAGGGAAGGGGAAAAGAGTCAACTCTGTGAAAATGAACTACTTTCTCGTTGTGAAAAGAGAAGTACTATTTTATTAGAAAAGGTGTATTTAGTCCTGTGGCATATTCACTGACAGTTGTGAGAGCTGAATATTCCAGTGTTTCTATTTTTGTGAAAAAGCAGTTTTTAAACCTGTGCCATTAGTGTGATTTTGTACTTTCTGCCTGTTCGGGTTTGAACTTCTGCCTTGAAGGAAAAAAACAACAAAGTATGAAGATTTACCAAACCCTTTTCTAATTAAGAATATTTGTTGGTATGCACTGGGTTGGTTATGGGCTTTTCATTACTCTGATATAACTACAGCAAGTTTTCATTTTATTGCTCTCTCTTAGATAACTTAAAGGAAAATAAAGTCTGATACAATCATTATTTCATATGAAATATATCAAACAGCAAGTCAAAATCTTATTCCTATCTGAAGTTATTGATGTTTGAAATTGACCCATGGGGCTGCCATTTTGTTCAATTCTGTGTTGAAATATTGTGCATGATGACATAATTTCCTTAATAGGGACATAAGGATTATAATGTATTTCTTTATAAACGTGATTACAGTTTTTATTCCAAAATGTGACACAAAGTTTTAACGTCATGTTTTAATAATTTCATGTTTACACAAAAAAATTTCCTTAACCCTTACAAAAGAAAAACAATTTTTATCAGCTAGAAAACTTGAGGTAGATTATACAGAAAAACAAAGCATTCCAACATCCTGCTGGGCTGATGACATTGTAATTTGCATATTTTGAAATCAAAATGGCGACTCCCATGGTACTATCAAGCAGTAGCATTAAAGTTTTTAATAATTACAAAAAAAATATGTTAGATTGCTTCGGGAGGTATGAAACTCGGTCAGAAGATTTTTTTTTTCAATTCTATTATATGAAATAAGGATTATGTCAGACTTTGTCTCCTTTAATCTTTGTTGCTCAAATTTCTAGGCTTTATTCTAGAATTGGACTTGAAAAATTCAAACCAATCGTGCAGAGTTTAACACATGAGCCCCAAAACAACTTATCCACTGCCCAATATATATATGTACGAGGGGAGATCATGTTTCCCTGAGACTTTCTGTACATACGTGTAACACATAATTTGGCTTAAAAATTGGTCGTCTGATGTATTAAAAAGTGTGTCTGCCCAGATATATTTTTTGCTTGATGAATATATGTAACTCTATAAGTTAACCAAATAAGAAAAGCCATCAATGCTAGTTGGTGCTGAATTATGGTGCCGAATTTGTGGGTTATGGTTTTTGTCTTATATTATTTGTTAAACTTAATCTTTATCCCTTAAATAGTTTTACACGTGTTACATTTAACCATTAACGGTATTTGTTCCTTCATAATATTTGATATGCATTATGTACATTCAAAGTACTGTATATAAATAGAAGTATGTTGCAAATTTTCCATTGTTTAAGAAACCTTTGTTCCCAAGATAAATCATAATTAATATTTGTCATTATAGTTTTGTTCCAGGGTAGTGAGCAAACCTGGATATCGTATGTTATTCAAGTGTTTGTCTTCATTCTATTTTTCCCCAGACAAATATGATAACACCTATTTGTGTTTCATGATTTTTAGTTGACAAAATCACATTGAGATTTGTGGCAGGAAGTTCAAAGTGTTATTTTTGTACTGTGTAAACAGCTTGAATGACATATGTAGGACGTATGTTTGAAAAAGGGACAACGGCTCACAAAAAAGGGACTGGGATTATATGCAAAACGTTTTGTACCATAGCGACAATGAAGATTTTGATCTTAAGAATTGATTACTGAAAGCTGCGTATCATTAGTTTAAGAAAATTTGCAGAATGAGACACCTCTTTTGTGAGTGTTTTTACTTTTTGACACAGTTGAGAGATTAGTACAAGTAATATTTTAATTGTTCAAAATCATGACTTAAGGGTATGCCCTAAAAGGATATTACAAATATTAGTACCCCAGGAATTTTGATGAACATTCCCACAAATAACGTTTAAGGGTATATAAGAAAATGATGATTTTTTTTTTTTAAACAAGAACATTTGAAAAGTATGGATTCACTCTTAAAAGTGAAAAAAAAATTACTGTTCCTAAAACCCTTTTATTATTTTCATTCATGATGGTATTTATTCAAATGTCCAATGTTTCTCACCAGTTTGAAATGAAATAGTGGATGGGTGGAAAAAGGATATATGTGGGGAGGGAGAGCGCCTTGCATACACTATACATAAAGCATATAACTCACTTTGTAACCATTTGCCACTTTATCCACCCATCATTTTCAGTCGTGAAATAAGAATCTTGGATTTCCTCCCTCCATCTTCAGGATTGAACGAAAAAGACTTGATTCAAGTTTCTCCTTTCCTTAATATAAAACCAACTCTGGTAAATGTTTTGCTGCTTTCTTTCCAATTAAAACAAGTGGGTGAATAAATTTTTTAGTGAATGTTTAGCGTAATATTTGTGGAACTTAATACTTATGGAGAATTTGAGAAAATGCCGTGAGACATTTAGGAGTTGCTGAAGTCTGTATTTGTAGCATACTATTGTACTTTATCAACTCCAGTAACTCCAGCACATTGCAAGAATCAAGTCCAGGGATTCTTAGGTGTAGTACCACTTGTCTCGAACTTGCTCAATTTTATTTGGTGCACGTTATATAGCAACAAGGTGAATATGTATTTTTTTTGGCCATAATTGGCTGTTGGGTGTATTTATAGGCGGAGAAATGTCTCCTCTGACAATTTTGTAAGAAAAACATGATGTAACATTTTCTGTGATGAATGCAAGACGATTATCACATAATATGAAATGTTTAAACATAAATAACAGATTGTGTTTTTTCTTCTTTATTAATTTGTGTATAATTGATGTGGTGAGAACTGGTGAATGTTCCAAATTAGGTGGATGTAAACTAGCAGGTACGGTGTTTATGACACAATGGGTGTTGATGCCACAGTGGTGCTGATGACACAATGGATGTTGGTGCCACAGTGGTGCTGATGACACAATGGGTGTTGGTGCCACAGTGGTGCTGATGAGTGGTGCTGATGACACAGACTTTTTACTGAGAATGTAACGGGTATTAATCACCCATAAAATGTACTTAAAGCAAAAAGGATGGTTTTATCGCCTAATTTTGCCACTTAAATCTTTTCATTCAAAAGTTAGGATTACACATCTGGCACAGTACATCATATTTTCAGGGTGTGGTTTATTTCCTCATTATTTGCCGCCCTAATAAATCATACAGGCATCACAGCTACAGTCAAATATAAAATACTTTTAATTAATTACTCTCTCAAAATGAAAATTATAATTGTGAGGATAAAATCAATGGTAGCGCATTTGCCACAATTAAAAGCTGTCACCTACTAATCATTTAATCTCTCACCCACCATTTCATCTGCCACCAGCATACATCCTTCTCTGACTACCTATAATACCTCTAGTAAAACTCTGCCCCCCTCCCAGCATACTTTCAGGAGGGTGTTTAAATTAAGTATATAGTTCTTAATATCATGGAGCTATTAGCTTCATGTTAAAATTAATTGTAAGTTCCACATTTTGAACACTTTCTCCTTGAAAATGCTTGGACTTAGGATTGACCTTTGACCTACAAACTTTGGGGTGGAGGTGGGGGAACCTAATCTGTCACCCTCTGTGGTTAAGAACTATGACCTGCTCCACTAATTTGTATATAAATAACATGAAACAATACATTGTGAAATAAAACAGTATAAAATAAAACGTAGTCTAATCTGACCAGGTTTGTAAATATCTACGAGTTAAAAGTTACTAACATAATAGTATAGTTTTAATATAGATTTTCATTATCTTGACTTCACAAGATAAATGTACCTAGTGTTTTTTTACTTTAATTTACTTACACACCCTTTGGCAATATTACACAATATATCAATCATCACGACGTAGTATATCTTTTTCCTTGATATCATCAATACTCTATTAAAAATGTGGTGCAGATCTGATTACTTTTTCTTACCTACAACTTAAGCTAATTAACTGTATGAAAGAATGAAATTTACAAGGTGAATATTTGTGAAATGCGTTCCTAAATTAATAATTAAAACTTTGATATTCCAACACAGTGATATTTTTGTCCATGATAATCACTACCTAATGTACCCATATCATGACACATAAACACTTGCCATAGTACAACTGCCATGGTACAATCAACTTTCTCAAGAAACCAACCACTAAATACCCAGAAAGACAGGAATGGGTGAATATTAACTATTCTAGACTGGAATGGGTGAATATTAACTATTCCAGACAGGAATGGGCGAATATTACCTATTCCAGACAGGAATGGGCGAATATTAACTACTCCAGACAGGAATGGGTGAATATTAACTATTCCAGACAGGAATGGGCAAATATGAACTATTCCAGACAGGAATGGGCGAATATTAAGTATTCCAAACAGGAATGGACAAATATTAACTATTCCAGATAGGAATGGACGAATATTAACTATTTCAGACAGGAATGGGTGAATATTAACTATTCCAGACAGGAATGGGTGAATATCAACTATTCCAGACAGAAATGGGCGAATATTAACTATTCCAGACAGAAAAGGGCAAATATCAATTATTCCAGACAGGAATGGGTGAATATTAACTATTCCAGGCGGGAATGGGGGAATATTAAGTATTCCAGACAGGAATGGGCGAATATGAACTATTCCAGACAGGAATGGGCGAATATTAACTATTCCAGACAGGAATGGGTAAATATTAACTATTCCAGACAGGAATGGGTGAATATTAACTATTCCAGACAGGAATGGGTGAATATTAACTATTCCAGACAGGAATGGGTAAATATTAACTATTCCAGTCAGGAATGGGTAAATATTGACTATTCCAGACAGGAATGGGTGAATATTAACTATTCCAGGCAGGAATGGGTGAATATTAACTATTCCAGACAAATGGGTGAATATTAACTATCCCAGGCAGGAATGGATGAATATTAGCTATTCCAGACAGAAATGGGTGAATATTAACTATTGCAGGCAGGAATGGGTGAATATTAACTATTCCAGACAAATTATAAGGGTCGAGTACAAAAATGAAAATTTTCTGTGAAAGTTAAATATTTTTGTAAAATGAAGACCAAATAATACTATTTTTGGAAATTGAATTCCAAGGTCCACATGAAAAGCCTGAAGTGACCAAGCTGTGATGTTAACTTCAGATAAGTCGTGATAGACTTTTTCAACGAGTCACATCTAAATATATTTTATAACAAATTGGGAGGTGGTTGCAACCTCAAAATTGTCCTTCAAAATGTGAGGGATAGTGTGGTCTAATTTCTGGCATGGCACCAGTGGCACAACAATAGGGTGGGTAAACCCATAAAAATCAAGATTTGGGGGCCGAGCAATGACACTGCAATATATTTGTTATGGGGCCCTATTCCCCACAGGCCCCCAGAATTCTAGTTGCGCCACTGCATGGCAAATGTCAATACGAGAATGGTGGAGTAGATTTAACTTTCTTAAGCTAGGAAACATACTTTTTAAAAATATTCATAGTTTGTAGTTTACCTACCCCAATTTAAAAATACAAACCAGTTTTTTCCAAATCTTCCTTCTACAAAAGTTGTATATTTTCACATCTTTTGTAAAGCCATAACATGCAGTATATCCTCAATAGATATTCTGTAGCAAGCTCTCTGTACAGGAATATCCTTTTACTACTATTTACAATGCTAGTAATTACAAAATATCACAAATCCAAGACATTCTTTGTTGACACAATACTCCAAATTGATTTTGTCAATATGAAAGTTTTCAACGTAGAAATACAAAAAACTCAGCACATTACCCATGCTGTATAACTATGACAAAACAAGGAATAGTTTAATAATAAGGCTACCTACTTGAAAGACAGTGTATAGGGTATGGTTACAATATTACCTTATGAAAATCTCATATGTTCAAGTAGAGCAGCTTATGTCAGTAAGATCAATTTTAGTAGGCCTTTAAACATCTATAATAATTTTCTAATTTATTTCGTTTTACAACAAAATTTTGGACTTGCAGAATTGTTCAATTTCGAACACAACGTCGAAATTATTTTTGTGATGTATAAATGTAAAGACTGTATGCAACAAACCCATAGCCAGCAATATCAAAGAGGGGTTTGTATTTCATATCAAAGGGTCCTTAATCATGCAGTATCTCAAAAACTAAATTACAATAGAGTGGGGTTGTTGGGGTCTTTCATGCTATCGCAATAATCGAAAACTATTTATTCATTCTTTAGAGAGGGACGGGGGATGTGCAAATAAACAGTCACTTTTTTTTTTTCTTCAATAAACCGCTCAAATTACAACAGGTGATAAGAAAGTCAGATCCAAAGGGTACTTTTTTTCAAAAAAGGGGGTTCGTTCGCTCGGATGCTTAGCTACGGACATGTTTAATTCTTGTCATTTTCTCCAAGATTGTAGTTATTGAAAATGATGCGAATGCTTTATATGTATACAGTAGATGACTGGTGCTTTAGTTGATATCCAAATCATCTTCTTTTTCACACCGACTACTTGCCTTCAAAAATTTCTCATCAAGGATTAAAAACAAGGAATAACAGACAAAAATAGAGAGGTTATGCATATGCATAACCCACAAATCTGCAAAATACATTTGCATAAAACACCTAGAAATAAAATTAAAAAAGCTCTTGAATGGATCAAATGACTCTTATGGGAATTGTTACTATTTTCATGGTGTAATAAGAAGGCAAATAGTATGCCCACCTGTCCATACATATTATGCTTACCTGTCCATACACATTGAATAGATGGTATCTAAATAATATTTTCATTCTGAAACAATTCTGTCAAGTCTTTGTACATCATAATCATATATTCTTTACTGCCTTCCACTCCATTTGAGTAAGCGTACCTCTAACAAGATGACACAGCCAGGAGCAAGTATACCTCTTAATATACATCAAATCATATTGCACTTTTCTTCAAATGGTTTTCCATCGACCAACAACATTCACTGTTCTTCATTTAGCAAAGAATTTGATGTAGACCAAAGCACCCAAGACACAGACTTCCAGAAAGATGATGAAAAGCAGCAGTAATTTGTTAGTGATGACCCTAGAAAAGAGAGTCATTGTCAAGAACTGATAATTGCAGACGAGTGGATTTTGTCCCCATTTTGACAAATGACAAATTTACATGTCAAAAAACAAATATTTTTAAGTCATAGTAAAATGCATTAAAACAGCACATGACAAATAAACATGACAAAAGTACAAAAAACCCATTATGTTAAGTTATAGTAATATGCATTAAAACAGCACATTAGAAATATACATGTCAAATGTAAGGTCTAATGCAATAAACAAAATAATTGATTTTGACTTGCTGATGAAGTTGTTTAAATCCATATTATTATGATTTAAAAGTAATTTTTCTAGTTTTCTATTGCTATTGAATTATCTGAACTGTAGATAATCACAAAATGGCACAAAAAACAAACATTTTTAAATCATAGTAATTTGCATTACAACAGCATTAATATAACACACATTTGTCATGTTAAAATGGGGATGCTATACAAGCTAACCTAACATGCGCAATAGGCTTCATGCAGAAACATTCAAAGTTGCACTTCAACTTTGTACTTATGCTTTACCCATTCATACTTTCCAGTTATCTCATGAAGGTACCACAGCTTAACAGCACAAAATTGGATGATTCAACCCGATTTTCAAAACTGATTATATTTAACAAAATTTAAAAGGAAATATTGTGGTAATTATCTGTATGTTAACTTACAGTTCTTATTGCACATGGTATATTTCACATTAAATAATACAAATTTGATAATTAAAAAACTGATTCTGATGCAAAAAATAGAGGACTTCACAGAACTTGTATCCTCTGTATACCATTAAACAACAAAATTTCAAATATTTTTCATTTTTAGAAAGAAAATGTATTCCCCTCCCCCCCCCCCCCCCACACACGCACACTTTTTTCCAAATTTGTATCGTTTGTATGGTGATATTTTGCATCTAAGCATGATTTTGTGATTTACCTGCCCACTTTTGACTTTGCCCCCTACTTTCGGTAGGCAAATCCCACCCATGCCTGCAGTAAACAAAATGTTACATCAGTAAATGGTTATAAATGAATAAAGAGGTACTCAGCTGACAAGTAAGGGAATTTTATTATGATGGTCCTCAAAATTATCTTGAATACAAACAATGGTAATGGAAAGTCTCTCGTATGCGAGCATTCAAAATCAAGTTTTCCCAAAAATGTACAATGCTTTTCATACTACACCCCCCCCCCCCCCATCCTTTCTCACAGACATTGTTGTGCTATTCATACTTCTTCCCTCAAGGTCATTATCACAGTTGACCATGGACATCCAAATGTTCTAGGAGTGTCAAGATGTTTCTCTCATAATTACCATTTTTTTCACAATACATGATCAGCTCTCTTGAAAATCAGAACCTCTGATACAGGTTTGAGATTGGGGGCCAGGACCAATCAGGCGAAGAGGTAAAGTCCTATTTGAAAACTGGAAATTCATGCAAATTTGAATAAAAAAATACCCTCACTGTTGGGCCAAGTGCTCCTTTAACCATCTTACCTCTTTCCTATAGTTCTGATTACTTTTCTGCTGTGTGTTATACTTGCATCCATATTGTCTAGCTGTTGATTAGAAAATATACAACTTTAAGTACACTTTTCAATTTAACTATGATAGTTAAAAACATTCTTCTAGTAAACTTTGTCTGTTGTTCCTCAATTCAGAGATTCTAAAAAATGGAAAAACTTTTTATAGAAATTGGTTATGTTACATTACAAATTTGGAATCTTAAGGCCTTATTGCAAAAGCAAATTTTTGTGTAACTTTGTGACATCACAAGGAAAGCCTCTATGAATTTCCTTGTGTAAACTTATAGCTTTCAATTCTTCACCACCCTTCTTAGAACAGCAGCAATTGAAAATGAGAAAGAAGTTTTGAATATCCATCATAATCTGAATCAAAATTGACAAAAAATTTGGACAAAATTTAAAGATTTCATTACAGATTGTGAGCTGTCTTCCTTACTGTACATACATCACACCTTTTGCATACATTAACAATTCTGTAAACTTTGAATAACTCAGAAACTACAGATAATTTTGATGTAATTTAAAGACTACTCTGTTCATAATTTAAAGCTCGTTCTTGTGAATATAAAATCGTACCTGTCCATATACCTTTAAGGAAAACTTTTATAAGCTGTAAATTTAGTCACTCCATTATGGAAAGATTAATAATATAAATTGCCACAAATCCTGGATTGATGGTTGGTTTGTTAATGTTTAACGGCACCGCGACAGTTAGAGTCAAATGTGCCAAGAGGGTGTTAATAAATTATGGTGTAAGAGTTAGGATAGTGAGGAGCTGGAAGGTTTGTAAGGGAGGTAGAGGGGAAAGGCTGAATGTGGGAGAAAAATTTACGTGAAAAGAAAGGAGTGTGTAACGTTAGGTGAGAAATGGAGGGGGGGGGGATTATATGTGGTGGAAGAGGTTGTTGTTCCTGAAAAGAACCCTAAAATACTTAAACACTGGAAAGGTTATTGCAACCAGGTCAATGTTATTACCATCTGTCTACATGAATTAGTTTCAGTTTTAAGCACTGAGGCTTTAAAATGTCTATCAAACAGCCCTAGATATTTAAACGAACTAAAAGTAATTATAGGTACTTATCTTTTGCTAATTTCCTGACATATTCAATGGTTTTTAAGCCAAAAAATCTCAGGAAAACATACAATATACAAACTATTTCGAGGAAAGTAAGTTTGTGATGTCACAACTAGTCTGATTTCAGTTTATTTCTTTATGAGTGAGACAGAAAATTTTACTTGAGTATCTCCTTAATGGGATAAAAGACTTTTGAATACTTTTTTTTGCAATTTTGTTTACATTTGGAGATGAACTTGTTTGACCACTGATCTAATCTCAGCTAATCCTTTCAAGGAATGTAGCTATATTTGATTACTACAAGTTTAACAATATCCATATCATCATTTTGATGAGAAAGATTATATTAACGCCATGAATGGATGAGCTTGAAGCACAAAACAAATAGAATTACAATAGACTTACAGCATGCTTTCAACTTTGTCAAAAAATAAATGATTCTAAAAATTCTTGGAACTTTGATCTGTCATTACTGTGCAGGCTCAGAAAAAAAAAATGGTTTTACATTTTGAGATTCTAAATCATACATATAAATTTTCTATACATCACTTGTAGTTTAAGGCACTTGAGAAAAAGAAAATTACTTACTCTCTCTCTTGTTCTGATAAGTTGATCTTTTTGTCCGCTAAGGTCATCAATAATACCAGACCCAATCTCGTCTGTTTCAATGGCTAGTCTATGCGTGCGTTCCAGACTCTCTCCTGTTCTATGAAGAGTCTCTGTGCCTTCCATTAACCGTACTCTTGCTGAATTTTCAAAATTCTACAAGAATGCAAAGACAAGACAATGAGAGGTTGTGGGACATTTCATGCTTAATATTGCAATGAAAACAATGGTAGTACGCAATGATGAAAACTATTTTTTTAAAGAAGATGATCGTTCTGGAAGCTGTCAAACATCACAATTAATGGAACACAACAATCAATCTTCCAAAGAATAATTCAAAAAACATCATTTAAGTTTAATCCACATCAATCTGTGTTATATGAAAAAATCACAACAATTTGCATTCATAAATAAACATAAAAACACTGATTCAACAATCAAACATAAATCTTTGTTTGTTTGTTTGATGCGAGTTTAATGGCAACACAACAGCAAGGGTCAAATTGTGCCTGAGAGGTTAAATCATTCCAGAGGTAGGAAGAAGAGTAAACAGGGGGAGATTGAGAGAAACATGAGAAGTAAAAGCCAAAAAGCTGGGGTCGAGAGAGGTGTATGGGTGGAAAAATTATGTAGAGAGAGAGGGGGTGGGGAAGGACGACTAAATATGGTTGTAGAGGGAAGCATGATGAAGGAAGGAGATAATCTTATCTGGAGGTTTTTTTTTTTTTAAAAGAGCTCGGCTACCGAGTTGTGGGCAGCAAGGGAAGCTCTGGGAAGGTTTTACAGGGGCAAGCAAGGAGAATGTGATGGACTGTGAGGGTGCAATGGTAACTGTTGCAGAGGGGTGGGGGAGCCAGTAAGGAGGTGGGAGTGAGTGAGGTGGGTGTGACCTATTCTCCTATTGGAGAAGGCGGGTAATGTGGACGTTGTAGACAGGGGATAGGTTGTGAGTAGTGGGTCTGATCAGAATGGTGGGCTGGATGACGTGGAGTTTGCTATCAATTTGGGAGTCTTATGAGGTTTGCCAGCGGTCACGAATAAGGGAAGCGATAAGCAGTTTGATGTCAGAAATGGTTTGGGGAAAAGGGGTAGGACGAGGTTGAAGGCAAGCTTAGCGGCTGCATCAGCTCCATCATTGCCAGGGATGCCAACATGGCTGGGTATCCAGAAGAAAAGACTGTTTCCTACGGAGGGGGGGCCAAAGGAATTTACGGAGGATGAGGTGAGATGTGGGGTTATCCCATTTAACATTAAGTAATGAAGGTGTAAGGACAGCCTTAGAGTCAGAGAAGATGGCCAAGTGGCTGAGCGGAGAGTATTCAATAAAGTTGAGGGCGAGGAGGATGGCCTTGGCCTCGGCTTAGAAGATGGAAGAGTAGTCGGGAAGCCTGCTACTGAGGTTGATGTCTTGGATGACGGCAGCAGCAGCTGTCTTGTTGCCTTCCTTGGAGCCATCAGTATAGATGGGAAGTATAGTTTGAGAGTTGGTCTTTGATTAACTTGTGGAGGTTGATGAAGAGGTTAGGGTGGGTTTGGGTTTTGTGATGAGTGGAGAGGTCCAGGTGGATAGTAGGGAGGGGGTGGTGCAGGGGGGGTGGTGCAGGGAGGGGGTGGTGCAGGGAGGAAAAGTAAGCCAGGAGAAAGTGCTGAGAGTGGTGAAATTGATGCCGAGATGGAGAAGGTCTGATTTGATGCTTAAGGTGAAGGGAGGGGATAGGGTTTTAGTCCTATCAAAGAGGGTGGAGAAATTGGAGTATCTAATGAGGTTGTAAACAGGGTTCTGGGTATTGGTGAGGGCTCTAAAAGCATAGGAGAGGCTAAGTTTCTACATCTTAGCAGGAAGGGGGGTTCTTGGCTTCAACATGAAGGCTGGTGATTGGGGAGGTCCTGTAGGCACCCAGACAAAGCCTGAGGGCTTTATTTTGGATGGTGTTGATGTGATTGAGGTAAGAATTGTGAGCGACACAGTAGACAATATTGCCGTAGTCAAGCTTGGCACAAATGGTGAACCTCAAGATTTTGAGGCGAGCATGACGGTTCGCACCCCAAGTGGTATTGGAGAGGAGGCGGAGAATGTTAAGGGAGCTGTTGCAATTCTGCTTCAGGTTGGTGATGTGTTGTTTGTAGGAGAGCTTGTGGTCTAGAGTTAAACCCAGGAACTTAGTGTAATCAACTTTAGGGATGCGATTACCATTAAGCACGAGGTTCGAGTTGTGGTGGAGGTTGTTGAAATGACAGAAGTGCATGCAGACTGTCTTGTCTTTGGAGAATTTAAAACCATTCTTGTTGGACCAGGCTTGCAGGTGGTTGAGTTGAAGCCTATTTTTGACAAGAGGAAAGCTTGGGGAGGAATAAAAGATGGTGAAGTCGTCCACATAGAGGGCATGTTTGATGTTGGGACCAAGGTTGTCTGCTATGTTCTTAATGTTCAGGTTGAAGAGAGTGGGAGAGAGGATGCTGCCTTAGGGGATGCCCTCTTCTTGGGGATAGGGGTTGGAGAGTGGGAGAGAGGATGCTGCCTTAGGGGATGCCCTCTTCTTGGGGATAGGGGTTGGAGAGGGTGTGGCCAATACGAACTTGGAACTTCCTGGGTGAGAGGAAGTTTTGAATAAAGGTGGAGAGGTGGCCTCTGAGGCCGATGGTGTGAAGTTTGCAGATGATGCTGTATTTCAAAGTAGTGTCAAAAGCTTTCTCGAGGTCAAAAAAGATGGCAATGAGGTGTTCCTTTTTTGCAAAGGATCTCGGATAGCGGTGTTAAGTGTGATTAATTGGTACATAAAAATAATATTTTTATATCTTAAAAGTAAATTTGAACCCCTTTTCTTATTGTGTAGTGCATCTTAGAACATCCTCATACAACTGAACGAATAAAACATGTTGTATACCTCACCTCACCTGTTGTATACAGAGTACAAGATCATTACTAAGCTTTCAAGATGATGTGCAATAAATGTGTGTGCATGAAATGACTGTGAGGTGCCCTAGAGAGGACTATACCATTCTTAGACTATATATTAGCTAAAGATTGATCTATGTCAACTTTTAAGGGTTCACACCTCTTCTTCCATAGCATCAGGGGAGAAAAATCCCACTGTATTGACCGGTGCAGCCTGAAATGAGTTGCTCCTATAACTTCCATTCAATTTTTTCTGTCAAAAATAAAGAAAAAGTGAATTCAATTTTCTAACTTTGCACATTTATGAGCAATTAAAAAATATTACCTGTGGAATAAACATGTGATTTTGAAAAGGAATAACACCTACATATTTCTAATCATTTCTGTTTAATTGGATGTCAATAACTGACAGGTAGCATGTTTTTTAATTGATTAAAAGCTTTGACAATAGGAAATTTGACCTGCAAGTATTTTTCATCACTTATCTTGTGATAAATGAAATTAGAGAATTTACTGCTTGGCTGCTTTACATCCCAAAAGCCCTCTTGTTGGAGCATCATGTCTGCGGCCTTTGATAAACCAATTGCAGAACACTGGTTGCAAACCCGGCTGGGGATTGAGCCCATCACCCTGAGATCGACACTCAGGCGATTTGACCATTGTGTAGGATTTATTAATAGAAAATAAATAATTAATGGGTATATTAAGCTTTGATGTAATATTACCTGTAGGTCTAACAAGATAGTGTTAGGTTTGTTGTGAAATCAGGTGGTTACGGGTATTGAATTATTATAATGTCAAAGGTATGGCATAACACATGCAATATTTCTCACTCAGCCCTATCCAGGCACATGCTCACTTTATTGCAAGCATGTCATGTGCCATTGACTACAAGATCTTAACAATTTTTATATGAAGATGAGTAACAGAATAGCACCACCATGAAATCTTGCTTTTCATCATTTTAGAGCAACTTTATGCCAATTTAATAAATTTTTATCTTTTTAACCATCTTAAACATTATTATCATTATTATTATTATTATTATTATTATTACACTTATAAAGCACACATTAGTACGTAACAAAACATAATCCATGACGCTTTACAATTAACAAAAACAAAATATATAAAATTAAAACTAAATGTAAACTAAAAAAATATAAAAATGTTAAACTAAGACTAAAAACCAAAGCAAATATAATAACCAAAACAAACTAATTTAGACTAAAACAAGATTAAAGTAAATAAGAAATTAAATAGTGGTTAATGAAAACATTGGTTTAGAAGAGCACAAATAGTTACAACTTAAAAATCAAATTAAACAAATTATAATTTAAAAATTAAATAAAATCAAGGCTGCACGGGACACTTATGATGAAAAATTAATCATATAAACGGTTAAAGATAAGTGTTTTGAGATCAGTTTTAAAAGTGGCAACGGTATTGGATAGTTTAATCTAAGTAGGGAGGGCATTCCAAAGTCTGGGGTGCCAACTGAGAAAGACCTGTCACTGAGGTTTTGCACCGGGTACGGGGAACATTTAATACAATACAAAATACAATTATTACTTGATCTGAGGGAATATCGGTACGATATGATTGGAAGCCAATGAAGGCACATAAAGGCAAGGAATAAACTGGAGGACATATCTAGGTTCAAAATTAAACGAGCTGCCATATTTTGAATCTGTTGCAAACGATTAATTGTAAAATTTGGTAAACCTTATAAAAGAGTTACAATAGTCAAAGTGTGATGTAACCAGAGTTTGTACTAGAGTTATAGAAGAGTCCACTGATAAATGTTTTCTTAGTTTTCTTATATTGGATAAGTTATCACTGGCTATTTTACACTTTTCATTTACGTGTTTGTCCATAGACAGAATATCGTCCAAGTAAATCAAGGTATTTCACCTTTTCCTGACAGTTTGTATCCAAACAACATTGGATAGTTTCTTGAGGAGAAGGAAAAGGGGAGGGGGAAGGGGGTGAACTAATAACTACTTTAACAATTACTTACATAACATGACAAGGCAAAATAAAGTTGCATAATCTTACAGAAGATTCTTGTTTTTCAATTTGTAAACCAAAATTGAATAAATTCACAACTCTCATTCTGGGCGAAGTTTTCATAAACATTCTTTGAACAAAAACAAACTCACTGACTGATTGCATTTTTCAGGTACTCACAAATCCCTTAAGGACTTGTTATGAATGAAGACAGTTATCAAACCTCTAATTTACTTAAAAAGTAAATGCATCAGCTCCTGAAATGAGTCAAATAACTGGTGAACTAGTAAAATAATTTCAGAAGCTAGATATTCCTTCACTTACAAGATCCTTTTGTAATCTGTCCACTTCCCTTTGTCCGTTTCTGATCTTTGATGACATTCCAATCCTGTAGCTGCCTGGCGCAACACTGGCCTCTGTCTCCATAGAATGGAGCTGTGCACAAAATATGAGTAAAAACTTAAGTTTCAGGGAAAGATTTCAATATGTACAATGAAAATATTTATGAACACAAAAACATACTTATTCCACAGTACTGTTTTTGCCAAATGGGACAATCCACCTTGAGAGAGACTATTGCAGGAAGCAATACAACAGATGCAGTTGTTGCTTTGTGCAGTTACAGATGCAGTTGTTGCTTTGTGCAGTTACAGAGGCAGTTGTTGCTTTGTGCAATTACAGATGCAGTTGTTGCTTTGTGCAGTTACAGATGCAGTTGTTGCTTTGTGCAGTTACAGATGCAGTTGTTGCTTTGTGCAGTTACAGATGCAGTTGTTGCTTTGTGCAGTTACAGATGCAGTTGTTGCTTTGTGCAGTTACAGATGCAGTTGTTGCTTTGTGCAGTTACAGATGCAGTTGTTGCTTTGTGCAGTTACAGATGCAGTTGTTGCTTTGTGCAGTTACAGATGCAGTTGTTGCTTTGTGCAGTTACAGATGCAGTTGTTGCTTTGTGCAGTTACAGATGCAGTTGTTGATTTGTGCAGTTACAGATGCAGTTGTTGATTTGTGCAGTTACAGAGGCAGTTGTTGCTTTGTGCAGTTACAGAGGCAGTTGTTGCTTTGTGCAGTTACAGATGCAGTTGTTGCTTTGTGCAGTTACAGATGCAGTTGTTGCTTTGTGCAGTTACAGATGCAGTTGTTGCTTTGTGCAGTTACAGATGCAGTTGTTGCTTTGTGCAGTTACAGATGCAGTTGCTGCTTTGTGCAGTTACAGATGCAGTTGTTGCTTTGTGCAGTTACAGATGCAGTTGTTGCTTTGTGCAGTTACAGATGCAGTTATTGCTTTGTGCAGTTACAGATGCAGTTGTTGCTTTGTGCAGTTACAGATGCAGTTGCTGCTTTGTGCAGTTACAGATGCAGTTGTTGCTTTGTGCAGTTACAGATGCAGTTGTTGCTTTGTGCAGTTACAGATGCAGTTGTTGCTTTGTGCAGTTACAGATGCAGTTGTTGCTTTGTGCAGTTACAGATGCAGTTGTTGCTTTGTGCAGTTACAGATGCAGTTGTTGCTTTGTGCAGTTACAGATGCAGTTGTTGCTTTGTGCAGTTACAGATGCAGTTGTTGCTTTGTGCAGTTACAGATGCAGTTGTTGCTTTGTGCAGTTACAGATGCACTTGTTGCTTTGTGCAGTTACAGATGCAGTTGTTGATTTGTGCAGTTACAGATGCAGTTGTTGATTTGTGCAGTTACAGATGCAGTTGTTGCTTTGTGCAGTTTCAGTTTTTGTGCATGACAGTGAAAAGTTTTTCTTGGTTAGAAATACTACCATCTCCAAGTACAGTAATTTAGCAAGTGGATATTCTAACTTATTTGAATTTTTTTGTTAATATAGTCATAAACATTGGAACTTTTACTATGAGCAAATTCATTGAAAAGTTGAATGTTTCTCCCAAAACACCAATACTATGAAAGAAAAAAACTACTTGACGGCAACTGAAATGCACTTACTTATTGCTAAGAGACCTTAACAAATGAAAAACATTTTAAATGCCAATGTCTTCTGTTGCTATGCACAGAGGAACAAAAACAAGCCTATGAAGTCTCAGTTGTGTCAACAAATTAACTTAATTACTATGTTAATATAGAAATTGCATAATGTAATTAAACTGTAATACAAATGCAAGAATTAACAGAATACTTTTAAATATAAAGCAAACAAGAAAATGACCTTAAAAGAACATAACTAACTTCATGATATTTCTCGAGAAACTAACGGTTTTGCACTATATATGTTGTAAAGTTTGATCTATAGGTTACTTTCTCTCTATTATTTGCCGCTAACCGTGAGATGCGTGCTTTTTGCATAAGCACATGAAGCAAACCGTCAAAGGGTGTTCATTTTGCATAGCATACCCCTTGTGAATAAGTGTTTTTATATGCAAATGAGTTTTGAATTATCACGTCATGCGTTCTTTCATGATAAAACAATCATTCTAATTTCTCATGCAGAATGTGCAACAAAGTTAAAGAAATATGCAAATATCTTAAGAAAATGATCCAAAAACATTCAAGTAATCGAAATAAATGCAAGTATATTTTGAAACCCACGGTTATTTTCTAAATCGAAAAGGCAACATCAATGGTGGACATTCATTGCCTGAACTGTTTATCTGCCATTTGATATTCAAGTTGATATACAGAATGCTTCCACTTGGGCAGTTATCATTTATGTCCCCCTCCCCGCCCCACACGTAAATAATTTGACATAATTCCTATACAAAACTGCATATTTCCGCACATTTTTTTTTAATGCACAACCCACAACATGCTACATGTTCCTTGTTGACTTTTGTATCTTAATGATTAATTTCCTTATCCTAAACTTATCATCATAACTCCCATATACTTTGTACACACACTCCGATAATCGTGGCCAAAAGTGTTGGGATAAAACCGCTCAACAATTTGACAGCATTCCCCACCCCCTCCCTCTTTCAATGTTGTGCGCTTTGCAAAAAAAACTTGGTAAAATGCAAATTACTTTCAACATTGATCAACGGGAGTGGGGATTTGTCCCAACTACTTTTAACCACTATTGTAGATACCAAACACAAAGTTACAGGTACAGTAATGTGAAAGAATAAGAGCTTAGTGCCAAACTTACAACAACTTGTGCTTCATCAATTTGCCTTTGTGCATCTCGAATTAATTTCTTCCTTGACTCTGAAAATAGAACAAAATAATGTACATGTAAGTAAATAGTTGGCTCTGTATGCATGTACAGGTTTTGCTGTGCCACAATATTCACATCAATCATCACCATAAAGTGAATTAATCATGAAGTGCTGTTTCAATTTTTTAAACTGTCACAATCAAATGTTTGTTTCTTGTAATTTAAGAGTACAGTGACAGTCAAGAGTCAAATGTGCCAAGAGTGTACTATAATTACAATCAAAAACAGAGTTTTTATTTACTATGGACAAGAGCTTTTTTTGTACTATTGTGTCAAATTTTAGATTTTGTTCAGATGAAAATGTTAGAAACTAGTTTTTATCTAAATTGTTCAGTAAAATGCTTTCGAATGGAATTTCAAAGACCCCCGCCCCCTCCAAGCCAAACAGAACTTTTTCATGAGGAGTGAATCTCAAAGAGATTTATCTTGCCATCTTAAGAAGAGCTACATAAAGTAGGGGTGTGGGTAGGCCTAGGTGTGGGAAGTGTTTCAAACTATCCAATTTTGTTTGCCAGGCATGCAGCCATAAAGCAAATGACTTTATAGCTATTATATCATTATAAACTTTTCATTTTTTTTCCCAGTTGGTTTTCATAAACAAGAAATGACTTCTTGATTATAAACAATTCACTTCAATTCAATTACAATTATTCAAATGAACTCACTGTACTAGCGAGGCCACTGGCCTTTGTCACAAAGTACAAAACATGAGTATAGTGCGCAGTGGTTGTTGTTTAACACAAAAATACAAAATTATGGCAAAAATATGAAATTTATAGTAAAAATATGAAAATTATATCAAAAACCATTTCTAGAAGAATTAGATTCTTGATTACCAGCTGTACCAGTAAAACCTATGATGTTCATAGACTGCACAGCAAAAACCTAAAACTCTGCTGAATTTTGATTCTTATTTTAAAACTCTTGCATCCCTGTAGTATGTATCTTCATACTCAAAACTCCTTCATTCTGAATCTCTGATTTGGAGTATGAACAATTACATACATGATCCATTTACACTAAAGCAAAGTCAATGGACTTCAACGTATGTTGTCAAAAAATTTGCCCAGAAATTTTGGGTAAATTGATTTTCGATAAAGTAAAGACTTTCATATTTAACCTGAAAATCAGCACTGAAACTTGAATTTGTTTTACACCTTGTGAGTATCATAATTATTCAATTGCGATCTTAAAGTAAACAAATTTTTGACGAGGCTCTTGAAAAAAAATGTAGTATGCACGTAAGTGTTATTTCCAAGCAATGTGGAGAGAGGATTGTTGTGGGAAGAAATGAATGATTCATTTTGGTGCATTTTTGCATCGCGTGTTTTGCAGGCATATAATTGCATAGTGTTTGTATGAATGTACCAATGTGCATCCTATGTATTGCTTCCGATGGGGTTAAAAGTTTATTCAATCAATTCAAACTAAAATGAATTGTACATACAAATGCAACTGTCGCGTCTGATTGCAAATGCCTAGTGTAAACTTTTTGGTAAGGTTCTTCCCTTTTTCAAGTTGCATGCGCACGTCTACAACGTAAGTTAAAGTGCTATCATTCGGTGTCGATATAAATTGCACTTTTTGTACTGTTTTTAGGAAAATTCCAGAAGTCACCACAATGTAAGTTGAATTAAGTTGCTTTGATTTAAGTATGTATATTTACATTGGGAAATAGTTGAGGGCATCAGTGTTAATTCTCCTGGTCATTTATCATTACTGTACTATATGAGAGGTTATGTATTAGTGAGTTCACATCCACTGTGTCCCCATACCTTTGATTCTCAAATAACATGAATTTCTAGCTACTTTTGCTCAATCGCTCAATCTATGGTTAGCTTATTTTAGGAAGGATATTTTTTTTAATAAGAAATATGTTTGAAATAATGTGTAATAAGCAATACGACTTTTTCAAGAACCAATATCAATCATTTTTCAGATTAATGCTCGGCTCGCCAGATGTTGAAATACTGTGTGATGGAACTGCTACTGGAATCTAGGCTCTTTATTTTCATATTCACATTAAAGAGGGTATGGAAATAATCATATGGAAACAATGTTTTAGAGCTATCAAATTTTTTGATTGGTTGAAATTGCTGCATGATTTGTTGGCCGTTATTTCACGGTATATCTTAAAGAAAACCCCACATTTTAAATGATTGCTGTGCTTGAGTTGGTTAAGGAGATTTTTTTCGATCTAACAGTTGTAGGTTCGAATCCCACCAGAACCATTTTTCTTGAATTTTTCTTTATTTTCGCTTATTGTAATTTTCATCTGGTGATTGCTATTGTAGTATTATGTTACTAATCACACACAATACTATGAATGCACATGAACAAATGGACAGGCATAACTTGATCAACAAAGTTATAGTGACATCATCCAAAATGTGGTTCATTTTGGCTGTATTTTTTTGGAGGCAAGCCTTTCTCTTTAAATGCCTAAAATATATGCAAATGCTGGCCCTTTAACATAACTGATCAATTAAAAAAAATGCTTTTGACACAAGGATTAAGCAATCTTTTATTTAAGATATAGGAACAATCTTAAGACTCCCTTTCATTATCACATCTGTTATGCTGGTGCTTTACTCTGGAATTCTCTATATAACTCTTTACAAACTTCTCTGTCTCCCATTTCTTTTAAAAATTGTCTTAAAACAAGTTTAGTAGCAACTTACAGACAGTAACCTTAAGCACATTATCACATTCACTTACACATTTTCAGGTTGGGATGATAGGTTGGGGTGGGAGTTGTGGGAGGTTGGGGCCGGATAGTGGTAGGATTTCAGGTATAATTGGTTGTTTGGAAAGTTATTTTTTGTTCTTGTTTCCATACATTCTTTTTTGCAAAATCATAAAATGTCATGGTCAAAAAACATGCAGGGGCTACAAAAAACATGCCCGGGTGTGTTTTTCTTCTGCAGTGCGTGCTTTATGCATTTAAATGTCAGTTGTATGACTCATTGACATATGAAACAGTGACTCACATGTGTGTCATTGTCCCAAATTGTCAGTCACCAGAGTGACTCAAGGTAACGCTACAGTACTTACACAGGCTAAATGTCAATTCACTTTGAACAGACTTGAGTCATTTGAGGTGAGTCATTTGAAAAGAAATGTGTCACCTAAGTGACCGAGGGGTGCATCAAAGTACATTTTGTTCACCCACCTTAAGTGGTACAATGACCCACCTTGTCCAGGGATGTAGGCTGAGTCACACAATTGACAAGTGCATTTTTTTTTTCACGTGTTATTAATAAGTGTATCTTTTTGCCTAGTAATGTTGTGTGTACTCCCCATTGGATAATTTAAAAAAAAAGACATGACAATTATCAAAGTTCAAGCCCTGAACTCTTAGTAACAATTACAGAGAGAGTGTTTAACTTTCGAGAGATGAAACAGCCTATGGCCAAAAACATCTACCTATGATGATGATGCGTGATCCGCTTGGACTTGTATACAAGTTTTCTAAACTGTCATTTCTTTTTTTCTGTAATAATTTTAATACATAGGCCTTATATACTTTTGTATTTTCTACCACTCTGTAAAACATTTCTGAATGCTTAGTGAAATGTGTTGCAAATAAAGTGAGCAAATTTACCTAGGCAGTCCTAACCACAGGTGTTCCTAGCGTTATGGCAACCTATATACACCTGTGGACCTAACTTCATATCCCTATAAATCCCTACAGAAAACTCGCGAAATAGGTTAGTACAAATTCATATACGGAAATGGTATAAAAAAATTAAAAAATCATGTCATTTACCACCAACTGAATTGGTTATATGCTCCTCTGTTTTAACTTTGACAGCTTCTATAATACTTCTTAGGTCTTCTTCGTGGTTTTCAAATGCTTCTGAAGACATCTTTTACCCAAGTTTCAACCAAATCACGGGACTTTAGATTTAAGGTTAAGGGCGTACACCAGTATTTGGTATATTCATTTCTGTTGCTTTTGATCTGGTTGACCATTATGCCCTATATCACAAGGTCTTTGCTTGTGTATTAATGGTAAGGTCATTTACAATATGTATCAAAACGCTAAATCATGTATCAAAGTAGATTGTTCGTTTTCTGAATTCTTTGACCTGCAATATTGCAGGGCGGAGCGTTCGAAATATTGGGGGCTAATGAGGTCAGGTGACAACAATATGGGGGGTGAGGGGGTGGAGGGGGTCGGGGTCGGGGGAAGGGGGGGGGGCTGATGAAGTCGGGTAAGGTGATAATACATGTTCACTTACAATTGTTGCGGGAGGAGGTTGAACCCATCCTTCTGCTCCGCTGCCCCTGTATTGGGATACATCAAGTTGAAAACCATACATCGCTACTTTTCGCTATTTTTCTGAATGATCTGGAATCACATATGAAAAAAGAACAATTAGAGGGATGGAGCTCATTACGGGAGGTGCGGGAGAGTTGATCCACCTCTTGTAAATACACAACACTAAGTGCAATCTGATGTATAGTAATCACGCTAACAGTGGGGACAAAACCATCATCAAATGTCACATTTTTGACCTCACAAGTAAATTAACGTATTTCAGGACATGTACATTTTTCTCACTTTTATAACAGATTTTAATTCCCAACAAATATAGAACTAGATACAGGGGCGTGTGTGAGTTGGTGGGGGGGGCGTGTGACACCCCTATAAATATTTTTCATCAGGTAATTTCAATTCCCCCCCCCCCCCCCCACCCCTCCATTCGTTGGCTGGATACCAATCTTACTGTCTTAGTCGAGCAGAAATGTAGAAATACGGTTTCCTGGTATCAGAGCATATAGGCCTTTATCTCAGTCAAGACCCACCAAGCTAGATATCCGAATCATATCCTCTCGACCGCCGACTCGGCACATGATGTTAATAACATCATACTTGGGCACTAAGTTGGGCATAGATGTAAAATGTCAGATATACTGTTTAAATCGGAGATACATCTCAATCATGCCCGAATCGTTATAACAGACAGTCAGGATCATGTCCTTCTGACTCGGCACCATGCTAAAAACATCATACTTGGGTACTTAGTCGGACAGAGACTTACAATGTTGGATGTCTGTATATTTTGTTTAAGTTAGCGATACATCTCATTCAAGCATGAATTGTCTAACTCTGAATATCATGATATCAAAATCATCTCCACTCGACTTGGGATGATGCTGATTACGCTCGGGTTGGGCGAGGGCAGGATTATGAGACGAAAGATGACCGCCATTTTTCAGTTTTTAGGCATCAAAAACCAGAAACTTGCAGGGGATTCGGCCTTTGCAGAGCTGCATCCATGAATCCAAGAATATTTTGAGCAAATTTGTTGTACAAATTTTCCTTCTGCCTGACAGCTTAACAGTGTTAATGATAACCCAAATGCTTATCTGAGTAGATTTTAACATTAGAATTTGATTTTTGTCTTCTATTTAAACAATTTGTTTTTTGTGTTGATTTTAAGCCACTTTGGGGAAGAAAAAAAATTACTTTCGATCAAGATTTCATCATTGAGCCTTACAATTGTTCCCAAATTTTCTCAATTATCAGGGGAAATTTTAGAATTGATCAGTTTGTGTTGATTTTCCGAAGTTTATCAGTTTGTGTTGTTTTTCAGACATTTTAAGGCTTCAAAGACAATACATTTTAAGAGATTTCGCCCCTGGACTACTTTCCAAGGGGCCCTTAAGAAGGAGTTTTCCTCCTGGATCCCTATTTCTTGCTTCCCCACCTTCTCCTTCCTTCCAGACCTACTAGCCATTTGGGGCAGGGACGTGTCTAGCTTTTCGTTTTTGAGCGGGCTTAAGCAGTTAAGGCTCCAAAAAAGAAATTGAGGGCCGGTTTCAGATTAAGGAGGACATAGGCGTAGGAATTTAAGCCCCCTCCCGGAAAAGATTTATATTTCCCAGTTGCATGCATGCTTATTTTGATGACAAATTGTGAAAATATTAACATGAAATTGAAGAAAAATGTGTAAAATTGTTGGAAATTTTGTAAGATTTTGGCAAAAGTTCCTAAAATTTTTTCGAAATTGACAGTGATTTCCTGAAAAGTGAAGAATTGATCCCGGTAATTGAAGCACTTGTCACAAAAATGGAGGATAAAATGAAGAAGATTTTCCGTAAATTGACAAAGATTTCCATAAAATTCATTAAAATTTCGCGGAAGTTAAAGAAAATTTCCTAAAAATGAAGACAATTTCCTGAAAATTAGGAAAATTTCCTAAAAATGAAGACAATTTTCTGAAAATGAAGACAATTTCCTGAAAATGAAGAAAACTTTCCGAAAATTCAAGCAGATTTCCCGAAAGTTCGAGGAGAATTCACTAAATTTTCTCAATTAGCGCGGACGAAAAGGTGACTTGAACTGTCTATTTGAAAATTGTATTGCTTTGAAAATTATTGTGGTGTGGGAGCCATGCGCGCATGGCCCTGATTATAAAACTTCACCTCCCTATCTAAAGGTTTTTAGTTCTTTGCTGTAGATTCTGGTCCAAACTTGAAAGTTTTATTTTTATTTTCATAAAAGCCTGAAGCTTTCTTGTCCAAAAAGGAAGATTGTTGAGTCAAAATTGAAGATTTTTTGGCCAAAATTAAAGACGTTTGTCCAAAATGGATGATGTTTGATACAAACTGTAAAAGTCTTGATCTAAAATTAACGATAACGCAGTCGATACGGTGACAACAAATTCCTATTTCTGTTTTCACACATATTGATGGCTTTGACAAAAAAAAAATTGAGGGGGCCTATGATATTTTTTAGGGGATAAACCCTCAATAGCCATCCCCCTACCACCACCACCACCACCATCCTTGCTGATTTTGGGGCAATAAAAACAAGAAATCTTCAAACCAGGGCTTAGTCCATGAACTCCACAATTTTTCCAGAGCTTTATCAATTTCAGGGCAGGTTTATACTATTTAAACATGGTAACCTAAATGTTTATCCAATTCTCCGAGTAGATTTTAACATTCGAATTAAAAATTGTCCTCTTTTCATCACTTACATTTTGGAACTTTGTGTTGATTTTAAAATCATTTTTGGACGTAAAAAACATTCGTCTACAGTTTTGACCGAATTTCTCTTCTTTAAGGGCAAATTTCTCTTCTACCTATTTCGAGATGGTACTATTCTTTATTTGAGTAGATCTGTAGATATTAACAATAGAATCTGAAATTGTCTTCTTTTCATCACTTACATTTTGGTAATTGGCAGATTGGTGTTGATTTTAAAGCATTGTGGGGCACAATAATCAAGAAATCTTTAGAGCTTTTGGGGCTTTGCCCCTGGATTCACGTTTCCAAGCAGGGGCGTAGGAACCGGGAGCCAGTTCCCCCTCCCCCCTTCCAAACAAACAAACAAAAACTGTGGGAAGTATCATTTTGGTCCCCCAATAATGAAGGTTATAACAAATTAATTTTCACGAGTTCAGTCAGATTCCTTGGCATAAGTTTTGAAAAATTTACTTCAATTTTCGTGCAATTTCTTTCATTTTCTGAAAATTTTCTTCAATTTTTGAGAAGTTTCTATCAATTTTCGGAATTTTTTTTTTTATATTTCGTGAACCGTTTTCCATTTTCGTGAAGTTTGGGCCATGTTTGGAGTATATCTTCCATTTTAGAAAAGTTGGTCTTTAAGTTTTGAGAAATTCCTTCATATTTTGTAAAATTTCCTTCATTTTCGTGAAATCTGCTTCAAATTTCGTGAAATTTTCTTTATTTTCTGGAAACTTGCTTCAAATTTTGTGCATTTTCCTTAATTTTCAAAAAAAAATTGCTTCAATTTTTATGCAATATTGTTAATTTTCCCTTAATTTTCGTAAGATACCCTTCATTTCCGTAAAAAAAAAAAAAAGGATCAATTTTTGCGCAATTTTCTTAATTTTGTAAAATTTGCTTCCAACTTTATTCCATTTCTTTCATTTTTTTCAATTTTAGGAAAAGTTACTTCATTTTCGGGAAATTTTCTTCGCCCCTCAATGGACCCAAGCTAATTGCAAGGCTTTGCCCATGAAACCAATAATTTTGCCCGAATTTACTCAATTTGCAAAGACAATTTCCCTTTTGTTTAAAGATGGTAACCCAAATGATTGTCTGAGTATATATTTTAACATTAGAATAAAAAATGGCTTCTTTTCATCAATCAAATTATCAAGCTTTGTGTTGATTTTCAGCTACTTTAGAGCATCAAATACGGAGCTTCCGGGGGCTTTTCCCCCTGAACCCCAACCAAGGCATTGTCCTTTAGGCTTCACCAGGGGCCCGTAAGCGGGCACACGGCTGCACGGTGTTACGCAGTTCCGCGTTTGACACTTCAGTTCGACCGCATTGGTGGGAGATACGGTTGATCTGTCCCCAACTGTTCTCTATTGTGTGATTGTATATGTATATCTTTTTTAATAGGTTGGGCAAATGCAAATTTTTTGTCGGGCAAATTTGACTTATACCCCTGTCCTCAAAGTCAAGTTAGGCACCTGAATAGATAGACTACAATTTTGCTCTCTTTATTACGACAGGGGAAGAGTTGCGCCGTTGGTGCGGGGGAGAGTTGAGTCATTGGTGTTGGGGAGAATTAAGCCGTTGGTGTGGGGGACAGTTGAACCATTGGTGTGGGGGAGCGTGGGCCATTGGTGTGGAGGAGTGTTGAACCGTTGGTGCTGGGGAGAGTTGAGCCATTGATGTGGGGGAGAGTTGAGCCATTGGTGTGGGGAAAAGTTGGCCATTGGTGTGGGGGAGAGTTGATCAAGCCATTGGTGAGGGGTAGAGTTGAGGCATTGGTGTGGGGTAGAGTTGAGCCATTGGTGTGGGGGAGAGTTGGGCCATTGGTGTGGGGGAGAGTTGGGCCATTGGTGTGGGGGGAGAGTTGAGCTGTTGGTGCGGCGGGAAGTTGAGCCGTTGGTGGGGGAGAGTTGATCAAGCCATTGGTGAGGGGTAGAGTTGAGGCATTGGTGTGAGGAAGAGTTGAGCCATTGGTGTGGGGGAGAGTTGAGCCATTGGTGTGGGGGAGAGTTGATACATTGGTGTGGGGGAGAGTTGAACCGTTGGTGTGGTGGAGAGTTGAGCCGTTGGTGTGGGGAAGAGTTGAGCCATTGGTGTGGGAGAGAGTTGAGCCATTGGTGTGGGGGAGAGTTGAGCCATTGGTGTGGGGGAGAGTTGAGCCATTGGTGTGGGAAAGTGTTGAGCCATTGGTGTGGGGGAGAGTTGAGCCATTGGGGGTGGGAAAGTGTTGAGCCATTGGTGTGTGGGAGAGTTGAGCCATTGGTGTGAAAAAGAATTGCGCCGTTGGTGTGGGGGAGAGTTGAGCCATTAGTGTGGGATAGAGCTGAGGCTTTGGTATGGGGGAGAGTTGAGCCATTGGTGTGGGAAATGGTTGAGTCATTGGTGGGGGAGGGGAGTTGAGCCATTGAAGTGGGAGAGAATTGAGCCATTGGTGTGGGGGAGACTTAAACCATTGGTGTGGGGAGAGTAGGGCCATTGGTGTGGGGGGAGAGTTGAGCCGTTGATGCAGGGGGTAATTGAGCCGTTAGTGTGGGGAGAGTTGATCAAGCCATTGGTGTGGGGGAGAGTTGAGCTATTGGTGTGGAAGACAACTGAGCCGTTGGTGCGGGGGAGAGTTGAAGCGTTGGTGTGGGAGAGAGTTGAGCCGTTGGTGTGGGGGAGAATTGAACCGTTGTTGTGTGGGAGAGTTGAACCATTGGTGTGGAGGAGAGTTGAGCCGTTGGTGTGGGGAAAAGTTGGCCATTGGTGTGGGGGGAGAGTTGGGCCATTGGTGTGGTGGAGAGTTGAGCCATTGGTGTGGGGAGAGTTGAGCCATTGGTGTGGGGAAAAGTTGGCCATTGGTGTGGGGGAGAGTTGGGCCATTGGTGTGGGGGTTAGTTGAGCCGTTGGTGCGGGAGATAGTTGAGCCATTGGTGTGGGGGAGAGTTGGGCCATTGGTGTGGGGAGAGTTGGGCCATTGGTGTGGGGAGAGTTGAGCTGTTGGTGCGGCGGGAAGTTGAGCCGTTGGTGTGGGGGGAGAGTTGATCAAGCCATTGGTGAGGGGTAGAGTTGAGGCATTGGTGTGGGGTAGAGTTGAGCTATTGGTGTGGGGGGAGAGTTGAGCCATTGGTGTGGGGGGAGAGTTGATGCATTGGTGTGGGGGAGAGTTGAACCGTTGGTGTGGTGGAGAGTTGAGCCGTTGGTGTGGGGAAGAGTTGAGCCATTGGTGTGGGGAGAGTTAAGCCGTTGGTGTGTGGGGAGTTGAGCCATTGAAGTGGGAGAGAGTTGAGCCATTGGTGTGGGGGAGACTTAAACCATTGGTGTGGGGGAGAGTAGGGCCATTGGTGTGGGGGAGAATTGAGCCGTTGATGCAGGGGAGGGGAGGGGTAATTGAGCCGTTGGTGTGGGGAGAGTTGATCAAGCCGCTGGTGTGGGGGAGAGTTGAGGCATTGGTATGGGGGAGAGTTGAGCCATTTGTGTGGGGGAGAGTTGAGCTATTGGTGTGGAAGAGAGTTGAGCCGTTCGTGCGGGGGAGAGTTGAAGCGTTGGTGTGGGAGAGAGTTGAGCCGTTGGTGTGGGGAAGAGTTGAACCGTTGTTGTGTGGAAAAGTTGAACCGTTGGTGTGGGGGAGAGTTAAGCCGTTGGTGTGGGGGAGAGTTGAGCCATTGGTGTGGGGGAGAGTTGAGCCATGCATTGGCCATATGAAAGATGGTATGAAATGTATGTCAATCATTGTATTTATGTTTACCTCCTTCACTACATGGCCACCTTCTTGATATTAGGTGGGCTGGTGGGGCCCAGGGGATCTCATATGATGACCTCATATTAGGGGTCATAAGTTTTTGGAACGGGACAAAATTTTGTGATTTTTGCCTCTGTCCGTGTGTGCGGGTGTGTGTGTGGGTGCGGGTGTGTGTGTAGGTGGATAGGTGGGTGGGTACACTTGTAGATGGTAAAATTTTTGAATAATTATATGTTTACACACCTTTCAATTGGGGACACACCTGCAATTGGGGATATCCCCAATTGGCAGAAAGCTCAATATTGACGATTTTAGCATCTTCATGCCTGTGAGATAGTTACCTCTTAATTTCAGCCCATTTTAAGGTTTGCCCCAATTTTCCAGTATTTTATCGCTGGTGTGTATTCAAATATATTTTGACTTCACCTACAGATCAAAATCTGACTTCCCCAATTACATGATAGAAAACGTATGGCATCACAAATCAAAGTGCATAGTGCCATAAATTTGTGATATCTTGGACGTACGATTTTACATCTTACAAGTGGGGATATACACATGGAACTTGGATGTTCACATTGGAACTGTGATATATTTATTTACCCCACTTTTATAGGATGCAGTTTAAGTATATGTGTAACAGTGTGTATCCCCACTTCCAATGTATGCTTTCAAAGGCTTTTCTACCAACTGACCAAGAAGGAATGGGATCGGGAATTAACATGAAATCACTGTGTGGGTATAACATCTAGACATATATTTTTTTCAAAATTCTGCCATCCTTTTCTGCCTAAGTCCTTTAATTCAGAAGTCCCCTTTTTCTTATTTTCACACGTATGTCTCCAATTTCCACCATCTACATGTATGCGTGTGTGTGTGTGTGCGTATGCAACAATTAATTTTGTGTCGCTTATAACTCAACAAAATTGTAATACACACATAAACAAAACTTGGTAGACGGATACCCCTTGCCCAGAACTTTTGTCTGCAACGTTTTGGGGCACAAAGGTAAAATGAAACAAGTTTTTGGTGATGGCTGCATCTTTTGAAGGAATTACTTGGTATCTTTACAAATTGCAATAGTGGGTATGGTTTAACCAGGGAGTTGTCTAATGCCAACTCCCTGGTTTAACATTCTAACAAAAATCAAAAATAATTGGAGGTCAAAAACGTGTTTTTAATGCAAAATTTGGCACCATTTTAAACTCAAAAAGTATAAGACATATACCAAGCCTATGTTGCACCATGATACCTTGGCACATGTATTTGTGTACCGTAGACTTTGGGGTCAAAAGTCACAGAGCTATTGACTACTTTTCACCATTATCCCCTAGAGTTATGGAATCGTAAGTGTGACGTGAGCATGAATGGTGTCATACAGTAGGTACGAAAAATATGAAAAATTTCAGATGTTGTTTCAGTGATTAGGGTGAAGGGTTAGAGGTCAAATATGTGATTTTCTTTTGATCCATTCATTATTGTACATAATTATATATAACTTTCTTGTATATATTTACTGTATCTCTCATATCCCGGAAGGGGTCGACAGAGTTTAAAATAAAAAGTTAATACAAGTTCCAGATTTATTTTGATTTTGTTGTTTGTGAGACCAAGTGGTTTTAGCTAAATAAAATTGTCGCGCCAATGAGCCAGTTCATGGTAACGATAATATGTATTGCGCAATGCAGTTCAAGAGGTCAATTGAGACTTGCCGTAAAACATCACTGACACTCATTGAATAACACCGTTATACCCGATTTTCTCGTTTGATATTTGAGTGGATTCGGTGCCTTACATGTATTTATTTGTGCTTTCGAAATGGATGTTCCTTCCATTTGGGGCATCGTGTGGGATGCCATGTGGGACGACTGAGTTGGGTGCGATGTGGACAAGGTTGGGATGCCATTTGGGATATACATTAGGGTGGGATTCCATGTGGGACATAGATATGAACATAGGGTGGGGATGACATTTGAGACATATGGATGGAAGCCATGTAGGATATAAGGATATGTATGCCATGTGAGTCATGCCATGTAGCACATAGCGAGGGACGTCATGTGTAACAAAAGGGTGGGATATTATGTGAGACAGATATGCCCATATGGAACATCTAGAAGAACAGGATGCCATGTTAGAGATTCGAACGGAGAGCGAAATTTGGGACATAGGGAGGGATTACATGTGGGACACAGGGAGGGACGCTATGTGTGACATAAGGAGGGATGAAATGTGGGACAGGTCCATAAATATTTTTATTTTACAAATCAGGGAACAGTATCCCTGCTCAAATCGTAGGCAGCTAAATAGCTTATAATACAAGAGCACGAGCCAAGTATCTGAGTATCAGGGGTGTATTCTGTGAGCAACTTGACCCCTGGTAAATTCCGTATGTCACTGTAAGTAGCGGGATATATCAGCATACAATATGCTATTCATACTAGGAAAATTAACTGTGCAAAATGAATATATAAGGTTAAATGTCGGCCAAATTTGGTGTCAGACTTTGTTCCTATCGAAGTAAAATCTTTAATTTTTGGAAAACTTCTTTAATTTTCTGGCATTTTTCTTCGATTTTCTGGCAAAGTTCTTTGATTTTCAGGCAACGATTTTTGGGCAGTTTTCTTTGATTTTCGGGTAATTTTCTTTGATGTGGGGGAAATTTTGTTTGATTTTGGGGTAAGTTCCGTATGTAAACTGTAAGTAGCGGGATACCGTATATCAGTATACAATGCTATTCATATTAGGGAAATAAACTGTGAAAAATGAACATGTATCGGCCAAATTTGGCTTCAGACTTTGTTCCGATCGAAGCAAAATCTTCATTTTCTTCAATTTTTGGGCAATTTTCTTCATTTCAGGAAATTTTCGGAGTTTAATTTTCTAGCTGAAAAATTACACAAGTTTTTAATAATTTTTACAAAAGTTTACCTTAGGCTTTGATGACAAATTCCTTCAGTTTTACTTGATAACTTTACCTTCCAACCGGGAAGGTGAAATCAGCTCCCCCGCTTCCTATAACGCCTCTGGGTATAGCCATTTTCCGATAATTTCCGTTTGCCCCTCCCCCTCGGCACCGAAAGCTGAATTCGCCACTGGCCAAGCTAAGTTTTTCCAACGTACTTTCAAGGATCTCGCCACCACAATAAAAATATTGGCTCTCAACATTGGTGGTATTGAGATTTTCCCGCCCCCACACACACCAAAAAAACCTCATAACCTTATTTTTTATATAGCATCCCTATTTAAATCCACTCCAATTTTGATGTGCACGGTATTCTGTTCACTGGTCTCCACCCCTTCTTTAGCCCTCCTCAAATATAATACCATCCCAAAATTGAAACCGTCCATCAAAATGATTTCCCTCACAGGCGAAGGGGTAGGAACCGGGAACACTGAGGGAAAGTTTCGTCCACATTTCCAAAAAATGGCAAAAGTGTCTCTCTTACAAATAGAAAAGTGCTCCTTTGGCAAGTAAAAGTGCCCCTCTTGAAAATAAAAAGTGCCCCTTTTGAAAATAATAAAAAATTCCCGCATGGATTACTGATTATGATGCAGGAACTTGTGCAAAATGGCTCTATTATTCTGTTATTTGTAAAACCGGAGCGGATTATCTTAAAATGTGCACAAATTGTGTTAACCTTCATTTTATTTTAATTCCCTTTCAAAACATAGGCCTATCAGAAGTGGGCTAAATTTGAACACTTCACCTTGGTCAGTTGGTAAAGGCATTATGACCGATTAGCGCTATTTCTAATTGAAATTCACGAATCTGCCCCTTAGTGTCCCTCCAAAGTCGTACTCCCCACTTTTTGAAATATTCCTACCCCTCTGCTCACATGGGACTGCCTGACTGCCTGATTTGAAAAGCGTTTACCTGTTTACACTATTGCTCATTTGTATGACTGCTTCAAGTTACGTTAGTCGGGCGATGTATATTGCAAGGCACTGCCTTACGGATTGCTTTTACACTTTCATTTTTCTCTAAGGCACTGCAATCACTGCCTTGCGAATAGCGTCGAAATAAATTAAAACATTATGCAGGTGTTACAGGTCAATAAGAACTTCTTAGCAAAATCAAATAGACTCATGTTTACACGCGTGTAAAGAAGTTAGCGCCGGACTCGGCGGAGGCACTTTTTTGAGCAAAATTTACAACACTTGCTGGACCTCTTCGCCTTTTGTGCGGATCTAAGCATCTAAACCCCTGGCTACACCCATGAACAGTATCAGGGGATTCTCTTTTATCACTATACATGTATGTTAATATAATACATGTCCAGATTCCAATACATTTCTCTTATTTGACAGCATATTTTGTAGGAAAAGAACTGCCATCGCTTCAACATGTTTTTTCTCAACCCGGCCCAGTAGGCCTAACCCGACCCATAAATACACAAACATATATGCGGTTATAACATTTGCTGAATGGAAATCCAAAACACATTTGAAGATATAGTGCCCTGTATTGGCACAACATATACCTGTCAGACTGAGCGACTTCTCCAAGCTTTTAACAATGGGAGTGCACCCCCTCTAAAATATAATCAGTTGGAGCAAACACTGCTACATGTCTGTTCCTCTCAGCATAAATAAAGGACACTAATTTACAGGCCCCTATGACGTATATGTGCGACTAGCTAGACTGGGAGTTAAGATTTTATTTGCAAATCCAGTGCCGTCGGAAGCGGGAGGGGCGGGGGCTGGGAGCGTCGACCCCCAATAATTTGCCAAAAAATTAGATACAATTGCTCCCCGGCCTGGTGACCCACCATACAACGGAACACGTACAGTACTACGGACTTCAGACCGCGAGTTAACTGGGCTTAGTGGAATCACATGAGCTCAATGCTTTTATTGCTACATGCGTACCGTGATCGGCCATGTTGTCCAGTTAAATCGTGAAATTATTTGCGAAACGTATGCAGAAACGTTTTGCACGTTGCACTACCCATTGCTTGCATCGCTGTTCAAAAATAATTTAGCAGTGCATTGATAAGCTATGTGGGATATCGTGTTTCAAATAATGAAAATCCTATGCAGACAGAAGGAAACAGTACTGATTTTGATCAGGGGATAAGGATCAGGAACGATAACCAACAAAATGATTTACCAGAGACAAATTAGCACTGGTATCCAAAAGCGGTGGAACCCGGGACTCGCCCCACCCCATTTTTTTTTTTTTTGCCAAGTTCAAAAGTGCCCCTTCATATATTGCATGATTGCCTCAAGCCCAGTATAGCTGCCTTAGTCAGTTAGTACCCGACATTATTTTTGTTGAAGAAACTTTTAAAGTAATACAAGCATCGTGTAAGAAAACATTTCTTCTTTTCCACTGCTTGATGCGCCATAGACTTCTTGAAGAGATTTGTGAAGTTATTTGCTGCTTTAGATGAACGCTGACGAACTGCATCATCTCCACCTTCGCTTTCTTCACTTGCGATATTTTCATTTGCATTTTCTTTTTGTATCTGTACCTCAAAGGTTTCCTCTACATTGTTAGCATTTTTTGCCACATCTTTTGCCATTCCATCAATAATATTATGACAAATTTAGCGGATCAGCACCTGCAAAACTTACAACAACATCACTAACAGATAACGTCTCGGGAAGTATGGGAGATTGATCGCTCTCACTTGCATCCTCGTTACTGGCTCATGGTCCATTGAAGATTCATCAGCTACAGTACAAAGTGGGTCATCTGTAACTTTTTTATTCATGGCAACTTGAGTACCATCCATGGCAGCAGGATCACTATGAACTTCAGGATCACTAGCGACACAACTCGTAGGTGTAGGTGCATCACTGAACTCGAGCTCTGTATCTACAGAAGAACAGTGCAAGTGTTCTGCTGTTATGACTTGTGGATTGAATGGGTAGATCCCAGTTGCTTTAAAGCCACGTATGATAGTTTGCATTGTTAGAACGCTATAATACACAGCTTTGAATAGTTCACAGAAACTGAAATCATGTTTTTACAGTGTGTGGATTGTCACGCGTAAAACGCTCACAACTTTTGCTATAGGCTACCTTAACAGACTTAAAGGAGACATGAAGTCTGATACAATAACAATTTCATATGATAGAGGATACAAATCTTAACCAACTGCCAAACACAGCAAGTCAAAATCCTATTCCTATCTCAAGTTATTAATGTTTGAAATCGACAAATGGGGGCTGCCATTTTGTTCAATTCTATATTGAAATATTGTGCATGATGACATAATATCCCCAATAGGGACAAAGGGATTATAATGTATTTCTTTATAAATGTGATTAAAAAATTTATTCCAAAATGATGTGACACAAAGTTTTAACAGCATGTTTTGATAATTTCATGTGTACACAGAAATTTCCTTGACCCTTACAAAAGAAAAGCAATTTTTTATAAGTTAAATAACTTGAGGTAGATTATAAAGAAACACAAGGCATTCCAACATCCTACTGGGCTGATGACATCATAATCTGCATGTTTTGAAATGAAAATGGCGGCTCCCATGGTTGTAGTATTGAAGTAGTAGTATTCAAATTTTTAATAAAAACAAAAAATGTGTAGATTGCTTCGGGAGTTCTGAAACTTGGTCAGTAATTTTCAATTTTATTAATTGAAATACGGATTAGGTCAGACTTTATGTCTCCTTTAAACACGTACTTGTCCAAAGGTTGCGTGTGATTCGTTGTGTGTGGCGGCAAACAATATATTTGCACAGAATTCTCTCTTGCTGCTTTAAGGTTGATAGAGTAATGTAGAAAGAATGCCTAAGATGAGCGCTACAGGTCGTGCTGGAGGTAGTGATACAAGTAACATTTTTTTTAAACCATGTGTCAAATAGCTCGGCATTGAGTCAGAAACTACAAGAGGAGTTCCTGCCGGGGCATTGTGACAGAGTGCAGAGCTAAGACGCATTCACTTAAAGATTATGAAAGGAGGGAGAACAGTTTTTAATGCATTGGCACATATCAAAACGGTTACATGCTCCCCTTTATCTGCGCTTGTTCTTGGTTGTACAAGTCTTTCTCACTTTAGTTGGTACAATTTTTGAAAGGTTATGCATCAGGCTGAGCCCAGTTTCATCCAAATTGTAAATTTGCCCCGCCTTCTTTTTCACCCCCAATTTGTCCATGAAGGCATCCAGCTTATCAAAATGATCATTTATGGTCGCTGGATTAAGCATTGCCGCACGAGCGGCAGACAAACCCTCTGGCTTCCTCAAAAAAAGGACCGGATGCCTTTGCATGAATCCTTGGTACCAATCGTACCCTGCAGGTTTTTTTTTTTCTCTCTGTTAAACCTATGATTTATTCCTGCTTCCTCTGCCATTTCATTTGCAAGTTTACAAATTGCTTGAATTTCCCAAATCCCAGGCTTTCCATTTTCTTAAGATTCTGCACTAAAAGTAACTCGTCGTGATGGACAAATATGGGTGGCCTTGTTCTGTTGATGGAGGGTCTTTAGCTCATGTCTTTGCTGATACGTTTAGCGCTAAAAGTAACTCGTCGTGATGGGTAAATATGGGTGGTCTTGATGGAGGGTCTTCAGCTCATGCCTTTGCTGATACGTTTAGCGAGTGTGGATTTCGGTACAGTATATTGTTTAGCTGCTGCTCTTATTCCACACTGATTTTCTTTCACAGCTTTGATGGCAAGACTCATTGCTTCAGTTTTCCATTTTCTTGAGATGGTTTTTTTTTGCCTTTCTTAGCATCTTCAACCTGAAAGATACAAAAATTACAGTGTTGTTAATACATTTTTAATAACATGTTTTGGAGCCTAAAATATTCCAAACTCAGACTAGATGAATTCAAAATTCCAATTATATATTTTTTTTATTAAGTGATGCCTATCTTATTCACAAAAAAGTTTTAAAAATGTTAATTGTCCCTACTTCTACCATTGTTATATTAATAAAACCAAATTAGACCTATACAAAACATAAGCTTTCACACTCAGACTGTCAGATATTACGTGTCCAAGTTTCTTGAGACTTTGGGGTTAGTGGGACACCTTGAGCAGTTAAGTAAAATAAAAATTACATTATATTTTTTTCAGAGCTTCTTCAAATATTCAATTTTATCTTAAACTGTTGCACAAATGCTCTCAAAATAGGCATTCAATTTGCTATAAAGTATGGCAAAACCCAGAAATTGCCAATCTACCACCCTACCTATCTCCTGCTGCAACACATTTTGTACGTGAGACACCAATGTATAGAAGCACGGTACTGCACAACTTGCAGACTTGCAGCATAACTAGGCCAGTGCGAAAACGCGGAAATGTTTAAAACTTGTAAATTGATTTGTATAGGAGAGAATAACAATCATTTAAGACCAAATCCCGCCATCGGATATACTTTTAAAGCTATACAAGACAGGTTAAAGAAATTTCCGTGCTTTCGTTTTGCCTATACATACATGTATACATAATACACACTAAAAATTATACGTAAAACGAAACGCGGAAAACGCCGGAAATGGTTGAACTTTGAAAACAAAACTGCGTGGAACGTATAGCATATATATTTCAAAGTTATCTAGTATGTCGTACAGATTTTTAAAATAGGTTCAGGGGAAAAAAAATCATAATGTTATAATATTCACTTTCGTACGAAAATCCGACATTAATATAGGTTTTGGTATTTTTAAATCTTGCAAATTGACTGTTTGGACATTCAAACATTCATTCTGTCATTTTAAACCAAATCCCAACGTCGAATATACTTTTAAAACTATTGGAGATATGTTAATAGAATTTTCCGAGCTTTTCGCGTTTTCGTTTTACGTATAGATATTAGAGTGTATGTGTAGGCAAAACGAAAACGCGGAGAGCGCAAAAATTTCTTGTAACACATCTCGTATAGAGGTTCTGCGCATGACGTCCTAAGATTTCCGGTTTTGCTTGTACCGCCATATTGGCAGTCAAGCTATAGTGCGCAGACGGCCAGCAACACACAATGCGTATAAGTTCTCTGTGTACACAAAATATCGATCAAAGATTAAAAAGTTTTGAACTTTTCAATGAAAGTTTATTTGACAATGTGAAAAGTTTGTTGCTTCGTAGGTTACCATAATCGTGAAAAATCATGGCCGGGCCTACATTTTTAACGGATTCCGGCAGTGGCGTGTCTATCTTTTCGTTTTTGAGGCTTACGCCTTCTAAAAAAACACATATTCAAACCCCCCGAGACACTGGTTGGAGTAGGGTGCCAGGACAGAGGTCGTAAGGAGTTTGGGGACCAAGGTTTCTACTTCCCGGTTGTAAATTTGGGAAAATATTTACATAACATTATTTACATAACATTGAAGAAAATGCGTCAAATTGTTGCAAATTTCCGGGGGTGGGGCACTTCCATATTTGAGGTGTATATATGTATATATATATATATATATATATATATATATATATATATATATATATATATATATATATATATATATATATATATATATATATATATATATATATATATATATATATATATATATATATATATATATATATATATATATATATATATATATATATATATATATATATATATATATATATATATATATATATATATATATATATATATATATATATATATATATATATATATATATATATATATATATATATATATATATATATATATATATATATAATATATATATATATATATATATATATATATATATATATATATATATATATATATATATATATATATGCAGGTCTCAATAATCATATAATTTTGTACATATATATATATATATATATATATATATATATATATATATATATATATATATATATATATATATATATATATATATATATATATATATATATATATATATATATATATATATATATATATAGGCCTATATATATATATATATATATATATATATATATATATATATATATATATATATATATATATATATATATATATATATATATATATATATATATATATATATATATATATATATATATATATATATATATATTATATATAGGCTATATATATATATATATATATATATATATATATATATATATATATATATATATATATATATATATATATATATATATATATATATATATATATATATATATATATATATATATATATATATATATATATATATATATATATATATATATATATATATATATATGCAGGTCTGAAAAATCATATAACTTTGTACTGCAGATACTCATATACTGTGAATACTGCAGTTACCAAAAAAATATGTCATATACTACAGCCCAATTTTGGAATTCTGGGCGGCACATACCTACCACTTCAGTATGGGACTATCATAACCGAATACGCGGGCGACGACCCCGTCATTGTAATTGTGTGTTCACTCGTCGTCGTCGACAGGTACATCGAGGAAGATGACCAATCATATATCTATACACGCACACCCCTTGCAACGACAAGTGCTGGCAATTGCCTATCGGGGAGAAAGGTAAACTGCAAAAGGCCCATTTAAAAATTTGTGTGGGTGGGGAGGAGGGGGGGAAGCCTTGATATTGTTAAGACTTTCACCTCCCTCTCTGAACGTTTTTGGTTCTATTTTGTAAATTTTGGTCCAATTTTAGACGTTTGGGGCCAAAACTAAAGATGTTTGGGCAAAAATTAAAGATGTTTAGTCCAAAATTAAGGATTTTTGGTGCAAACTGGAAAAGGTTTGTCAAAAATTTACGAAAATTCAGATTTTTCTTAATGGTTCATTTGATATTACCGTTAATCATATTTATAGCTTTGTGAATATTTGGGTGGTGGGGGGGGGGGGGAGGTTACGAAATTTTTAGGAGCCCACTTAGACACGCCACTCATTCTGGCAAATATAGAACGTACAGATAAATTTCACGAAACCAGCAATGAAATATCTTTAGGCCTCTAAACTTGTAGTTTTTAGGAGTCTGATGGGTATTAGCCTGTAAGCAAACGTAGAATTCACAAGGCAATTAAAAATGTTCGGATATTGCAAAACCGGAACAGAACTTGCTCTCATCATGTCGAAAAACATGGATTTAGGCATGAAATATGCATCCGTCGAGCCGTTAACTTTAGTTTTTCAAAGTACCGTTTCTTTATAAACGGCATCTAACTTTAAGCAATGTCTGACCCGATCACTTTTTCTGTAGATTCTGACATTTTCCTTCGGTAATGATTTATAATTATAAATTATAATGACACACGCACAATCTTACGGCCAATTCAACAAAAATGACGGACAAGTAGTAGATCACATGATAAGATGACGTCTATCTTACTGGCCTTTAATTTGCAAGATTTAAAAATTCCCAAAACTTTTATGAAATTCGGATTTTCATACGAAGGTGAATATTATGATATCCATACAATGTTTTTTTCTCCCCTGAACCTATTCCACAGGTTTTTTTTCTTCAAAGGTCCGCCATTTCTCGCGTTTCCCAATTAAGGTCCGCCACTTCTCGCGTTTCCCAAATATCTTTTAACCTGTCTTGTATAGCTTTAAAAATAGATATCTGATGTCGGGATTTAGTTTCACATGATTGTTATACTCTCCTAGCAATAAATTTATAAGTTTGAAAAATTTCCGCTTTTCCGCACTGGCCTTATAACAACGAGATACTGTTTTTTTTGGTTTTTTTGTTTGTTCGCAAAACACATAGGCTATTCAGTAGCTATACATTCTGTACTCTCCAACCCCGTTTGGTAAAAAAACAACGGTAAATAACATGAAGAAAATGTCAGTTTTAAATGTCTTTGCTTGCATAGTCTAGTTGGGCGAAAGCAAAACCACGCCCATTCAATTCCTCTCATCATTAATATTACGTCTTAATTATATACGATAAAATTAAAATACTAGGCCTATTGGAATGCATTCCGTAAGGTTAACACTTACGTGTATTGGTTGAAGACTTCTCTAGGAAGATATCAGTAGATATTTCTCCAAAGTACAAAAAAACACCTGTATTATGACTTCAAAAATTAGCTAAAATTGTTTGTAAGTTATCGATGTTTACTAAATATAAGTTAACCACAGTTTTATGGCGAGATGACACAAGTATAACGTGATTTTAAATGGATTGATATCGATTCCGATATGGACGAAAATATGCAAATTAGATTGGAAGTACACTAGCAATCTGTACAGTTCCTGGTAGAAAGTAATATGAAAAATTGTCCCCTTACAAAAATTCCAGATCTAGCTAAATATAAAAACCCGGATCTGGCCCAGATCTGAAACTTTGATCAAATCCAGGTCTGGCTCGATAAAGAATTGGGCAGATATAATTTCAAATTTGATCTGACCACGTCAAACTTGATCTGTAGTTTCCAGATCAAGTTTGATCTGCCAGCCAGATCAAGTAAGATCTGGGCCAGCTATAATATCCAGATGTGGCTTCATCTGGCCAGATCAAACACTATTTGTGTATCAAAAAAGTCCACAAAAATGACAGATTTTGGCTACTTTGAAGCTTGAAGTCGAAATGCATGTCCTTCAACATGCCACTTTTTCAATTGCTTGTATTTGAACTATGAAGGAGTCCCATCCAGTGTGCAGTCATTTACTCTCATCCACTAATACTACTGAAACGGGGGATAAGCACCGGTCTCCACAGGCCGGGGTGGTAAGCTGCTCCCTCTGAGAGGATTTCATCTGCCCAGTTACATGCTTTTTGTTCGGTTGGGAGGTAAAATATTTTCGTAATATTGAAGACATAAAGTGTTCAAATTGAACAAAAAAAAAAAAGGAAAAATCGTTGTAAATTTTGGTGAAGTTTGGCAACATTTCCCAAAAATTGAAAAAAATTGAAGAACAGTTCTTGAATATCCCGAAAAGAAGAAAATTTTCTGAAAATTGTAAGAGATTTACCAAAATTTGAAGGTTTCCCGAAAATTGAAGGAGATCTCCAGAAAATTGAAGATTAGCAGCAACTTTTCATGGAAAGTTAGTTTACCAGTGCAATTTTTTGCTGGTAACCGTGACTTTTTGGTGCTCTTGCCCCCTGAGAAGTCACCCTTCCTATGCCTCTGCCGGTACAGGTGTAACAGGAAATTCTCTTCCCCTGGAAATTCTGTCCGGCCGGACAGTAAATCCTAGGAAATTCTGCCTCCTGTGCTAAGGTGGCTCTTTAGGGCCATCAATATATATCATTTTTCAATAATATTTTTACGAGTTACATTGTTGTTTTTCCAAGTTTCGTGTCGTTTTCCGATTTTTAGTTTGTTTTCTCCACTTTTTCTCATTCATATTCCGACCTTATTTTATAAGTCCACGCGTGTCTTTCTTTCTCCTTAGCAGGAAATTTCTGGTGCCGCCACAGGTTGTCGTTGGCTAAAAATTTTATATTTATTCTGCCTACTTTTTTGTTTGTTTCATGAATGTCATTCCCACAATATTACCAACACCATTTGTCTATATGCTGATGGTTGCATCCTCTATTGAACAATATATTCCACTTCTTAACTGCTCCTTCATTCAAAACGACATTCACATTCTTCTCAATTGATCCCACAACTGGTAAATGACGTTTCTCATAAATATCTTGAAGGAAACCACCCCTCTGACCGTACCACATCCTTCAAATACCTACGCATATAGCATAACTCATAATCTAATTTGGGATTCTCACATTACTAATATAATCAAGAAATGCACAAAAAGTCTCAACATACTTCGTACCTTCACTTAGCCCACTACTCTTTAAGATTGACTACATACACCTCTTTTGTTCGCCCATTACATGAGTATATGCTTCCAGTTTCTGAGATCTTTATACATTGTCTAATGAAATAAAATAAAAACGTCAAAAGAGAGATCCTTTTTAAGTTCAACAATATTGACTGGGGACAAAGCTGACACTTTAAATATTCCATTCAATTATCACAGCCTGGAACAACCTCTGTTGCTAATGCTCCTAGCCGTATAGCAGCTTCAACAGATTTCTTTACATGAACTTGTATTCTCTTGCCCTATACTATACTTCTAGTTCACTTTTCCACTTTTTTTCTCTGTATTAAACTTTTTTGTATTCCTACTTCCTTAAACGGAAGTGTTCAGTTATACCATTCTAGCTGTCTATGTGGTTTAACGAATACCAGTAATCAAAGCCTTATCAATAATCGGAAAAATTAAATTAAAACATGTCGATGGCCGTAATGAGCCGCCGTAGAATTAAGGGGGACCGAATATCCTAGGAAATTAAATTCGGCTGGACCGAATTTTCGGGGGATAGTATTTCCTGTTACACTTTCTTTAAGGTTTGGAAAATAACTGAATTTGACTCTTTTAAGTTGAATCTCACATTTCAAAATTCTGAGTTCGGTAATGAATGAGATGACAATGACCAAATGAATGTACACATACCTCTGTTTAGAAAGACGAGAACACAATGTTTCGGAAGGGCATTCTTTATTTACAGAATATGATGTTCAGTGGGTCAAAAATATCATTTTGATTCATTTCTATCCAGTAAAGTTTCATTTAGACAACTCCTTGGTCGGACTGTTTGCTGGTGGGCAGAGACACCTGCCTACATGTCGAACGTGCAGGGGGCAAAGTCTAATATTAGAGGCTCTTTCGATTTGGAAGGACTTACACAGGTGGAAATTACCCATCCGATATTCCATGATTTTCTCATTGTCTGTGCACGAAAATCTTGAAAAGCAAACCAAAATATTATTTTGCAAACTTTTTATCAAAAGCAGGAACAATATTCTACCTAATTAGTATAAAACGGGCATAAAGATGCATAAAAAAGTGTTAAGATCGAAACGGGTATTTTTTTTCTTCAATTTTTAATCTCTTTGTCCCCGTAGGCGAAGGGCACTTCATGAGGTGAAGAGCAAGGGGGAAATCGACTGTGTCTTTACTTTTTAGGGAGTTGTAGTCTATATTCGTCGGATTTAATCAGATGATATGATGTGGAAATTCCCTGGCACGGAAAACAGCGTAATGTAATTTAAAAGTCATTGTTTTTCTTTCATCTCTCAATCACCGTTCAGTTTCCGGGACAATTAAGCTTTATTGAAAAAGATCTTAGCGGTTAAACCTTCCAATTCGATGGTGTATACGAGTTGACTGCCAACAACCTCCCTTTTTAGGACAGCTCCACCTTCGCCCCTCATGACAAGTGCGTTGCCTTCCCAAGATGATTTGCCCTTCAATGTTTTGCCAAAAAGGTCCGTCTCGTAATCGCCTCCAACGGAAAATGATGTTGTACCACTTTTGCCGAGACCTCCGGTGGTGGTTATAGTGAAGTTGTCGCCATCTTGGGCAATATCTACGGAAGCACCTTGAAGCTTTGCTGGATCCCTCCTTTCTTGCGCCACGCCAAACTTGTCCAGAACCTCTTTCAAGCCCTCAAATGACGCTACCACATATTTTCCAGAAATGCTAGGCATGATGTTATGAATTATTGGCTCTGAAAGAAATGTGCAAAAAAGAAAGTGTTTGGGTATATCGCATTAATTACATCTGTTTTTACATGTATGTCATTTACCCTGCTATCTATTTAACTGCGTCACTTTTTGCCCATATCCTTTCATCATTCTACTTGTAAACATAATAAAAGCGTACCAAAATGGTGTTCAGGTGAGCAGGGGATTAGGAGTGGTGACCTCATTGATGGGGCAATAACCCCTAAAAGTTTCAAAACGTTTAAATTGCACACTGCATGTAACTCATGTTTTCATCAAATGCTGCTTACAGGGAAATCTCCTGTTAACAGAGTAATTCTCTGAGATTTACTTTATAATGAGTGATTTACATTCAATTCTAGCAATTCTATTTTAATATTTCTCCAATTCTACTTTCATGTTACTGGAAAAAATGTCAGAACTTCAAAGTACAACAGCTAAAACGGTAACACCAGACGCGTTACCGCTTTCATTGAATTTAGATGTTGGCGTAAGTCTTTGTATTGTAATCATGGGCGGCATATGGACAAACAGGTGCATTTGCCCCCAAAGATTTGCTAATATTTGTTTTTTGCACAATAAAAAAGATGTTCATATTTTGTCCCCAGTAATGTATTGCCCCTCCAACTAAACTCTCTTTTTGCTGCCTGATGGCCAGTGCATGTAAATGTTTTTACATTCAATCACATCTCATCCCTATGAAGACAAAACAATGTCCGTATCCAATAACCAACTATCCTAACCATTCAAGTCGTACAGTCGTAGCGTGACAAATATTACCAAAGATACTGATATTAACAACTAATAATCAAAACTCCAGACTACCAATGAGTATTAGGACATTCAAAGTTAAGGCTTCAAAGTTCAAGTATTCATTAGGAGACCAATCAGTTAGGAGCATAAATTAGAGAATCATTTATTCAACAAGAATATCATGTAAATGAACTTTTGTATTCGTTATGTTACAAAATGATAGTTTTGAATTTGGAGTTTTACAAACATCATACTCAAAGACTCTTATAAGAAGAGTTTTCTAGAATATTGACCGCCTATGTATTTGTCTTTCCTTATGCTTATTTCAAAATACGAAATAAAGCAGCCAGATCACATTTTTACTTAACAGCTTAAGAAAGAAATAGGATAAAATAATACGAAAACTTTCAATTAAAACCTTAAAATCCTTACATTTATTTTGAAAATATATTTCTATGTGTTTCGACGTTTTAGAGACTTAACCATGAAAAACACGTGTTACGTTACGTGATTGAAATGCCGTAGAGGCTCACGTTAACTGCAGGTCAAAGTATTGTAATCACGCTACATATTACCATACAAAGAACACCCCTAAAACCTAAAACCTGGAAATGATAGACATCATTTATATATGCGAAACCCTTTTTATGGGTTACTTATCTTTAACATAGTAAATAGCATTGCCCATTGTGAGTCATCCCCATTCACGATTTTGAGTGACAATTATGCAGAGAAGGAAATGATGGGAACTTTTAGTAACGTAAAACATTTTTAATGGCAAGGAATCCTTTCATTTAGCAATACATGGTAATTGTGAGTTCCTTAGTTGCTTTTAACTTATAAGTCGTAAAACGCTACCCTCATAGTTTGTATTTGAACCAAGTGTTTGCTGAAAGTTGAACATTGTCTGTCAATCCGACATCGGGTAAAAGATTGACGTTGATAAAGCACACAGTCAATATTGAATTACTTGACTAATTAATTACTGGTAATAACGACATCATCTGTATATAGATTTGTACAATACGATAAGATTCATGATATGGTGTGAAGTATGTCTTATAGGTGAAACAAAAACTGACGTCAGTTGTAATCTACCTACTGTGGTGTAGCGGTTTTCAAACCTGTCTACAGACCACGAGTCCCCGGGTCCAAGCCTGGGTTGGGTAGACACGCCAGTGTACCACAACTGGTTATCAAAGGCCGTGGACATTGACTTGGTTGTCGATGTTATGTCTGTCTGTACGTCGTACCTGTGTTCTCGTCCGGGTCGTATTAAGCGTTTCGTGATAGCATTGTTACTATCATAACTGAATACGCAGGCGACGACCCAGTCATCTGGTCATTGTAATTGTATGTTCACTCGTCGTCGTTGTCGACGTCAAATTGTACGAAGATGGATGGAAGTCTGAGGGAAGTGTTAAGATGGGTTAAAGCGTTCAACATTCCATAATAATGGTTGTTGCGGCTGCCAACGCGAGAGTGACTATATAAAGCCACTTTTGCCAGTTCCAAGAAAATACTAAAAATTATTGTATAACAACAAATGTCGATGATCTGTCTGGCACTTCTGAACAATCTATTTAGCTCTCATTCACTCAGTCAATGGTGTTCTTAAATCAATTTTGATAGGGTGTAACAATTTACAATTTACCGGACGGTGAAAACTGTTATACAAGTTCAAGATTTAAATATGCTTTCCGCTTCATAAACAGCTAAATAATAAAATCAAAATAATTTAATTGTTTAAATTCTTCAAAGGTTCATACATTTACCATCAAGCTTAAAGTAGGGTAATACACCCTTCAAACCACTGTTGGCACTGCTGTTAAATTCGTCGTTGATAATTGTTGAAAAACCCAAATTAAATCCATATGAAATACATTTAATTTACAATATATATCATATATTTATATATATATTTATATATATAAATATATATATATATATATATATATATATATATATATATATATATATATATATATATATATATATATATATATATATATATATATATATATATATATATATTTTTTTTTCTTTCTTTTTTTTTCTTCTGGCATTTAAATTAAATGCGGCATTTACAAAGCAGCAAATCATGGCCAAAAAATGTCATGTCAGTCAGCATGTCAAGATAAATAGTTTCCATGATGTAACATTTTTGAGTCACGTTGGGTTTAAGCTCCCAGGTTGGAACGGTGCGTTCTAATATGGAAACTTGCAAAAATGACGTTGGTAAGATAATTCAATTTCTTAGGCTAAAGTTAGATGTTTAAACAGCGTCAAAAGGCAGTTGATGACTTGTATCAAATATATTGATGGGTATAGCAGATACTTTATATAACCTTGTTTTCTCCATCTATTTATGCAAGTAAAATACACAGAAGTGTAAAGTTACCCTCAGCCTGTTACCGACGTCAGTGTACACAACTTTCTCCTAAATAACATTTTGTAGGAATAAGAGATCAACATAATTTTTACATTTGTATATATAACTGTTCGACCATGTGGAATACACATGGGATCACCTATCTATTCCTATACAAGTTTGTTTTGTCTTTTCTTAAATCATTTTGGTCATGTTAAGTTCCATTTTTGTAACATGTTGGTAGCCGTATAACGCACAGTACAAGTTAGTATATCGATTTGTTAAGTAGAGAAGAAATTTACACTAAATAGGCAAATTCGGAAAGTGTCAACCATCCCTTCAGCAAATGCTGATAATTGACATGGCATGAGTTTGAGTTTAGAAAGTCATAGATTTAGAGTAATGACCGATTATACAACGTTTACACAATGAAGTGATATTCTGAAATACATAATGAATGATCTGTATGTTGTAGTTCTCTGTGGTCATACAATGACTACTTAATAACAACATTTTCTATTACTAATCTCATAACCGAAAGATGTTAAAACTTTAAAATATAACGACTCACCTAGTGTCGTGAGAATACAAAGCGAAGGCACTTGGTATCTGTGTCAATTCAGGTGCAAAAGGTAAGTTCTCTGTCGGGTTGATTCCTTAAATCCCCTTCTTTACCCTTACATTTCACTTAACTATTGGACAATACCTATCACGTGGCTAATCATCTGATAAACGTTCTATGAACTATTACAAAATTGTTGACTTTAGAATCAATGTCTGTACCAGAACGGATTTAATAACCTATAATTAAGTTTACTAGTAGCTGTATGATAGCATATCAAGGTACCTAATTACGTGCAAAAGCCTGTTGACTTTGAATCTTGGGAGTCATATCAGCATATAGGTAGATTAAAGATTAAATATTTGTTTGCGTGGCTTCATATTATTTGCATCGAATTTATAGTGATCTAGCGGTATTAAGAGATTTCAGAGTGTACACTTACCAACCTTCAATATGCATATGATGAAAGCTGTAATAACAGTACAGTAGGAAAAGGGTAGGCTTTGCCCAAGAGCAGTTACTTTCCGCAAGCTTGAAGAGGTTAACTGAGACTTTGTAGAAAAACAATGAAAATAAAAAGAAAACCTTTAATCTCATATAAGGTGACAAAACCTATATCTATCATAACCTTCAGACCTTATAAATACACTGTAAATCTCACATAAAATGTCATCGTATTTCCATTGACCACAAAACTGTGATGTCACAGCTAAAATGAAGGTAATATCTTTTTAATTTATAATTCCCAAAGCCAGATTCAATTCTTATAAGAAGAAGCCGCCTCCTTGTTTGCTTCTTTCGACATCTCTGTGGGCTTCACAGTCTGAAACTCAGAATAGAGAAAGAGAGAGAGAGAGAGAGTTGAACACACAATTACAATGACGGGGTCGTCGCCTGCGTATTCGGTTATGATAGTACAAATGCTATCACGAAACGCTTAATACGACCCGGACGAGAACACAGGTACGACGTACGGACAGACATAACATCGACAACCAAGTCAATGTCCACGGCCTTTGAAAACCAGTTGTGGTGCACTGGCGTAAACTCAGAATAAATAAGAAGGTTCGATGTATTTAGGCTCCTCGGCGCGCTTTAGCTGAGTGTCACACGTACCAAGAGCCTTAGATTGGTCCAAAAGCATATCTCAATTACCTATTTGATAATTTTTAGAATAGTTGGAAAAATGATGTAATCGGAATGTTTGCAAAAATGACATGTCATGCAGTCATGACATATTTGTCATGTGATTAGTCTTCCTTAAGTAAATTTCTCTGGAGACCTCTCTCTTTCGTTAATTTGTCACTAGTCACGTTGTCAAAGAACTCACAAGTGTATTCTGCTATTGGAAAGGACATAAAAAAATATAAAAAAACCTTCAACAATGTTTCTTGCACGATGCAACATATTTCACTATTTCCTCACGTTTATGTGGTGATTGAAATGATTAACTATTCTCGATATACACTATCTAAGGAGCTTCTACACAGGCTCCTTGCACTATCTAAGCTGCTAAGTGATTAGCTTTTATTGACAACCGTAAATTAAAAGAGTTATGAGTGATACGCAAAACAGACGCGAACTCGGACGCTCTTCCAAAGAATGAACAAGTCAGCGAAGCATAATACATTAAGGCAGTTCGGGTAAACCCCTCCTTTTAGCCCTCGGTAAAACCCTTCGAAGGAGGGTTTTTTTAGGCCATGGAGGCAGCCATTACCCATCATGCAATTTCCTTCGCCCATACACTTTGTACAGAGTGACCAAGTAAATTCATTTTGTGAACTACGACGGCGTTTGTTGAAGTGTGAGAGGTACATGGAATTATGGGGAAACATGTTAGCTAACTTTTATCCAGTACCTTTTGATATGTTCACCAGTCCGAATTTGAAAAAAGAGCCAATATATGGCACGACCCATGTTTGAAATGCTTAGGTTTGTTGCGAATAATCTGTACTGTGCTAACATCTGCGTTGTGTTGACTAAGCATTGACTTTTCTTCTTTGACTGCGATTGTCAGTGTTCAATAAATTACAAATTAAAAGGGTTATTTTATATGCATTCTTACATTAAATTTGTTCTTCGCGTAAGTTGTGTTGTTATTTACGTAGCCTCTTGGAGAACGCGTTCAATTAAATCATTTTAATGCAGTAAATTATCAGTTCCTTTGTGACTTTCGTATGTGATGTTCTGTCTGAACAGTGAACGTATTCTAACGTAGGCCTATTGACCGTAACTAATGCTAAGTTACAGCCATCATGTGCGTAGAGTGTACGTTGGACTGTTTGCATTGCAGGCTTGTGTGTAATATATATTGTCATTCGTTTTATTCTTTTTCACCCATTGTCTGTACTGGCGAGTAGCGTTCAGACGTTAGGGCCTAATCAAATCATGAATAAAACTTAAGCAGTTAGTTTAGTTAATCTCAAATTGCACTGTTAATTCCTTTACGATCTGTCAGTCAGTAGGTGATCGCATAATGCATACCTGAAATAGACCAAATTGAAGTTAGTAAGCAGCTGAGATGTGTGTGCGATTCGTATGTTTGAACTGTCGACTGGTTGCTGAACTGCGCGATGGTCAAACCGTGGAAGCAGGGATTAGCATGAAAGACTCTTTTCAGGGGTTCACCCGAACTGTAAGGGGATGCACTTTACATCACGCCACACACATACAAAAGTACAATTTAAAAGCCAGTTATCGTCTATAACGTGGAGGTAAATAGAGTTGAAATCGTGTTTTGACTAGTCGAAACCGGCATGGCAGCATGGTATGATGTGCACTTGTATGCGGCTAATCTGTATCGTTTTGGAATAAAATGTACGCCGCCACATTCTAATCACGACAGATGCGGCCTTTAACTTAGTGGTTTATACAGTTACAAACTGATGATTGATTAATTCTACCTATTTTGTACTTTCTCATCTATCAGCCTTCCTTAAAGAAAAAAAAAAAACATGATTGTTTGATAAAGAAATTGTACAATGAAAATAACCTGAAAACATAGTGGGTCAGGAAGTTGTGTAATTAAGCAAGATGATGGCAATATCTAACTCAGATTGGAAATAGCCCAGAAGGCATATGCACTGTATTTTCTGTCGTGGCCCTCATGCGCGACAGGTCTAGTATTGTAAACTCCATGCTCAAAATCCGCCATCTTTTAATTGAGTTTTTTTTTTTAAATTAATGAAGAAAATATGGACTTCAAATTAAGTTCTAATTATTGAAGATTGTATTTTAATACAATCTGGACATGAACGACAACCAAGCGTAACAAATATGAGGAAAAAACATTTAACAAGTTTAGTAGGCTAAGTTTAGCTTTAAAACAGTTTAGTCTCGGTGAATGTATATCAATGTATGGTGGTCTGGCGGTAAAGCATTTCAATCTTTTAGTGTTTAAGCAGGTAGGGAAAGAAGGAGTATTTACATTCGTTTTAGCATAGGGAACGTGGAAATTCAGATATCATGATTATTTCTTGTATTGATTATTACGTTTGGGATTAGGTTATCATTATACCAATGGCGATGATTGATATTGATTTTACATAGCATATGGAAGCGAGTGTTCTCTCCTCTTGTTTTCAGCAGGGTCCAATCTAATTTATGACGTCTTTATTTATTGTATCTATTCTATTTTATGATAAATTAATTAATACCTATATCACCTTGTTATCTTTCTTTTCTTTTTGTTTTTGAGGAAACTAACTGAGGGCCGATTTAGGGATTACAGACTGACAGAGGCGCGTAGGAAGTTTGAGGCCACCCCCGAAATAGGTTTCCTGGTTGCATCCATGCTTTTATTTTGTTGACAAATTGTAAAATTGTTAACATAGAATTGAAATTTGGCTGGAATTTTGTTCGATTTTGGCAACAGTTCCTAAAAATTTCTAGAAATTGACAGTGCTTTCTTGGACAGTGAAGAATTTTCCTGAAAATTTAAGAAAAATTCCCGGGAATTGAAGAAGATTTCACAAACATCCAGGAAATTCTACGAAAATGAAAGAGATTTCCCAAAAGTTGAACGGAGATTTTTCTAAAATTCATAAAAATTTCCTAAAATTGAAGATAAAAATTCTGAAAATAAAGAACATTTCCTGAAAATGAAGAAAATTTCCTGAAAATGGAAGATTTTTTTTGTAAATTCAAGGAGTATTCCCAGAAATGTTCCCATGATTTTTCCCAATTAGCGTGGGCAAAAAAAAAGAAGATAAATGCCTATCTTAAAATTGTATTGCAGCTTTGGAAATTCGTTATGGCTCTCATGTGCGCATGGCCCCTGATATCATAAGAGCGTCACCTCCGTATCCAAAGGTTTTGGGTTCTATGTTGTAGATTATGGCCCCTACAAAATTTGGGCCAAAATTGACATTTCTGAATATCCAAAAGTGCAGATTTTTGGGTCAATATTGAATATCTTGGGGTCAAAATGAAAGATGTTTGGTCGAAAATGAAAAATTTTTTGGTCCAAACTGTAAAAGGTTTGGTTTAAAATTAACAATAACTCAGTCGATACGTTTGGAAAAAATGTTACACATGGTTCGTTTGATAATTCAGTAAATTATGTTTATGGCTTCGACATAGTTTTGGGAGGTGAGGGGGAGGCTAAGCCCCCAATATATAGCCCCCTTAGACACGTCAGTGCTTTCTCTATTAATATCCATACAAAAAAATAATAGCACAGCCGCTCTTTTTTAAAGGGTGTTCTTGTTGGATATACCACCTGAAAACTAAGGTACAAATTACCCGGTATGTTTTTTTTTACAGTGGAGACACTTTCATGTAAAGGAACAGTGCTGAATATCGGGTTTTGATGAATAAATAATGCTTTTCATTTGAATGAAATAATATCTACCTTTAAAACCATGCAATCGAGTTTTAATTGCTAGCTTTAATTTTCAACATCTTAGAGCAATAAATCACCTGCAAGTTCATTCTGTATAGGAATTCGAAAACAACTATATACATCATTTTTTAACGTAAAAATGCAACCAACATTTGCTTTTTGTCTAAGACAACAAAGGTATGGGCGTGTGATTACCCAATGGTTGTAATTGATAATTGCAATTTACTTAGCACGTAAATTTATTTAGACACTTTGATGTTTTTTAAACTGCGAGTTAATCGTGTAAGGAGTACAAACATATATTACATAACAGTCAATCTATGTAGATCTCACTAATAAAAAGTCTTTTGCAGAGGTAGAATCATATGTTTATTCTGTCTCAATCCTGATAGCTGTTGCTGTGCAGTCACGTTCGTTTCGATTTTTCATCTCTTAAATGTAAGTTACCTTTGTATATATGATTTAATATTTTACTCAAAGACAATCTTGGAAAACACTGCAGGAATATAGAACATAACTCTGTATTTTAATATGCACTGTACAGTTTTAGATACTTATTCTCCGCTTCACTGTTATATGTTGGAAACAAGTGTAAGCCTGATATGAAGATAGAATTTTCTCTGGAAGCCATTTCAAAATTTACTAACAGTTTTTACTAACATTGAGGAAAATTTACCAGTTGACATGATCTATAAGGTTATATTCAGATCTTACAGCTAAAACTCCTTAAGCCCTATCCTAGGGTTGTGGCTATATGACGTTAATTACTCACACGATGACCTCCTACCCACATATATTTAAAAAAAAGTTGGCCAAAACTGTCAAAACGTTTAAAATGGTTTATAAGAAGAAAACAAATCATGATTCTGATGGTGGTGTGAAAGTTAATTTTAAATTTGCTTGACATTATCTTTGCCTGTTCTGAATATCATTTTCATCCTATGAGAAGTTGATCAAAATGATGTACAACCCCCTCCTTCCGACGAAGGTTCCCTATTTTCAGGTGTTCCTGCTTTTTATTTTCAAGCTGAGGTGAGTTAAACGAGTAGCCTATTGTTGACCTTTTGAATTTCTTCAATGCCTTTTATGCTTGGAAGTAAATAAGAACATTGTGTGGGATGGCACTTCCAAGAGTACTTTGTAAAGAATGGGTGGCGCTCCCTGACTGCCAAGGAAAAACACCCCATGTATCTAAATTTCTGGAAATGGTCATGGTCACGTTTCAATGTTGAAAATTTTCCTTCTTCGTTGATTTCTTGTTTGCTGCTCTAATATGTCAAACTATAAGGTTGGTGTGTATTTTGAGGTAAAGTTTGATTGCAGCCCATGGGTGACCAAGGTGGAGAAAGGTGGATGCATTCGTTATGAAATTCTTTATTTCATTCATTTGTAAATATCATTTTAACTAAGCTGTGAAATTGGGCAACTGATTGAGATTCAGAAATTCTTAACAAAATGTACTATAGGGTATAAGGTTTTTAAAAACTATGTACATAGGTAGGAGAAAAATCCCTTTTTTCTGGGACACAACGACCCAGTATTCATCCCAAATGTATTTTGCATTTCAAAGCTCAAAATTCAAATGCTTAAACATAACATGATAATTTGTATGTACATAGAACAGTTGTTTGAGGGCGTTTTCGTTTTGTTTTATGTTTTCAAATGCTTTGAGGTCAAGAAGCAATTTAACAATCATGGAATGCAACACAGCGTTAACGCAAACAGACAAAACTCCAAGAACAGATTTGAAAATAAATTCTTTTAGTCAAATGTTCTATCTGGTTATGTACAACTGTACTATCTGGTTATGTACAAATGTTATATCTGGTTATGTACAACTGTACTATCTGGTTATGTACAAATGTTCTATCTGGTTATGTGCAACTGTACTATCTGGTTATGTACAACTGTACAATATAACTGTAAAATTTGCCCGTGAAATCCTTGAGAGAGGGGAAGGTGGTTGTGTAACGTAAGTATACTGATTAAACACATAATGTAAATCTACAAGGTTGGCTCAGTTCAGGCATTAAGGAAAGTGAATATCCATTCAGCCCTTAATCATTTGAGTTCTTCTAAAATCATTTACCCGATAATACACTGAAGGAAAGATATTCAATAATTGAAATTTGAGTTTACACACTAGCCCCGCGGTATCTTTAAGGGCTCAGGTGCTTTTTGTTCGATAGACAGCAGGTAAATTACATAAACTGAGAGCTGTTTAGAGACGGGGTGTGAGGTCATGTTAACATTTAGAAACAAACTCAAGTTTGTGTCCCAAGCGAAATTGGACACTTTTAATTAGGCCCCGAGTGCCAGATTTCCTACAGGCTGTACATACCCTTTAGTTACGTCACCGGCGTTACCTTATGATTTCATACGGTATTTCATGAGCGTGTTTGAAGAGTTAGATGATGCAACTCTAGCAAATTCTCCAAGGCTATAGGTTTTTCGTGATTGAATTTTACTTAAAATTGTAATGTTATTGCACCTCTACAAAAAGAGTGACTAATTCTCTCAAGCTGCATTGTTTGAAATGTACGGTGTTGAATTGGATGATGTTTAATTTTAACACTAGTGAACAGTGCATGTCTTTTGGGGATTGTGAAGAAGGATTGGCAGGCAGTTTGATTTTAGTTAAATCCTCAAAAGTTAGATAAAACTTTTAAATAAAACCTAATTATCCCCTTATCCTTTTACTCCATGTACTGTTTTGGAATACTTTTACACCATTATATTCCTTTGAATGTATTCTTTCATTTGAAAGGAACACGCCGCGGCATAGAACAAATCCTGTTAAAGTGTTTGCTTGTATGTGTATGATTATCGTGCGCGAGATATCATCCTGTGGTACGATGACATGGATCGATACTAATTATCAGACATGCAAAGACAATAGGTTAAAAGAGTGCAAACATTTGTATTCCAGTGGTTAAATATATATAACGAGATTAGTTCGCAACCCGGCAATACACAAAATGCAATTTAGTACAGTATCTAGTACAGTCGATGTATGTTGTGCACTACATGAACCATACCATTAACTGTGCAATTTGTTAACTGTAGTAGCAATATTAAGCTTCTTTTTTTTTTTTTTTTTTTTTATGGAATACCTAATATAGTACAAGATTCTTGTATATATTCACAGTAATTTAAGTACATATTTTAAGATTGTTGTAATAGTATGGAAAGACAATGAAATGAATCACAAAGACAACAGACAGACAGAAAAATTGCTAGAAGAATGGGAACTTTAGAAAAATGTAACAAACACCTTGTTGAATTCACTATTTGTTTTGAGCAACGCACCCGTCCATGCCATCATGCGACTTTTCCTGACAAAGCCTCTTCCTGTTATGCTCCTCAGAAGTGGAATCATCAGAAATGCAAAATCCATCAACATTTTCAAAAAAGTTATATGAAAATAGCATTGGTTGATTGATTGAATTTAGGCCTCCCAGTACCGCCATCAAATCAACAACATAAAGGTTTTACAATTCCATACTCAAACTAGCTTGGATATATTGATTATGCGGATTAAAAGCAAGGCAAACGTTATGGTGATTTTATTACTAGATTACTTTAATCCGGTTTGCTTGCTTATCAGGTCAAACATTGCAATCAGGTCTTGGCAGAATTACAAACATACAATGAAAACTTGTCTTCAATATACCCTTTATTTCACATCAAACATTAAATAGGCCTATTGGTATTAATGAATGTTCATTCGATACGAGTCGTATAAGTATGAATGTCCATGAATCCTTAATTTACTAGATGCCGAGTTGTTCGGCATTTTGACTCACCAATTTCAGAAAATAATCTCGGGACCGTAACAACATCACATAGAAGTGAATGTAGTATCAATTAGTACTTCATTAGACCTTTCAAAATATGGTTTTTATGTTTGGTTTTATATTGTCATTTTTTTGCGTAAATGTACGGTTAAAAGGCGTTTTCATATGTAAACCAAAAACCAAAAATATGTTGTTGTTTTTCCATAAAAATGAACAACACTCACAAAGTGATTTTTTTTTAATTTTATTTTGTCAAACATGATTTAGACACGTCAAATCGTTCAAATCTAATCAAATTTTGCTGATACCTACCAAAAAATTCCAGTCCTGGACCGGCCTTTTTCCAAGCATGGTCATGGCCCACATAAAATTGTGTTGGACCAAAAAGGTTGGACTTTAATGTTATTTTCATTGCTAAACTTTGGGATGTTTTGAGCACAAAGAAGAACAACTTTAAATGAGAAAATAATGTTTCCTGTTTGTTCTTCTTATCTTTTCAGCACATAAAAATCACAATTCAAAATGCCTAACTTTGCTGGTAAATGGGCCTACGATAGCTCTGATGGAGTGGACAAGCTACTTGATTTAATGCAAGTACCAACTGAGAAGCGAGACCCATCTAAGCTTACAGATTCTACAGTTGAAATTGTACAGGACGGCGATAATTTTGAAATCACAACGACCGGCGGACTCGGCAAGGCTGGTACCTCGTCATTCACTGTAGGAGGATCCTACACCACAGAACTTATGGGAAAGGAAGTCAAGGGTGTTAGCAGCTGGGACGGAGACGCACTTGTCATGAAGGGAGAGAAGGGAGCGGTTCTGAGGCGTGAATTGGTAGGAGATAATCTCGTGTACAGCATTCAAGTTGGAGATGTATCAGCTAAGATTACCATGCGCCGATCCTAGTGAAACAGATATTTTTGTACCAGGTTAGGACAGTAGGAAGCTGTAGGCTTGAAATATTTCCTGCCAAATTTCATGGCGTTGAATCAGGCAGTGTTACAAACAATAATGATTTAAAGGTCGAGTAGGCTTACGTTATGTGTTGCTTGAATTATACGTTAATACGTAGTGTTTATACATAATTCGAAATATGAAAGGAGCAATTTGTTTAAAAGTTATCATTTGAACATTTCAGAAGGCAATTTATTTCGTTTTCCTTATGGATCATATACACTGAAGTGGACTCTACTAAGATATATTTATCGATATGTTATTGTGGATGTGACACGATCAAACTTTTTTTTGTTTGCTATACATTTTGTATAAAAATACACTAAATTTAAATTTAATAGTGAAACTTGAAACAAAGTCGATTGTCATATATTGGTTTATTTCTTAAGCTTTTACGATTGATATGATACTTATTCGAGTATTCGGGATGACGTCACAGCAACCTGATAACGCGCGTAAATCTGAAGGACCAGTTTGTCGGTGAAAACAAAAGCATTTTTACCAGAGAGCGTGACGTCATTTGTCCTATACCACGTAAAGGCCGAAGGCCAAAAGGCAAAACTTCTGTACAAAAAATCGTGATGCGTTTACGAATGCCGCCATATTGGTTCCAGCATGGTCAACTATGCGAGGTCGGTGGACAGTGCACTATGCAGCGTGAATGACGAGTGAGTGACTGAGTGATAGCTTACCTGCCCGCGGAGAAAACGACAAGATTAACGTTGAATCATTTTGTCACTAACTGTAAGTTTAGGCCTACCACTTGCGTTGTTCCAGTTCTGCGAGATAATTTAAAATTAGATCGACATAACTTTCAGACGTTGGTATTTTTTCATCACAGACTAGGCCTAGGTCTGTTTATACACAGTATACATGGGTTCTAGCGTACATATGAAGAATTTGAATCGATTTTTGGCCAAATGTCGAACATATCGCATCGCTGGTCCTAACTAATTTTGAGGTAGGCCAAGACTATTTAAAAAGTAAAGTACTAACGTTAGATATACTCTAATTTAAAGGGGATATTTATACCACGGGCCGCGGCGGGCGTAGGCCTACTAGGTTGAATTTCAATTTATACAAAAATTACAATTCTTTGGTCTAAGTAAAATAATTCAACTAAAAAATTTAACTGTTACTGTTAGGGTCACATTTTAAAATCACTAAAGAAAATTCTTGAAAGGTATACCAATTGAATTATGAAAGAGGAATGAGCAATCACAACATTGCTCCTGTTAGCTTACATTGACTATACATTTTCTCCTGAGTTAAGTAGGCTGCTAGAGTTAACTGGATTTACCCTACAGTCTTAACTGCTTAGCGCCAACCTGTCCCTTTCAAAACTTGATTTTTTGGTATGTTTTAACATGTACTTTAAAGGTAACTGAAAGAAAAACAAGATCTGAAATAATAAGAAAAAACATTAACATTAAGGTAATACTGGAGTTACTATACTTTCATCAGCTTCACTCCACATAGTTTGCTGATTTTAGGTATAAGAAACACCACAATTTAGTTCACTTCATAAATCATTTGCGAAGTATTTTGCCTTACAATTAGTGAAAGAGAGTGCGTAGATCTGAATAAATTTGCTATTAAGAATTAATTACCTCAAAATGCAAAAGTTGACAATATTGATTACAATTTAAGTTTTAATGTCATGGTTATATGCAAGTTACTGTCAGGCACCTTGTAAATACAACTCACAGCAATGTTTTTCTTTTTCATTGTATGCAAATATTATTAACACATATTTCACTTGTTTAAATATCTGTTGTCATTATGGTATATCCAATGACTTTTATTAAGCCTAGCTGTCTTATACATTGCATTAAAGCTAAACTGTTCATGGGTAGCCATATAGCTTACTCTTATATATTTTTCAATGTTTTATATTAAACATTAACTACTATTTTATAGTTCTTTTTAAAAAGATATTCAAGAACAAATATTAAAAGTATTTGGCACATTGAAAAATGAGCAGCACATACATCAGACATTTTAAATTTAATATCGCACATTTTATCAGGCTGACGATAGGTTAATTCCGTTTATGCAATCATTTCATTAAGTTAAGTTTAATTAGTTAATAGCAAACTGAGGTAGGCCTACAGCCATTAAAGCAAATATGTTGTAATTGAATGATTTACACTTCATATAAGATAATAAGTGTAACTTTGTTTTATATGGGCCCAAACTTTTCCGGTCAAGATGCCAAATGAGTGTCAATGGTGACAGAATGATTTTTGATAACAAGCTGATATAGGCTTTGATACTAATACTTTTGTTTTTAATTTCTATATTATTATGATATCAACCACAGCCTAGATGTTTCTCAATTAATTTTCTTTTATGGTAGGTCTATCAAATCTGCTTGATATTGTAGTTCAACTTCAAAACAATCGATTAAATAAAACAACCACAATGCAAATCAGCTGTTAGGCTTAGTCTAAACATAATGCTCTACGCATTTTTATTTTTATTTCATTTACAATTTCACAAATATTTTTATACCTTTTAATATTATATTAGCCCATTATTTTGTTTAATTTCTGCATTATTTGTTAAACAGGGTTAATCTTTAAATTGTTCCATATTAGATGCTAGGCCTTGCTGTATCAAATAACTAGGGCCTAATTCATATCTGAAATGCATAGAGATTTCATTGACATGCGCATCACAACTTATTAACCCACACTTGGGGTGCCATGAAATAAGTTTAATGATTGGCATACAATATGTGATTTAGAGATTGCCAATAGCTGTGTGTTTGCAAAGGCATATTTATTTGGAATAAAGCTGGTTTGTAGTTTCATTAACTATACTGTACAATAATAATAAGTTTTCAAAGTTGTTGCCTGCATTAAAAAATACAACAAACTTAATTAAAAATAAAAAAGAATTGATGACCTCTGTTATTAAAACAAACGTTTAGTATTGCTTGGCGTGAAACAAACAAGGGGTAACATGTAAAGCCACAATAGTACGTTTGTTGTGCATCATTTTTTTTAAATAAATGTATTTTAGTTTAAATTAGTATGTATTTCGGAAATCATGTCTGTATTTAGGGGGTTTTTGCAGAAAAAGACCAGGCTTGAAAAATCGTTTGATACCTTTTTTGTAATTGATGGCCTGAATATATTATGAGATCTTCACATATATCTCGTATATGATGAATATAATTACTGAAGATATTGACTGAATATAATTACTGAAGGTTCAAATTAAAATGCCTATGTAATGAACATGTGTGTAATTTGAATACATACTTATAAACATGGTTTTGCATGTAGACTTTGAATTAGATGAAAATTATTTCAGGTACTGAAACTAGTATAGAAATAGATTACTTTTTACAGAAATGATCATTTTTTTCTGCAGATGTTCACCATGTTTGAAGAAATATTAATCTATCCTCAATTGGTAATTCTTTGTAAAGGTGAATTAACTTATTGAAAGTATATGTACTTTTAATTTGCTCACATGTATAATTATACATTTCGAAGCAGCTAACAGCTATTATTCAACACAAACAAACAATAGGCTTTTGAAATGGAGCTCTACATTCACACTTTACATATTACTAGCCTATACTATTTTTCTACATTACAGTTGTATAACAGCCTGACAGGTAACTAAAGCAGTACCTCATACTTGTGGTTAAGTGTGATGGATAATATCTATTAGACAGCTAAAGAAGATGTGAATTAGACATCTAAAGAAAACATCCAGTAGACATCTGAAGTAGATAAGTGTGACATTTTTTCAGGTTTAAAAAGGTGTCAGGTAGACATCTGAGGTAGATGCACATAAGAGTAGCAAATATTTGTGAGGTTTTACAATATAATGTCAGGTATACATCTAGAGTAGATGTACATGTGTAAGAGTGACAATTAGTTGTCAGATTTAACAAAAAATGTCAGGTAGACATCTAAAGTAGATGTACATACATCATAGTGATTAATAGTTGTCAGGTTTGACCTGCCATATTTTAGTATGCCAATATGTGCAAAGGAATATACTGGGCTTAATTTAATTTGTATCTCTTTACCTCATTAGAAGCTTAAAGTTATATGGTTGTGTATAGTCAAAAATAACTACATTGTTGTAAGATACATGTATAGACCATCATAGTAGCAAAACATTTAATCAAAATCAATTAAATAATGGTTAAATCTCAGGCCTCAATTTGCATACTTTATGCAGAATTTGTGATGTAGGCTTACTACAGGCCAGGACGACCTTGACGTTTTCTATACTTTAGTAAATCCTTTGTTACCTAAATAATGTGTTTCATAATTCATTGATGTGGTACTTAAAGTTTGACCACTTGTAAATTTTGAGTATGAAATTTCAGTGCTAAGTAAGAACTTTCCTATCTTTTAATTTAGGTAAGAAATTAAAGATTGTGACTAAATTTAGTTAGGACATGCAGTGCAGTGATTATCAAGAAAGAAGCTTTTTTTTGCGCCAGAAAGTAGGATAAATAATAGATTGAATATAGGCCTATTTGCTCCCTGCTCTGATTGAACTGTGGTTGGCTTCAGTGGTTCTAAGATTGAGCTAAAAGGCTTAGGATACGGGGAAAACATACATATAGAAAAACATAATTCCTTAGCTGTATTAACTTCGAGCCCACTATCAGCCAAGCCTAAAGTTAGGCATAGGCCTTTGGCCTTCGTGTGTCTAGGCTTAGCACGGTTACATAAATCAATTTCCTGGAAAACCTACAGCTAATTACACAGCTAAGGTTGAAAACCTTCATTTTAATCAATAATTATAGTACAATAACCGACGTCAAAGAGTTTTCACTAACACTGCGACTGATGACTGATTTATGTCAGATCCGTAACCTTAGGCTATTTTATTATTGCTTCCGTGCGAAAAAGAAAAAAAAAATGTTTTCACAATCACGAAATTGTATCAATTATAGGTCAGTGATATTATTGCGCACTAATTTCTGATCAAATTGAAGTGTTATTTTTTTTATTTATGCCCTAAATAAGCCAAAATGACCCATTTTACTTGCATTTCGTGATCAATCCAAGTAATTTTCGGGTAGAATTTGTTTCATACGCATTGCTTCATTCCGTACTAGTCTCGAATAAATACACCTTAAATTTAGTTAAACATAAAGGGCATTAAGTGAAAAATTTGTATCCAGAAAAATAATGTAAAATAAAATCAAGTAGTATACAATTTTAGATCACATACCAATTTTTACGAATCCGTCATTCACTTTAATGTATACCGTCACGCTACTTTTCAAAGCATGTACGAAAAAAAGCGCGCTGGAATAAAAATGGCTACATAAACGCATCACGCGTTCCCCACACTGTATGTATAGGAAGTTTCGTCTCTGCCTTCGGCCTATACGTAATATGACTGACGTCACAGTCTCTGAGTTTACCATTATAGCCAGTGTGAAATCTGTCACCATTAGAGGCCTAAATCTCTACGTTAGCTTTGGTAATTTTGTAGGAAATTGTTGCAAATGTGAAGGAAATATCGTAGAAAAGATCACTTTGAAGTTTGAAATATATGTATCGTGCGTAAATAGAATAAAGCGGGGCGTTCACTTGTTTCCATATCGTAGCACGTTTTCACCGACAAAGAGTCCCAGATGTTCAAAATGCCCGGATGACCGAATACTCGAATAATTCAAAGTAGTGATAGAACTAGAATGGTGTTCATCAAGTTTAGGCAACATTGTTGTTGTTGTTGTTGTTGATGTTTTTGAATATTTTTCATATTATCCTTTAGAAGGTCCTGTAAGTCATTTTGTTGATCGTGGTAGTTTTGTCATCATTAAAGAAGGGAAATATCTTTTTAGAACAACCCTGATTTAAGTGACTTCCATACTAGTCGTCAGTCTTTATCAGTTCGGTGGTCGTCTTCGTCATCATTGTGGTGGTTGTATCATTATCAAAATGGCAATAATCATCATTTTATTAATCAGCGTAATTTTAGTAATTGTCATGTTTCTAGCATGGCATACATCACGTTAACCTTATTATCATAGACCTCATGAGACATACAACTTAGGCACATAGAATATGGAGGTATTTCCTAATATATTAATGAGAGAAAATGGAGCGAAAAAATGTAGGCTGAAAAACGTTGCCTAACGATGGAAAGAAATTAATTGACTGAAAGCTATTGTATGATACACAATATGGTCAAATATTTTCTCCTTGCTAACGTATGCTGAAACTTTTAATTATAACATGTTAGGGCTCCAAATGCAAAATTGTTCGGAGCTAGTGTCATGCACTCAGCCTCCTGCCTTATTGGTAAAAAGGTGGGAAAGGTTTTATTAAAAATGACGTGGTTGAAACTCAAGAAGCCGGTTCTTTCTATGACCTGATGACGCAAATTAAATCGTAAGAAACAATCGAGTAGTACGTTGCAGCGAAACTAAATGACAAAGCCTCGTTTTTATAATAAGAGCCATGTTTATAGCAATGGACTGAAAAACTCAACAAAGCCATTCTTTGCCCCTTACGCAGAAAAGCATTTTTCGCTTCGAGCAGCCTAAGGAAAGAAACGGTTGTACCAGTGATGGATTAAGGAAACAACTACAATAGATATAGCAAAAATGGTTTTCCGTGAAATTTGAGTAGGGTGTAAACATGTGCAAGTCATCTGGGAAAGGATGCTCGGTCTTTAAACGAAGTCCTCGATTGTTGCGACCTGTCCATAGATCTTTAACATGGTTGTTTGATCCTTTACTATCCCATTTTCAGATCTTTAGAATTTACAGACCGTTCTTTAGGACTGAAAAGTAGGCGACTTAATACTAAACGGAAGAATTAGGAAGAAGAATTATAAAAGAAGAATTAATCTAAAAAACAAATTAATTGAATATAAATTCACTAAATATCTTTTTAATCTTTCTACATAAAACATCGATCGCTAGAGGACTTTATATGTTTTGTGTAACTCATAACCTATATACCCATAACAAGCAGTTACGTGTTATAGGGTGTGTGTGGGAGGTACGTCACAACGCATTGGAAGAAAGTGTATTATGTAAGTCAGAATACATGTCCAAGAGAGATATAATATACAAAAAACAAAATCATGAAAACGCATAATATGGAAATATGTTTTATTGTTCACGTTTCTGAGCATGGTCTATGGTCACTCCTTGGAAAATATGTGTAGTCTATCAGAAAAATATTTGATAGGCTTCCAATAAGTTTCTATTAACATGTGTAAATTGTGTCAACCTTTTAAAACGAACCTGTTCTACATCCCGCCCCTCCCTCTCTATCTTTCGGTGTCTTAGTTTATGTATTTAATACAATATCACACGAAGTGTTAATATCTTACTGAGTAAATTGTTTTACATTTTTTTCTAAGAAAGTACTCTTTCAATATCTAAATACATAATAAGCACTTGGAATTTCAAAGTTTGTTGAAGTACCGGAACGCTTCTGACCATTTCCTTCTTTCGGGGAAAAAAACCTGATGTAGAATTACGTCTCGTTCCCATTTAAAATTTTCCGAGGTGCAGGAATGAAGTGCCCTTTTTTACGAAAAAACACGAACCCCCTCTCAAAGTCCTAGCTACGGGCCTGCACAAAACTATATATAGATATTTGGACTCATAATGTTCTCTAAAAAGTCTGATGTTTAATATAGGCTATTTGAAAACAAATTTTACTGCAAAACTAACAGAATGAAAAGGGCAGCTTTTAAAGGACAGTTGAAGGTCTTAATACAATTATGATTTTACTCATGTTTAATGATGCAAGTGAGCAACCTAATTTTCCAAAATGTTAGAAAATGAATATATCCGCCTTTAGAAGCTTGATGAAGTAATCCTGATAAGTTCCACTTGAGTTAAACCAGGATAAAACGAGGCTGGAAGTGGATTAACACCAGATTTTCACCCTACTACGAGAAGTGTTCAGAGAACCAAGTAGGGTGTGATTGTCCTACCATCGGGACCGACGGCTTAACGTTCCCTTCCCCCCGAAGGACGGTGAGTGCCATTCAACCATTGCCTGATATGGGAATGTTTGGTTAATACGCTTGCGATAATCTCCTTAACTGTGCAAAACGCTCTGAAAAGTCGTACATCTTTTGCACTTCAAACGTTCAGGTGTAGTCTGTGAATATTTTGCTCCATTTCAAACGGTACAGAGAACTTGAGTTCATTATCTATCATTTGAGACAATTTTTGTTTACTTATTCAAAAACAAAGTACCGTACTTTGTAAACTTTAAAAGAGTTTTTTTTTTTTTTCAATAAGAGCTCAAGCAAAATCACAAACACAGAAGTCGGAGGTCATATATGTGATTTTAGGGGTAATTATGTACTAATATGTACATTTTTGCGGCATTCTAAAATCAAAAAGTGCAAAACCTATAGCAACCCTATGTTATACCATGACAAGTACCATCCTTTATCCCAGGCCCTCTCCCCGCAAATTATAGCAGCACGTGAGGCAGAAGGGGACTGAGAGGGACTCGTCACTTACACCTATCCCCAGGATTCTTCAATTAACCCAAATCCAAGGAGCAATTTTAAGGAATGGGTAAGGGCTAGGGGCTACCTTTTTTGAACGACGTCCATGCATTGTTTCTACTCTCTTTTGAAATTTTGTGAAAGGCTGGTTAAATGAACTTCTCCTTGAACAGCTGAATGACAACTATATTTGTATACTTTGTTGGTGAAAGGTTAGAACTATGTTGGATTAATATGCTAACTTTGGACCAATATTGTTCGTAAGTACTGTTAACAACTGTTGGGGCCGCATCACCCCTATGAGAACAACCAACATGCAAGCCTTTTCCTATGTCTGTATGTAGGGCCAACTAAATGTGAAGTTCAACATTTTGCCAACATTTTCTCAACGTAATTGGGCTTTCAGGGTGATAGTTCCCCTAAATAGCACTAATTAAGGTTCCATAATTCTGGGAGCCCTATTTTTTCCTCAATGGATTGCAAGAAAACCATATAATAATGTGAATGGAACAAGAATTTGGCTTTAATCGGGAAAATATGTGCATAAAACGACTTATTGTGGGTAGTGAGTTGATTTTCCAGGATTTGATCACCACACAGGGGTAAAGGACGAAAAAGTGTCCTCAATTGCATGCGGTGGAAAAAGGTGCCCTTCGTTTATTATCGAAAGCGTTCCTATAAATCGATATTTAGGGCCCTAGCTATAGGAAAACTGATTGTGGTCTTCAAAACCTTCACATGAAAAATTAATGATCAGATTATAGAGCATTTTCATTAATGTGTCATTGCTTTTCAGCTTTTGTTTTCCCACATACCCACGTGCTTGAGTGACAATAGGCAGCCACAACCAGTGTTTCATTTAATCAAATGGGTTACCCAGTTATTTTCTCATTACGTCATGGCATAAATAAGGTCATAGAAAGTGTCGTGTTCTTGGAATTTGCCCATGCCGGGCCTGCTTTTTCCGTATGCAGACCATTCAGCATACCACGCCAATTGAAATGATCACATCTAGTCTATGAGGGTAGGGGTACAAGACTCCCCCCCCCCCCTCTCCCCCAATATCTCCAGAAGGAGTGCACTGGTAAGTAATGTTTCCATCACTAAAATGAATGCTTATTGGCATAACATCACTTTGAGGGATCGAGAAGGAGCGTTATAAGCAGATAAGAGTTTAGACTGCGCTGAAGTGACTTTTCGAAATGTTCCATATATCACTGATTAATTGACGGAAACTAGTGATGTTTGAATGCAAAGCGGACATCGGGGCTTGGTCTTTGGAGTCACGTAAGGCCCCTTGTTGAGGTCCATGAAAAATACCACGAGTGAGGGGATCATGATGAAAAAAACAAGTTGCTGTCCATCGTGATACCTCAATTATAGACTTCTGAGATATAACTCATTTTCTGTCATCGTTCTCCAACTTTACTTCCAGTTCCCAACCTGGAACGCATGCCACCGAAAACAAAGTTTACTCAACGGTCCTCTGGTAGCACGGTCATGGGCTAACAGGGAGAAAACTTCATTTCTAGAAGTCACTCAGTATTCGTTGGGATTTTCGTACAAAGAATTATCTAAGAGCTTACACCAGGTTTTGTTCCAAAGTTCCCATACGGACTAATGAAGTGAATTTTTGTTGTTTTTTCTTTCACCTACATGTACGCCTATTTCGCTATATACATTTTATATATATATATATATATATATATATATATATATATATATATATATATATATATATATATATATATATATATATATATATATATATATATATATATATATATATATATATATATATATATATATATATATATATATATATATATATATATATATATATATATATATATGTATATATATATATATATATATATATTATATATATACATATATATATATATATATATATATTATATATATATACATATATATTTATATCTATATATATATATATATATTATATATATATATATATATATATTATATATATATATATACATACATATATATATATATATATATATATATATATATATATATATATATATATATATATATATATATATATATATATATATACATATATATATATATATATATATATATATATATATATATACATATATATATATATATATATATATATATATATATATATATATATATATATATATATAGAGAGAGAGAGAGAGAGAGATAGATAGATAAACAACGTAACCCCAACCTTGCTACAAATATACAAAGGCGCGAAATTTCTTTCCAATACAAGTGAATACAAGTTGTTTTGGCGAATCCATCGAAAACTGGACAAAATCCAAAGACATTTCACGGACACCAGAACAGTGTCTCTCGGAAAACAGTCCCACTGCATGATCAAACCAGGGAGTTGTCTCTTTTAACGCCAGTTATCGCATATATCTCAATTCATGTGTTTTGATTGGTCGAAACACAATAGTATAATATGCACTTAAAGTGATAGATCAGGCAGTATTGTTTTGGGATGAAATGTAGATCGCCATATTTCGATCACGATAGATGGTCTTTAAAGTATTTTTTGAAATACATCTTACAAATAAAATAAAACATTTTATGAATATAGTAGGTAACAAAGAATAGATCTTACAATCTGTGGGGTATTACAATCTATTTCTGTCAGTTATTATTTTTATATCTATATATATATATATATATATGTATATATATATATATATATATATATATATATATATATATATATATATATATATATATATATATATATATATATATATATATATATATATATATTTATATATATATATATATATATATTTATATATATATATATATATATATATATATATATATATATATATATATATATATATATATATATATATATATATATATATATATATATATAGATATATATATACATATATATATATATATATATATATATATATATATATATATATATATATATATATATATATATATATATATATATATATATATATATATATATATATATATATATATATATACATATATATATATATATATATATATTTATATATATATATATATATATGATACACTTATCTAAGCATTCAAAAAATTGTTGAGATCACATACATTAATCAACATTTGAATTGAGACTATGAGAATATACTCCGAATGACTCTGTGAAAACGATTTTTTCTATTTGTCATATTTTAGAAATTAAACAATCCTTTTCATAAAAAATGTGTTGGGTGGAAAAAATGGCTTTTGCAAAGTAACGTAGATTTATTTGGTATGAGTTCATTGTTCAGAATCCCACGGCCGTGCACCGATACCGAATTAGACGTTCATGATGGTGTTTTTCTATACATGTCCATTAAATGAAATAGATTCATTCAAATTTGAGAGTCTCTACCCTTGAGAGAGTTCGGGAAAATACTAAATACAATTTCGAGTGCACGAGTCATACTGCTGGAACAATGCATATCTCGTGGCCTTGCAATACCGCTACAAGCTGATTTATTCTAAGAGCTACATCTGTGTTTCCGTCGTATCACTGTTCATTTATTCATACGATAATGATACATCTATTCATTGTTTTAGTCTAAGCTTAGCTTTGCCCCACTGTTCTATTAACAAATCTACTTGGTGAAGAACAACTTTGCTGTCTTTCCGCCAGCTAGAAGGGTGTACACCAGCTCTCCTCCAACGACTTCCCTCCTTACGGTACCCCTTTGACCCTTCATGACAAGTGCATCACCGTCCCATGAGACGTCACCAGAGAATTCTTTTCCAAAGAGTACCCCAGACTGATTTCCTCCAATTGAGAAGCTAGCTGAAGTGGTCTTCCCAAGTCCGCCAGTCGAGGTAATGGAGATGTTATCGCCATCTTGTTTGATATCTACAGTTGCTCCTTGAAGTTTTGCTGGGTCGCGTCTGTCTTGTGCAACATCGAAATGATCCAAAACATCCTTAAGACCCTCTTGTCTGGCAAATGTCCATTTTCCGTTGAAAGCCATTTTTGGGGGTTTTGTGGTCTAAATGGAAAAAATAAGACACATAAATATAAGTTTAAGTGCGCGTTAAACATTTATGTCTGAATGCAATCTATAATGTTGGAGTTGTTAAACTTTTATTTGGTAACCTAGATTTAATCCACAGCGAATGATTTGAAATCATTTTTTCAATTTTACTATATTGATACAAAGGTGAGTGTGTAAGTAAATATTGTTACAGTAAAAATACCAACCAGTGTCAGCCAAACATTTACAGGGAATAAAAGTAAACAGACAAATATGTACATATCATATTTCTTGAAATAACTTGCAGTAATGTAGAAACAATTTAAATGTTTATCAGTCCGGTCCATGCTCCCGATCGGGAGATCTCCCAATTGGGAGATCGTGACATGCACACTGACCATAATTGAAATTGTTACTAATAAGTTCAGCCGTTAGTTTGTTATTTTTTGCTTGTCAAATTCTGTAATCTAAAGTTGTATACGTTGGAAATGATATTGGAATTAACATTTCTATATAATTTGAGCTTTTACTGGTGATTAAAATGTTAGAATCTGCTATTCTAAAAATATTGATATTGTTTTTACAAGATTACGTTAAAATTCTTTAGTGAAAGTCAAATTTGCGCTGGTGAAAATGGAGAAACTAATTTCATCGTTCTGTTACACTAATAAAATTTGAATATTTCGCATGCATTTTCCCTACCTTTGATTCAACTTATTTAACCGTTATGTTTTTCTTTAGAGCAATTTGAATTTGGAAAGATGCATCGTGGCTTATATTGACAAAACATCTCCGGATTCGGGAGCGTGGACCGGACTGTTTATGGTACAGTTTATTCACAGATGAAGTATCTCTTATTTGCAAATTAAGTTGCTTTATTGATATATAGTCCACCCTTAACGATATAGTGTGATTGTTTCGATACAAAGTACTTAGCTGTATGCAAAAGGAGTAATAGGAGATGTTGATATAGAAATATCGTATCGACCCCCTAAAAATGCATAGATTTTCCATTTTAACAAAAATATAAAGTATTCCAGATTTAAAAGGAATGTTCCCGTGAATTAAGATTTTCATATATTTGATAGAGGACTATTTAAGAAACACATTGGTGAAAATAGCATTATAAAAATTGCGAAGATTTGACCAGTGTGAAAAGTGACCTATATACTATACACTGTGTATAGTGTGATATTATACTTGCAGATCCACGGCAAGTTTGATATATTTCTTTAAGAGCAAAAATTAATTGCATCTTTCTAAATGATTTTAATTTGCATTGCAGTATGCATTTTACAAGAACATGTTTTGCTTCGATGCTCATCTAAATACCATATATATACACTCTAAATAAAAGACAAACCTACATATATATATATATATATATATATATATATATATATATATATATATATATATATATATATATATATATATATATATATATATATATATATATATATATATATATGTATATATATATATATATATATATATATATATATATATATATATATATATATTTATATATATATATATATATATATTCGATATATGCAAGAATGTCATCACACTATACCTGCATTGATCACTTTTCAACACACTGGTGAAAACCTTTGAAATGTAGTAACTCTTAAACGGAATAAGATATCAAATATGTCAGCCAAAATAAAAAAAATTATACTGTTAGAAGGCAGCGGAGATAAACAAATTACAAGATGTGAATTGTGTCGAAAATGTAAGACTGAAATTTCAGAAAGAGGTAAACTGATGAACTGCGTATGATAAACAAGTATCAACACTTTACATACCATATGAAGAAGAAATAAATTGAAAGTAACCAAAATTATAGGGATTGTTCCAATTACTGAAAATACTTATGGCAAAAATAATAAAAGGAATATGTTTTTTGAAATAAACAAAATTTGTTTAACTTACTTGTAGAAACTACTGGGAAAAAACAACTGAATATTCTTGATGAGATATCAAAGTATGAAGGCACTGGATCAAGTGAACTCCAAAACTGATAAATATTGATTTATATATAGCTTTGTCTCCAAATACAACTGCGAAAAATTATACCAAAATCGGAATAATTGGTCAGTACGCTTGCATGTAAAGTGATTCTCCTGCCCTTATTGGTTGGTTTCCTTTCATACAAAGGACCCATACATTCTTATCTTCACAATTATGTTGATTTTGGTACCTTGTTTACCTTCTTGGTAAAAGCCAGAAAGATTTTTCATGCCGTTTGAACTGTTGAATGCGGTACATAAGGTAAAAGTTGACTACAGTTTAAACTGTCACGAGCAAACATGTTGCACCAACTGACCCAGCACAGGCTGCCGGGCTGCTAGGGTCTAGCTTTACGCAAAGGTCAGAGGCTTATTGCACAAAAAAGGAACATGTAATAGAAACGAAAAACCAAAAGGGAAGGTGAATTTATAAACTACAATTAATTTATAAACCTACAAAGAGTATATATTATTTTGGCTGTTTGACAAGTTTGAATACTGCTCACCACGACTGAACGGGAATGAGATTTTTCTTTTTAAATGAGCTTTCATGTGTGCAAAATTCACCATGAATTATACACAAAGAATATTAATTCATACAATGAAATCAGGTATACCAGATTGCAGACCTAGTGTACTGTACATAGCTGAGGGTATCCAACAACGGGAATGAGGTATTACATTTTTGAATGAGTGCGAATGTTGCAATTAATGGTAATTCACAGGTACACCAGTCTGGGAGAGGTTCAATGTAATGTACTGTAATAAAAACGTTAGGTTGCAGATGTACTGCAGTTTTGTTTGAATTGCGCAATAAAATTATACATAAAGAATAAATATATCATATGTTATAAATAATATGTATGATTTTCGGAAGTGTGATTCTTTTCTTAGAAATCTTTAATCTGAAAGGCAAACATTTAAGGATGTATGTGGAACCGAACTTACATAGAAACAGAGAATAAACAACAGCGGCGTAGGAAGATATTTGACAATGATTTTACGAAAAATGAAGGAATTGTCTAGAAAATTGAAGAAAACTTACCGAAAATTGAGAAAAACTTATCGAAAATTGAAGAAAACTTATCAAAAATTAAAGAACATTTTCTATTTTAAGGAAATCTCCTAAAACTTGATAGAAAATTCTCGAAAATTGAATAAAAGTTCACTAAAATGAAGAAAATGTTACGAAAATTGAAGATTTTCGGAATAAAAGAAGCTATAGAATCTCTCTTCAAAATCAATTTGTTACACTTTATCTTTTCTTTAAGGTGGGGGGTACTTTACCCCCATTTAGAGCGTTGGCCACCTTCCCCGGTTCCTACGCCACTGGATAATACGAAAAATACTGGTTGGTTTAAAGTTTCTTCTTGCATGGTCATTGTTTCTGAAGTATTTAGATTTGAAATACTGAGCACTGCATAAGAGGACAAGTGCCTTTTTAGAGAAGGGACATGCCCTTCAAATATTTAAAAACTTTTTCTTCAAAGCCTAGATATCTGATTTTCATTAAGGAAAGTACTACAAAGATCGCCCAAAAATTGTGAATTTTCACGCGCTTCGCGCACATACACTATCCTAAATTTCCCCTAAAGACAAAGTAGGCAAACAATATCCCTACACATTGGACTTTTTCATACTTAAAAAGCCTTCACCTCTGCCTACCTTTGTTTTCACAGCTTTTAATTGTAAAAACTCTTTGAAATATAGGGCCTTTTTAGAGTCTTCGAGCCACCCCAAATATCATTAGTCATTTATTTTGCTAATAGGGCAACTTTGAAATGAGTCATGCAGGGCAAAACCGTACTATTTGGACCAGGGCCATTGTCATGTCATGCTCCCCCCCCCCCCCCCTCTCATCTCCTGTGTAAAGATTACAATATGCCCCTTTGCAGATGTAACAAAAGTATTATTTTAAATATTGAAATATATTTAAGTCCTTTTATTACAATTTATCTTTTTATTGACAAATTTAAGAAAATAACACAAACATCACAAACAAAATACCACAAATTGTATGCATACAATGGGGACCCTTACCATGCACTGACTTGCTGAAGACTGAGTGTGAATTTGGGCCATCTGGTCTATTTTATACTGATATACCAAATTACAGTTATCCTCAGCAAGAAAATGATAGCCTGCTTAATAATTCTAAGGACCCCATATTTGTTTTACACATTATCTTAAACATTAAATATGCTCCGATTCATTTAATCTAATTTATTCAAGCGCATAGGTTTGTCTTCTGCATCACACCTTCTCTCCCACCTGACCTTTGTGAAAAGTGGCCAATAGTTGGGTGGCGCTCACCATCCTTCGGAGGGGACGTAAAATCGTCGGTCCTGATGGTAGGGGTTTCACCACCTGCCTGGTTCTCTGACTGTCTGAACACTTCCCGAAAAGAGCAGGGTGTTAACCCGGTCTTCATCCACTTTCCACCCTGGCAAATTCACCGCGTACACACTGAAAACAACTCATTGTGACTTATGTGTGCTTTCCCAGGCATATGCCTAAAAGTGAAATACAAATTGTGTATTAGATTTTGGTATTATAATAGTGTTCTACTTTATCGAATTTTGAACCAAAATATATTGAAAATTTGAAGCAGTCAATTAAAAAAAGAAGAACAAATGGGTCACCAATAATTTTCGGTCCGAATTTTTTATAGTAATTTTCCAGGGGGAAAAGGAGGGGGAGCGGTGGAGTAACCTTATAAAGCTATACTGCTGTGCTACGTGCTTTTAAAATACAAGTTGGAAAGTGCCCCTCACATCCTGTGCCCCCATATTCCAACATCTTCCACAGGGAAGGGGGCGTACTGAGAGAGAGATTCTTTTTAATGGTTAGTCCAAATCCGAGGATAAAATTTCAGGAGGAGGACGATTTAGGGGTTATCGTTTTTGTTTCTCCTATATTTAAAGTTTTGTCAAGGGCTTTTCACGTAACCCAATTAGCGCGTATTTTAGCAGTTTAAAAGGCCCAATTAGCGCATATGTTAGCAGGTTAAAGGCCTACAGGCCCCGGCAAATTCATACAGGGCTTTTGTCCCCATAGTTTGTGGTTCTTGAGGTCGCCATTGGTACCCAACTGTACATATTTGCTTATAGTTACGAGCTACGATAACACGAAAACGTTTTATTGGAATGCACACACTTAGTTGAGGCCAAGGGGCAATGGACTCTCAACGTTGAATGTTGTCGCACAAGCCACTATAAAACTCCTTACAGCCTTATCGGCATGGGTGAGACTCTCGTCTCCTAAACTTTCGACGCTGACTACGTCATCTATCATCAAATATATGTTGGTTTTTTAATTTAGCAGTCTCAGTCAATCAGTGATTACCATTCGTGGCGTCATTTTCTGGATGTAGATTTTTTCTTTTAAACACACAAGATTTCCGACACCTTATGGTAGTAAAGTGACAATTTTGTGAGGGTATATGTTTAGCTTCCATATTAAATGTTGCTGTGAGTAGTGATGTCGCAGTCTAGTCAGTGGTCTCGTGTGTCGAGAAACTAAATGATTGCTTCAAATACTATCTCAAAATTGTGGCATTTCGAGCCGATCGTATGTATATAAAAGTCGTTACTTTGGAAAAGCATGACAACATATTTTCAAAATGAATAATTACTGTAAACATAGCCTATTATTTGTTTTTAAAGAGTTCGGTACTGCACTGGTCCATAACAAAAATTGATGCAAATTTCACGAAAATGAAGGAAATTTTGAAAAACTTTTACGATAAATTTTCCGAAAATTGAAGAAAATTGCACAAAAATTCAAAAGGAAATTTCTCGGAAATAAAGAAAATTGCACAAAAATTGAAGCAAATTTTACAAAAATTCAAGGAAATTTCCCAAAAATTGAACAACTTCTCCAAACAGATTGCACAAAAATTGTAGCAAACTTCAATAAAATATTTTTTTTTTAAAGAAAAGTGAAGGAAATTTCCCGAAAATTGAAGAAATTTTCCTGAAAATGTAGGAAATTGCACAAAAATGAAGAAAAAAATTCCAGAAAAAAAAATGTGCCATGGATTCTGACCGGACTAGTCAAAATCAATTCGTTATATCCTTCATTATTGAGGGATAAAATGGTACTTCCCTCTCTCCTAGTTAAGTTGTTTGGGGATCTCTTGGCCCCCTGGCCCAGATTCCTACTCCCCTCAGCCTGTTTGGAAGCTTGGGTCCAGGGGCGAAACCTTAGAAGCTCTGAAGATTGTGTTTTTATTATGATATTCAGACATTGGTTTAAAATCAACACAAATTTTAAAATGTAAGTGATGAAAAAAGAACAAATTCAAATTCAAATAATAGAATCTACTCAGAGAACTGGATAAGCATTTAGGTTACCATTTCTAAACAGGCATATGTCAGTAGGAGAAATTTCCCTGAAATTGAGAAAATTCGGGCAAAGTTGTAAAGTTCTTTAACGAAGCCCTGGTCTGAAGATTTCTTGTTTTTGATGCACGAAAATGGCTGAAATCGATGCAAAGTTCCCAAATGTAAACCGTGGGGTCTGGGGGCGAAGCAAGAGTAGGGATCCAGGAGAAGAAGTCTTACGGGCCCCTTGGAAGGGGTCCAGGGGCGAAGCCCCGGAAGCTCTAAAGATTTATTGTCTTTGATGTCCTGCCATGCCTGCTTTTTCCGCATGCACAGAACTCCAGCACATCAGCACAGAACTCCAGCAGAACGAGTTCCTCGTTTGTGGTGGAAAAGGGAAATTTTCTGGTTACACGCGAGGTAAGAAATATTTCCATCCAACAATACTGAGGATGTTTCTTTGCATAGAATCGCACAATGGAGTAGTACTAATACACACCGATGATATCTGATTGCAAAGCGCACATTTATGCCCGCGTAAGGGAGTCCGGTGGAGTCCAGGGGTAAAAAAGCCTGTGTGTGAGAGAGGATTTGGATTAGCTTAAAAAAAAGTTAAACAATTACACAACCTAACAACTGATCCTCAAACGTTGCTGTTCACTGGGATGTCAGAATAGCACGTGTTAACAAAGTATAGTTTACAGACTGTTTTCATTCTCCAAATTTCCATGCTTTACCAAAATGAGTAAAACACATATAGCCGTGGTGTACAGGAAAAGGAATAGGATGGTGGGAGGGGGGAGAGGGGGAACCACATCCCTTTGTGGCAACTTGATAAATAAATCACTACCAAGCCAACAAAAAACAGCCAAGCAGTTTGTTTTCACTTTCAATATGTTTGACAGGCCTTTAACTTTCTAATTATGATGTTAGAGTATTAGAGTAGATGTCATTGGACTAAATTGATTACAAATCCATTTTAAGCATGAAAAGGGGGAAATGTTTTTTGATATGATGCATCTAAGATTCAATCACACGAAAGTTTATTCAACGGTTTGATTATTTTACGTTCGTGTTCTTACCTGAAATCTAAGAGCCACTCAGTATTTAAACACAAGTTTTTTTTGGAGAAAAAAATCTCAAACTCAACCAATTCCAAAGACAAAATGGCAATGGACAGATGGATGATGTTAGCCAAGGAGGGAGCTGCCATAGTTAATTGTCTTCCCACTTTCTTAAAACTTGTTTTAGTCGTCGTATTTCAGTATCTTTTGAAATATATCTTAGGAATAAAATAAATCAGTTTTGAAATAAAGTAGGTAACAAATGATGGACATTAGAATTGGTTGGAAATTACAATATATTTATATCAATTATGTTTTGATGCATTATCTGAGAATACTACACACTGTTGAGACCATATGAAGCAATCAATCCTGTAACATTTGAGTTTGGAATATGAGAATATTCAGCGGATTAATTCTTACAAAACGATTGTTTTCTCATTATTCTCACATTTTAGAAATTAAATAATGCTTTTCGTAAAAATGTGCCATGCTTGGCAGAGTCGAAAGAATGATTTATAGAAAGTTACGTTAAGTTATCGAGAGTCCCTTGGCCATTAATATCGAAGACATTCAGGTTGGTACTTTTTCCATACTACCATACATGACATCAAATGAAAATGGATTGAACCAGTTTTGAAAGTGTGTCTGTCCTGTAGTGCCGTCTGCCAAAAGGTGAATACACTTCCACGTTCACGAGTCTTATTGATGTAGCAATATCTCATGGTATTTAAATACCGCTACAAGCTGATTTATTGCTGTCTTTCCACCAGTTAGAAGGGTGTAAACCAGCTCACCTCCAGCAACTTCCCTCCTCACAGTACCAAATTTGACCTGCCATGACAAGTGCACCCTTGTCCTATGAAGCGTCACCAGATAATTCCTGTCCAAAGAGTACCCCATACTGATTTCCTCCAATTGAAAAGCTAGCTGAAGTGGTCTTCCCAAGTCCGCCAGTCGAGGTAATGGAGATGTTATCGCCATCTTGTTTGATGTCTACAGTTGCTCCTTGAAGTTTTGCTGGGTCACGTTTGTCTTGTGCAACATCGAAATGATCCAAAACTTTCTTAAGACCTTCTTGTCTGGCAAATGTCCATTCCGTTGACAGCCATTTTTTTGGAAGGGGGGGGGGTTGTGGTCTAAATGGAAAAAAAGGAGAGACTTTATTTGTAAATACATATGAAATTTGACAAATACTTTAAATGATTATTTCTCAGTAAAAAAAAATAAGATTTATGGATATGTAACATGCAAAACAGATGAAATGATACTGGATACTTAGAGAGAAAAAAAAACACTTCGTAATTCGATTACGTTGCTGCAATGATGAGTGTAGCTATAAGTAACTATTGATACAATAAAAGATACCGACTAGTATCAGCCAAACATGTAAAGACTAATCAAAATAAGTATATAAATATGTTTTATATCATTTAATATAATATCTGCAAAAATAATGTGTCGTCCCGTCGGAGTAAATATAATTAAATTTGATGATGGATCAATTACAAATGAAATACATTGCATTTTCGAATTACATAATAACTTATTTATCATAAAGTCTACCTAGAAACGTAACATTCTAAAAACGTAGCATTATGATTATGTCGATACAAAGTACTTAGTTTCATGCAAAGTTAGTAAAAAGAGATATCTATACATGATGAAAGCAACATGGATTTTTCTATTGCAAAGTTATCGCAAATGGCAGACTGTTTTCCAGAACACGGAATAGGCTTATCATCTTTGAAAGTTTAAATATTTTGAGCTGTGTGCGCTTTGATTGTTCAAAATGGCCGTTTCACGCCTAAAAGCCTAGCTCTATTGTCTATTGTATCTAATATTTCGAAAATGGCATGGTGAACATATTAAATAGGATTAGAAAACTTAATGACAGTCATGAAATAAAGTCATGACAGTAATCAAGGGATTTTCATGAGTTTTTAGATTCCACTAGCAAATATATGTTTTCCCAGTTGTATTTCAAATTTGAAATATGTAACATTGTATAAGGCTTTAACGTAGGATAGCAAAGGATCATGGGAAATACACAAAATGGCGGCTTCCATGTAGCAAAATGTTTTCATTTTAAAGAAAATTTAAGTTCCCATTAATAGGCATACTCCCGGACTGATTGACATGTAAAATTACAAGACACAAATATTCAAACCTCTAATCTTTAAGGTGATGACTTTGAACGTATACGTAAATGAAACGTGCATACCAAATCCGAATAAACACACAAAGGAAAGATAATAGGACAAACTCAACATATTATTTGTTTCAGGCCTTATATAAACCAAAAAAGATTATTAGTGTCGTATTCCACGTACAAAAGAAATTAACTAAAAGTAAAAACGTATAAGGAAAGACTACCCATATGTTGGCTTGCAGTAAATAAAAGCTAGTTAGATTGTGGAACTTTCCCACCAAGTTAAGATATAACATATAGTTAACATTCTTGGTGTAAGTTAACATATAACATATGTGTCTACTATGTGGACCTGAATTGTCTGGCCACCTTGTCCAGGGCATGAAGATCATGAACTATAATCCTGATGTCTGCTTCTTCATGGTTACAGTTGGGGATAGGGTGGCTGGAGCCCTTTGAAACTGTTGAGGCATCCAAACTGATGTAGCTTTCGGTTTCTGGTGGAAAATTAAAGTCTGCAAGTTAGAAGAAAGACATGCAAATAGCTCCTTTTTGTTTGTTGGATCTCGCAGAATATTCCATCCAGTTGCCTGGCTGTTTTGTTTGGCCTGAAACTTTTCTACGGCCACCTTTTCCCGTTTCCTCAAGTGGACTCCTTGATACTATTTGGTATGTGCTTGCCCCATACAATATTTAGTCTATTGGTACTCTGGAGCTGCTTAAGTAGATATGTCGGTATAAAGATCTTTTCTACATAATCATTCAAGGTAGTCAGGTAGTAGAAACAATGGTTGGCAAACAGGGGACAATGACAGCTTCATCCAACACTCTGCAGTCATAGGTGGAAGAAGTTTGAATTTGTTCTGTTGGTCAAGACATTTTAGCAAGTCCGATTTCATAAATGGTAAGTAAAGCTTTCCAAGGACTTACAGGGATGGTGAAAGAGACTACACCTAACGGGAGAAAAACTCCTGCAAGTGACCCTGATTGCGCTGTATAGAAATATACAGCTGACCAAACATGGCTATAAGATGCTGCAGTGCTATGATATGATGTCCCTGCTTAGACTTTATTTTCTTCTTGGGTTTCATTAAAAGAGTCATGGAAATTCGCTTGATGGGACTTGAATGGACACGGTGCGCTGTTTAATGACATTCTTGGTGTAGCCTTGGTACTTTTCCTTCTCCAAGTCAAGAGTACGCACTGTGGCTACTACAGACAAGTCAACACAGTTGCCGCTATCTACAGTCATCAGATCAGCAAAATCATCTAGAAATGAATTTTCAATTTGCTTATGCTTTCATATACATATAGGCAGACAACCTGTGTCTGGAAAGTCTTCTGTGTTGATAGGCCCTCTTTATGGTGCTTAAAGTTTATAGAAACCCCTGGATCATCATCTGAAAGATATCAATTTTCAAATGTTTTGAGCAGTCTAGTAAGTTCTGATCCTGAAAGCATCCATCGTCTCAAAGTAGTTGGATTATCTGTAAGTTTAACCACATCACTAGAACCTTTAACACCCTTGTTTTCGCTCATGAGCCTGGTCAATAGGAATAGTAGAGAACCTCTTGTTTGTCTTCGGAATAACCCAGTCACTCTGGTATTGAAACTCTTCCTTTATGAATTCTGGTAAAGATTTTATATATCTGACTGCCTGACTGCCTGATATAGATAGGCATCCACCGTGCGCAATTGGTGTGGTTAAGTGCAAAAACAGAAGTGTCAGCGCCTCCAGGACCTCAACATAAAGAGTAAAGCTTTTCTCTCGATGAGCCCTGCAGAACATGAGGACTATAGGGTTACGTACCTCATAATCATATCCCAGAAAATAAAGGTAGCACTCTTCTGCGTCATAGCTCTTTTAAACTTCACCAAGGATTCCTCATCATGAATACCCTGACTGAGCATAAATGCATCTTGCTGAAGCTTTGATAAAGACACGTTAGTAATCTGATGGCCATGTCTAGCTCTGGTGCGGTGTGCAGCTGTAAAGAAATAATTCGCTTTACCTGATGAAGCCACTCCCGATTCTGTCCAGCTGTCAGGGCGGTGGTCCTGACAGAACATTCTATTAGATCCCCTTATGTGTTCCAAAAAACCATTTTACTGTGGTGGACACCCAGCATAATCACATACCCTTGCTCACTATGGGTTTGTGGCTACTTGTACTGGACAAATTTTGCGAGAGCAAAAAGGGGTTGATCTTATGTGATGACTAAAGTTTGTCCTGGATTGAGAAACTCAATAATTTGCTTGATGACAATCATTCCATGTATCACCATAGCTGGTGTAGCAGCATTTTCAAAGAAAAGAGGGAGTAGGGCATTGAAAGCTGGAGGATCCTCTGGTGGAGACTGCAGAGCGGCATGGTAGGCAGCCCATCCAAAAGCATCACTTGTAGTTAGATCAGATTTCTCTGGGAGGCTTAATGCATTCTTGATCCAGCTAAACTAAGCTAAATCGATCGGAGCCATTAGGCTCGTAGAGCCAGTGCTTATACCCAGTTTCAATGGCACAAGCGAATGAGAGTAGATGCATCCTCCTACACGGAACGCCAGTTCATCGTAGATTACATACCCAGCATTGCCGGTGCTCATTTAACAGCTGAGTGGACTAAAGCAAGTAGCGTAACGTGTGTTGCTCAAGGACATAATACAGCGCTCACGACGGAAATGAAACTCAATATACCTTTCGAAAACGAACATGACTCCCTAACCACTGAGTCACTGCACCTCTAAATCTATTGATCCAGCAATTTTTGGTAATTGTAGACTACATGTGCCAGGCAACCTGGATAGTTATTCATAGTGCACTCGCGAACATTGATGGTAGATGTATTCAAAACTACAGCTGGTACAGAAGCATAGGCATCAGGGGGAAGGTGCGTCTTTGTGTCAACATGGGGGTAGAAGAGGGGGGGGGGGGGGTTGCACAGGTGGCCTACATGTAAGCTGTCCATGATTAGTCTTTTGTGGGAAATTGGAAGATACCTATTCCAGTGTTATGGAATGAAGACTGTACGGTTGTCAATCTTGGATTATGGTTAAAGTTATCCACAGCTCCAATGGTAAAGTGCTCTTTACGGAGACATGCAGGAGAAACCACGGCACCGTCTGTAAAACACTAGAAAATTGAAGTAGCTAGTCATTCATCCAGGTCCACAACATGATCATATGAGATGCTGATACTCATTTCGCCTAATTGCTGGATGATCTTCTTACTCCGGGTCAGAGAATATATATTGATGCCAATAAAAATTGAAAGAGGAGACTGCTTGCCAAGTTGCATAGCAGCCAGCAAGTTTGGTATTATGATATCAGAATATGCATGATGATCTATGTCATAAACAGATAAATTTATATATGAATGTAAACAATTGGTTTGAATTATAGGAAGGAAAAGTCCATTTTTGAAAATTTATATATGAATGTAAACAATTGGTTTGAATTATAGGAAGGAAAAGTCCATTTTTGACATGCATGGCAGCCATTTTGGATTCTGGCAGCCATCTTTAAGATTAAGTGCGCATGCATTTAATCTGATATCAATTATTTGTGCCTCACAGATTACTCTACGAAGTTTTAAACCAAATAAACACCAATTTGACTCTTCTGGGTTGAATATTTTTCTGCAAAAGTCTTTTTTTGCATATCTGTGGCGGCCATTTTGGACTTTGGCAGCCATCTTTAAGTTAAAACGGGCATGTAATTTATCTCCAAACAATTATCAGGGCCTCATACACCGTTTTGGAAAGTTTTATTTTTAATAAACACCAACTTCGTACATTTGTGATATATATTATTGTACAAAGTTAAGTTTTTGACATTTTGGCGGCCATAGTTAATTGGATTATGGCAGCAATCTTTAAGATTAATTGGGCATACATTTAATCTGATATCAATTATTAGGGTCTCATCTACTATTCTAGGTACTATTATCCCATATGAGATTGACCTTTGTGTGCGGATTCTTTTCCTGCAAAAGCCTCTTTTTTCACATCTGTAGCGGCCATATTGGACTTTGGCGCCATTTTAAAGTCTGAAGGGACATGCACTTTATCTGCAATTAATTATCAGGGCATAATATACAATTCGGTAAAGTTTTGTTTTAAATAAGCACCAACTTGGTACCTTTGCGATATATTTTATTGTGCAAAGTCAAGTTTACGCCGTTTTGTACTTTGGAGGCCATTATTGAATTTTTTCGTGGGCTTCTACCCTTAAATCCATTGTTATAATCCTATAAATATTCATGGAAATTATGGCACTTTTGTCCGATCGGTAACGGTGATATTGAAAAATTAACCTAAGCCACTTGACTACTTTTAAAGTTGATGTTGACGTAGCTAGACTTTTTTCCTGAGGGGTAAAAACAGGAATTTCATTATTTTGCAATATTTCCGAAACACTGAGGGCAAATGTGATATTTTTCGAGGTCAAACAAAACGCTTTCCTTACTTTTTTCTATATTTTGCCAACATTTTAAAACTGTTTTGAATTTTGATTTCTATTTTCCATTTCCCCCCTTATTTACCCACTTTTTCGAATATTACGATTTGTGGTCTGCTAATCAGGGGTGATGGATAGATGTTGGCTGTTAGCCTGTTAGGTATGAAAGTCTGATCAAAGAAACGAAATAAATGGCGTAACCAGGGGAAGCCTGGAGTAGCAATATCCATCGATAAGGTTTCCGGCCCAAATAATTAACTAATAACCTAAAAATTATGCATGGCTTTACTTATTAGATGAAAACCAGGGCCCTCCAAAAAGCTTGGTATTAGCTACGTCAATTATCAAAAAATTCATACTTTTCAATTCACGTGTTTTCAAATTATAATGAAAGTTGTATTATTTTGAAGGGTATGATTTGCAAGAGTTATGAAAACCACACATCGAAGAGTCAAATGATAGTGCTCTAAATTGCAAGTTGTTTCATATTTTCTTATCAAAATTAGCTAATTTCTGAGTATCATTGTAAATTACCATGGTTGATCGGTAAATCATAATGTGCATAGTTAATTTTTATTGGCTTTTGAGGATCTCATTGATCATTATCAGATTTTGATTTAACATTGAAATTATTTAGTACATGTATTTCAATAAGTGCAAATTGCCTGGCCCTCAACAAAAGTTCATATTGTTCTCTATATTTTATGAAGTTTCAATTCAAATTTTATAGAAATTTATCTTCAATTATCTCTCCATTTAAATGCCTACATTTCAGCTTCTTTCAGTTGTTGTCAACTTATGAAAATGTGATGATTAATAACAATGGACATTTATTACAATAAATCATCTTCATCTATACCGGGAATATCACTTATACAAAGTATAGTTCCCAGTGCTAGTTTTCAGTCATGTTTATGCGTAATAAACAACCAAAGACGTTATTGTTATCCAAATATGTTGTAACAAAGATTTCTTGAATAATCAAGTCTTCAGAAAACCAAATTTTGAAAATGCAAAATTCTACAGACATAACGCAAATTTTTGATTTTTTTCTTTGCTTTACAATTAATTGTGCAATATACAAATTCAGAATTTGAAAACTTCACCTCAAGGAGACATAATATCAAATATTCTTGTATATATGATAGAGAATTTAACAATAAACCGACTTCTGTAAAACCATTAAAATCTTGTTTCATTCCCATTTTCATCCCCATTTTCACACATTTTGTGTTGAAATCATGCCAAGGATGACATAATTTGACCTATGTGCTGACACACGTAATCAAATGACATCATTTGTTTTGAAGGCGTAGGAACAAACGGCTGCTCCCATTGTTAAGTTATATTGTCGGAATCAATGTTTTAATGAATTAGATAATACATACTTAATTGTTTTGTACGTTGTAAAAATTCTTCAGATGACTTATGATTATTATTTCTATTATATTAAATGAGGAAAAAGCCAGATTTTTCACCTTTAATTTGACTAAAAAACAATTGACAAAGTTATCCACCAAATTGCTTTAGAAAAGCACGAATTACTGTGTCTTTGTCATTCAATTTGATTACAAATTTGAATAACGACTAACACCGTCTGACATAATTGCACCCGTTACCGCGATTAGTTTGCCTTTAAACACTTTAAGTGAGGGACAATAGAAACCTGAAAAGATAATATAATACATAATTGCATAGTAAGATATCGTTTCAGATAAAGTGCTCAGAAGAATCGCACACGGACTTGGCCCCAGGGTCGGCGGAAGATGACTGAAGTTGGAAAAACAGAATTAGAGAGACACCATCTGATTGACCTATTTTAAACTGGTGAAAGCAGATATAGCACAAGCATCGTTTGAAACTGAACTCCTCTTGCACCACACCGGAAGGTTGGACAATTTGATCGGTCCAAATATTGCCGATGACATTTTGTTTCCTAAAGTTATATCAAGATCAAAAAAAAATTGGGACGATTAGGAACAGAATTTGTCAAAATGGTGGAAATTCAAGATCAAGATATAGTAATATCGGAAATTTTAGGGTCATAATCTCTAAAAAGAAAGTCTAAAGTCTAGCTACATTACTGATGAGGTACATTGAGGAAGAGCCTCAAAATCCCCATTTGGCCCCATATCTAAAGAGGGTTCTCAGTAAGATTTATGGGAATTTTCATCATTTTCTAAATCCACACAGAGTTAATGGGGTCCACATGTATACGGGCGAGATACGTTTTTGTGAAACATTGTTCAAAATATTTTGTAAAGCGCCATTATCCACAACGGAGTTATGCTCAAGGACGCTATTAGGAAAATGCTTTTGCATAAAATGAATCTTGAGCCTTCGTTCAAAAACATTTACATGAGGAGCTAGTTTAATATTAAGTGGCAAGAAATTCCATAAAGCTGGTGCAACACATGTGAATGAGCGAAGACCAAAAGACTGACGTTTCCATTTTGGTGTGTGAAGAAGATGCTTGTTCGATGAACGCAGATGTCGTTAAGAAGATTTGAAGTGAATGAGATCAGCCAAATATTTAGTGCAAGTCCATGGATTGATTTATATGTTATTAAAAGTAGCTTGAATTCAATTTTGCACCGTACATGAATTCAGTGGAGTATCTTTCAACACAGGGGTGATATTAGCAAACTTATTTAAACGGTTTACAATTTTGGCAGCAATATTTTGAGTACGTTGGAGTGGAACAAGTTGAGAGTCGGGCAGCCCAAATAGCAGAGAATTTCCATAATCCACTTTTGATGAGACAACAGCATGACAAGTGTTTGACAAGATTCTTTTATTCAAAGCGTCATTTACGCCCTCGGTTATATACACACCGGTTGTGATACCGCCAAACCTTCTTATGTTGTTGATAGTCTGTCACATTGTCACAACAGTACCATTATTGCCATTATTGTTCTGCTTTATCCCAGACATTTCTATGTGCTCGTGTATGTATATCGTGACGTAATAAGGAGCGTCATAGAAATTGTCCTCTGTATAGGCAGATAGGTTTCCCCGCTGCTGGGACTGCTTTTTGCGCGTGCAGACTACACTGCATACAATTCCAACACTTGGACAGGACCGTCCATTTTTCCCGGCTGTTGCGAAGTAAAATTGCGGAATTATAGATTTTATAGATACTATTGAAAACATGGGTACACTTGGTAAATTTGGTAAAATTCAAGGGAAATATGGGGAAATTAAAGAAACTCTCCTAAAATTAGAAATTAATTAATCCCCCTTCCCCTCCCCCTTTCTTGATCCCTTGGCCCCCGCCTGTTCATTAATCGTCGAGTTACTAATCAGTTATCTGCTGGAAGTGTCTGAATAAGGGCACATGTTATCTTTGCCGACACATTGTCTCATTATTTGCGTCTATATATTTGAATCAAACTACTTGGTCCCGCTTACGGGCCCTTGGTAAAGTCCGAGGGATATGCCCAAGTAGGGGCTTAGAAACACCAAACGAAGCATATACTTAATTCTGAGATATATACCGTTTTTGAGATATACAGTTTATGTTTTATTTCCTTTCGTGCAATTATCATACTCCAAGTTTACCTCTGTTCCCAATATGGTATCGTAGGAAGCCTGGGAGAATAAATCTTAATGATCAGAGAGGCTGAAAAGGGACTGATCAAGTCTTCCCTTCCTACGCCTCTGGGATATTGATCACTGGGGTTGACACCACTTTTCAAAATTAATAAACAAAGTTTCTTTGGTAGGCTGAATTCATTAAATTGCTTGTATGACTTGAAGGAGTCAAGTAGTTTGTTATGCATAGTAATATCAACGATTGATCATAGTTTTTTAAATCAGAATTGATGTTTAGATCTACGTGGTACACAGTTCCATTTTAGAGCAATGGACTTACGGAGTGCATACATGACCTAAACAATTCTTCACCTACGAATATATACATAATATCTCTGTAAAAACAGATAAACAGCGTAACCACCGTCTAGCTTCACGAATACCTAGTTCTGAAATCTATTTCCTCGAGAAATCAAACAATAGTGTTTTATGGTAAATTGATCTAATTATCAAAAAAGTATGACTATAAAGACATCTTACAGTTACCCGAAACACTCGTATTTGAGTATCTTTTGCAATATCTTACAAATAAAATAAATCAATTATTGAATATTGTAGGTAACAAAGGAAGCCAACATATCGGTTGAATATCACAATCTATTTCGATTAGTTTTATGTTCCGGTTTGTTTTCTTAATTACATGTATCTAAGCATATTTGCAATCCTGCAACATTTGAGTTTGGAATAAGATGATATTCAGTGAATGAATTCTCTGAAAGCATATTATTTTGTACAAATCGTCACATTTAAAAAATAATCAATCCTTTGAAAAACAATGTGAAACAGTGTGAGATGCTTGGAAGAGTCGAAAACAAAGGTATATGGAAGTTAATATGAATCAGTTTCTTTTTATTAGTTTGAGTTTGTTGTCAAAAATCCATTGGGCAACGTTGTCGAACATGCTGACGTTTGATTGTGGTGTTAGCCCAGGCATGTTTATAATAAATGGAAATGGATTCATAGGGCTTTGAAAGTATGTTCGTCCAGGAGAAATGCTAGCCAAAAGTAAACCCAGGTTAAGTACAGGAAATATCACAATTCCACGTTGTTAGGCATAGAGCGACTCTTGGTCTTGTTGGTGCCGTTACAAATTGACTAATCTACATCTTCGCTTTTTTATCCGAATATGATGTGTATGTGCATAGCTATAGTCCAAGTGCTACATTGTTCTAACTGTTCAATTAAAAAGCCTATTTGGTGAAGAACAATTTTGCGGTTTTTCCGGCAGCGTCAAGGGTGTAAACCAGTTCACCTCCAACAACTTCCCTCCTCACGGTACCTCTTTCGCCCTTCATTATAAGTGCAGCACCCTCCCGTGTGACGTCACCAGAGAATTCCTTTCCAAAGAGTGTCCCAGTCTGTTTTGCTCCAACTGAGAACTTAGATGTAGCTGCATTACCGAGCCCACCAGTTGTGGTGATTGTGAAGTTATCGCCATCTTCTTTGATATCTACGGTTGCTCCTTGAAGTTTGGCTGGGTCGCGTCTGTCTTGTGAAACATTGAAACTGTCCAAAACGTCCTTAAGACCCTCTTGTCTGGCAAATGTCCATTTTCCGGTGAAAGCCATTATTGTAGGTTTTGTGTGTGGTCTAAATGGATAAAATAGAATAAAGTTTATTAGCAAAAACATATATTTTTTTGGCTTCTGAATAACAACAATCAGGTTTATACTTTCATTATTCATGTTATTTCATTTGATTTATCATAGAAATATCCAATTTGTAAAATAAGTACAATTTTTAAATAATATCCCTAAGCCTGCAAGCGGTCAACCTGGCACTTTTTGACAACTGATGTTAATATGATCACTATATGTGGAAGCTGGAGCTGCAAAGCAAATTATACCAGTTTGTTGACAGCGTTAATGAATGGCTTTAACATTCAATATAATATCGTGAATATCGATTGTTACATATCTGAGAACACTTTTCAAAATGACACATTAAGAATGACTAACAGATTTGGCTGACTTTTATATATATATATATATATATATATATATATATATATATATATATATATATATATATATATATATTCTTGCAACAGCTATTAGACCTATATCCGAATTTATTTGTCAAAAAGTTTGTAGTATGTATCATTTTTATTCAGAATCCAACGAAAAGACAAGGCCGAAAAAGAAAGAAAAACCCCATTTAGAGCAATACTTTTATCATTATTGAAACAATCATGACTCCTATACGTATATAATGATACACTAAAAGATGCATACAATCGTATGAAGAGATAATCTAAGGATTAAATACACTAATATGAAACACACTAGTATGACTATTTTCAAAATATAACTTAATATGAAAATTACTCCTTAAATTGCAGTTCAGTCAATTAGATCTTGATTTTGTTACTTAACGTGGCAGATGGGAAAATCACGTTGATGTATTGACATAAGAGTCCAACCTGAAATTGTGTTTATGATTAAAGCTAAGCACTTGGTCTCCTATAAGGTCAACAGACGAATGGGAGTCTATCCTTAAATTGGAACTCATTTTTAAAAAGAGGTTCGGCGTGGACTTTCTATCTCAGCAAAAATTTTAAAGAGCTACAGACTTTGTAAAGAATTGTTGAATCTGTTGCAAAATCAAATATGCAAAACGAAAGGATCAATCAATGGTTTAAAAAGATTGGAAAATTTTACGGTTTATGAAATATGTATGATGTTACAAAAGTTACACAACCCGAGCATTTTACGTCGATGGCATATACTTTAAATTCACACAACAGTTTGCTGGGTTATAATCAACGTTTCGTTCATGTAAAATTTGTCACAAAGTTTTAAAGACTAAGCTGAAATATCGGAAAGCAATTAAGAAGACTAATATAAATGTATTTGTGACATGCATACTCAACCTAAGTAGTAATATTTAATGAGAACACAGGGAAAATGCTTTTGAAAAGTTTTGATACAGTTGCTAAAACCTTATATGAAACATAATCAGACACACCCCACCCCACCAGAAAAGCACATTGATGGAAGAAAGACTAAGGTATCAATAACGAACAATATTTTCAAATCATATGAGACAATCTTACTTACTGCCGAAATGAGCAAAATAAACGTGAAAATTATATTAAAAAGTTCAACTTACTTCTTTTAAGAAATCTCGAGAAAGGCCAAATGTTCTTGATGAGGTATGAAAAGTCTGAAGGCTCGGAATCAAGTAGGATTCTAAAACTTAAAATATTGATTTATATAATTCTTTTTCCAAAGAAACTGCAAACTGCGAGGGGCTATATCAAAAATCAAAATATGATTGGTCGGTATATCATTATTCTTGCAAATGCGGTGAATCTCCTGCTCTCATTGGTTGTTTTCGTCTAACCACGCGATACGTCTAAAAACAGTTCCAAAACAGGCGTATCTTAAAATGATAACAGAAATCTCACAATTTTATTTCCAACATTTTAGAAGTAGACTTCTAAAATTTAGACTTTTACCTTTTTGGTAAAAGTCAAATATTATTCCGGTACCATTTCTCGTCTAATTGTGTATAGGTATATTACAGAAGGCGGTACTTAGCTGCTTAGGGTTAAGGTGAGCCACGCACATAATACCATTAGCAAACAGGGTTCAGCAAGAATGCGCATGTGTTGTTTGCATAGAATTATAAGTGACAAGCAGAAAGCAGCAAATAATCTTGTGGCTTTCGGGAATTTCAGAATATCGAAGTTATTGTAGCTCCCTCATTGCAATTAACCAACAATGCTCCATTTCCCATACCAAGAATCCCAGGTTACCATGCAGCCATGTTGCCCTGTATATGACACAAATCAAATGCGATTGTTTTAAAAAACCTATTTGGCCTGTTAATTTCTTAATCTACTGCTTAAACGGTGTTTGTCGATTTTATAGTTTTCTTCAATGAATTTTTCAACATACTAACTGGGTCTGGTCGCTCAGTGAAAAATTATAGGCGCCCAATGAAGAAAATTCTGATACACTTAGCGACCAAGATTTTCGCCTTGGTTTTTTCTAAAGCATACAAGATGACTTCAATTGTTGACACCTTGTCAGTTTGTTATCAACATGTTTAGACATACATGTTTAGAACATTTTATGCTGTTATAATACCTTGTATGAATCATATTTCTCTAAATACTAAAAGATCGCATATGGAATTGCGTGGCCCATTTTGGCCCAAGGTGGCCCATTTTAAAGGTGCTTAAATCTACATGTTCCTTCGCGCCTCGTATCAGTTGTGGTTGTGGTCTCCCAGTAGAATTTCCTTAAAACATTCACTGGTTTTCTTGTAATAATTAATTTACAATTTCAGTTTTGCTTAACAAGCAAAGATACTGTTGTTTTCGCAAAGGGCCAATTACTTACAGGTTTTTTTTTTTTAAGCGATGCTCTAAAAACATTTTACTGACCTCTATAAAATAAAAGAAAAATTATAATACTACAATATTTCTATTTTGTTTACAATTTTTTCAATCATTTTGTGAAAACATTGCTGATTTTAATGTTATGTTCGCATTGACAAATTATATACCACCAAGTTGCGGATATAGGGGTATGACACTTATGATGTAAATCTAAAAAATTGGAAATTTGTTATTATCAATTGATCTAGAATCTTCAGTGACCCTGCTTCTGATTACCATGGATACGGGCATTGAAGTTGAGATGGTGGGTATGTGATATAGACCAAATGTTCTCTACAGATGAAGTCACTTTGTCCAACTTGGCGAACGTCACGGACATATCTACGTGAATAAGTCTTTGTGAGGCAACTGCAGTTTTGGGCTTTCATTGTTCTTTCTCCAGTTTGGTGTCAAAACACCAGCCAGGCTGTTGTAATTATCCCAACTGTCAAATGAGAGAAAAATGGTCAACTGAATTATAAAGACGAAAATGACTAATTTCACAATTCAAAACTTTCATTATTTCTTCAATATTCTTAACATTTGACTTCATAACTTGTTTTTCACTCGAGACCTGATTCCAATCTTATCTTCCCTCATCCAACATGCATACACTTGCTGTATATAGGTATTGCACGCATAGTGCACCACAACTGGTTATCAAAGGTCGTGGACATTGACTTGGTTGTCGATGTTATGTCTGTCCGTACGTCGTACCTATGTTCTCGTTCGGGTTGTATTAAGCGTTTCGTAATAGCATTGTTACTATCATAACCGAATACGCAAGCGACGACCCCGTCGTTGTAATTGTGGGTTCACTCGTCGTCGTCGTGATTTCTAGCAACACGTACTTACTATTCTAAATTAAGTAATTCATTGACTTTGGTGCGCGATGTGTGTCATTAAATATTGCGACGAATTTGTGGGTGATGAGGCATCAGGGGAATCAGGGACCACTGGCGGAAAAGGATCACAGGCCCCACCCGAGAAATGATGAAAGAATCACCTTTACCTTTCATCGGAATGTTCTGGTGTTAGGTTGCTATTTGAAGAGACAACGAAAATATTTTTGGATGAGCTTTTGTATTCGACCCGAAGCAAAAAGGGGACCAAATTAATGGGTGAGACATAACAACAAATCATTTCGAATGATTGGTTGTATTCAGACACCAAATCTCCGGGGTAGGGTCTTAACAAGGGAATTTCAAAATGTTTATCCAGGGCGAGGGAAGCTTGGATTGGTGAAAGGGCGGGAGTCGCCCACTTTTTATCGAAGAAACTAACATGACAGTGGCGTAGAAAGGGAGGAGGGGGAAGGTGCGGGCAGGGCCCCCCAATAATGAGGGTCTAACGAATTGATTTTGAAAAATCAGATTCCATCAGGCATCTTTTCTTCCGGAAATCTTAAACTTTCCAGAAATCTCCTAATTTTTGTGAAATTTGCTTCAATTTTCGAAAAGTGTTCTTTATTTTGGGAAATTTATTTTCCCGTTTTCACAAAATTTGCCTCAATTTTCGGGAAATTGTCTTCTTCATTTTCGGGAAATTGTCTTCTTCATTTTCGGGAAATTTGCTTAAATTTTTGTACAATTTCCATCAATTTTTGTAAAATGTCCTTTATTATGAGAATTTTCTTCATTTTCAGAAAATTTGCATCAATACTCGTAAAATTTGCTTCAATTTTTGTAAAATTTTCTTCATTTTTGGAAAATTGCCTTCATTTTGAGGAAATTTTCATCAATTTTCAGGAAATTTCGCTCATTTTTTGAAATTTTTCTTCATTTTTGGGAAATTGTCTTCATTTTGAGAAAATTTGCTTAAATTTTCGTGAAATGTCCTGAATCCATTTTCGAAAAATTTACCCAAATTTCCAATAATTTTACCACCCTTTCCCTTTACTTAGTTTTACCAGGATAAAAGACTCATTGGTATTGGGGGGACAAAATTCAAATCTGGTCCCCCAAATATCTTCCTACGCCGCTGCTTGAACAAATATTGGGAATAATGCATTGAATAAAGAATATGCGCAAAAACGTCTCAATTTTTTACGAAATAAGCTTCCGCCTCAAGGCCGTTAACATTCTATCGTTATTTCTTATCTATGTTTTCAATTTGTGCATGCTTTTCCAAACTTGTAAAAATTTTAACTGGGAATTTTGGCGATTTTCTATATTTCAGTAATCTAATTTTAATGTGGAACTGTAAAACTGTCCTTGGCCCGCTTTTACTGACCTTTCCCATATTTCAACCTCTTTTCACCCTCATCCCATGCCAGAGTTAAGATATGACACAAATACATATGGGCCCGTAGCCTGGTAAGGGCAGTGACATTATCACGGGGGATGTGGGGTTCGGATCGCTGGCACGCCTTTATCTTGCGCTTTTAGGCTTTATAGACTTTGCAAGAAAGCAAGAGCATGAAACAACTCCTGGCCTGAACGAGTGTGCTTATTGAAGTCCTGAGAACCAAAAATCAAACTAATTTCTAGAAGAAAACTAATGGACCCCATGGCAACCAAACACTTTAGATTTAGGCCTCCGATGTAAGTTCTCGCAATTGGGATTAAAGATCTCTGGCCGACCTTCACTCTCTTAATTCTCAATAGTCGGTCTCATGCATGAGTGTTTGATAAAAATGTGGGGGTCGATTCGAGCCGGCGGGTATTGTCAAATATATCTGACAACGTTTCAACCAATTTAATAGAACTTTCATGTATAATGCCCAGTGGCGTGTAACGGACGTACGTTACCTTTATTACAAAATTAAGTGCCCGGTTTTCTCCGTTGTGCCATGTCAGTACCCGGTACCCCTACATAGTCGAAAACCCAACTTCCCCCATGATGAGTCCCCCCACCCGCTCCCCCATCCCCGTACTGTTTCTTTTAGATCATTTTAGTAGAGTTTATACAAATGGTTGTATACTAGAAATGAGGCCGAAAAGAGGGTATACGTGTCATGCCGTCCTTTAATGTGAATCAGAAAGAAAACATCAGCTTCTTTCGGTGGCGAAATCCATGTCAGATTTGCAGTGCAGTGGTATAGTCTTTATTTATTACTATGAGTTAATACAATAAGGCCATTGGCTAATGTATGGGAGTGGGGTGATGGAGACTGGAGACCTTTGGCTGCTTTGTGCACTTGGTACCTCCAAAGGAATCTAAATCTTCTAACCTTAATAATACAATAAGAAAATAGCTATACTACAACCATATAAAAAGCCGTCACCAAGAAAGTGTAAGTAAGCCTTACAACTACTTGAATGCTTGAGAAAAATCCGGGTGGGGGAGTTGGGATCTGCCTGATTATAGCAGTCCGGAAGCATCCCTATTAATAAGAAAATTTATAACACACGAGAATATTGAACTCATGCAGCCATATTGTTCAGATGTTGCGATATAGTTTCTAATTTATGTAGTTGAAATATGAAAAATCGTTGTGTTGAAAAATATTTGAAATTTCAAAATGGCCGTCCGTTTCCCGCCTAAAACCCCAGCTCTATTGTATATCATTTCTAATCATTCAAAAACGGCGTGGTGAACATATCAGATAGGAGCGGATTTTTTTTAACCATGATAGTAATGAAGGTATTTTCATGAGTTTTAACTTTCCCCTAGCAAAGATATTTTTCCCAGAGGTATTTCAAATTTGAAATATGTAGGATTGCATAAGACTTTAACGTTAGGATAGCAAAAGATCATGGGAAATATCACAAAATGGTGGCTTCCATGTAGCAAAATGTTCCCATTTGATTAGGCATGCTGCCAGAATGTATAGCATCATGTTTTGGCATGAAAGTCTAAATTAAGCAGAAGAATCCTTCACAGACGTCCGAGGACGTAAAGCAAATTCATAAATTGTTTCCCTTTATGAGGTACCGAATGAAATAGTAGCGAAATATTCTTGCTTGATTGTAGTTAAAAGTTTCACACGAAATCTCACCAATTGATCATACTATAAGAAAACCTGCAATGGGAAACAGATATAACTAGAGTATTAGCACTCTGCAGAGCGCATATTACCGCCCGTTGCAATTCCAACATGCCTGGAATAATTTAGAGTTCATTTGATCCCCATACCCACTATAATCTACCTCAGAAATCCTAGGCCCACCAAGATTAATCCCTAAAATTTGATATGTAAGAATCATTTGCATTCTGAACACTTGAAGATTATCTTTTGACTGAATTCTTCGAAAACCATATCAATGTTTTCAGTTTCATTCAGGCTTAGCATTCATTGTTTGAGTTCCTATCAGTTAAGATTCATATTCCATCATTTTCCAATCATGACAAAAATTAATTGTTTTGATTACATTGATAGTAAAGGCCACTTGATTTAATTTTCAATGAGTCCAGAAAATGTATTGTTGGATTTCTTTTCATGGCGTGAATTCATGTTACCACATTCCATTAAAAAGTTTTAACTATGTCTTGACAGACCTTGCTTTTAACATCCCCTCCCATTAATTTATGCCCCTCTCTAGTAACAATACGTCCGAAATTTATATAAGTTGTTCCTTAAGCAATAATACAACCTCACAGCAAATTTGATCCAAATCCAATCATCTGTTCTTGAGATAGTCCAATGACAGACAAACTCACCTTCAAATGTCCCCACCCTCCATTTGCACCCTTTCCCTGCTTCTATATGCAGATATGTCTCAAATTTTACCTTCTTCTTCCTTCAGCAAATATAAAACTACACACCAAATTTGATCCAAATCTAATCATCAGTTCTTGGGATATCTTGATGACCATCAAACAGACAAACAAACAGAAGCGAAAACATAACCCTCGTCCAACTTCGTTGGCGGAGGTAATCAGGTTACGTTCTTCAAAATAGTATTTTCAAATTTTACGATATTTTGACCATGATTCAGAAAAGTAAGAATTACTTCAATCAAGACCCGAAAAAGAGAAAATGTTGAGTTGGTTCGGAAAATGTAATGCCTTTACCCCTTAGGAAAAGGTCTAGTAACCATACTGATTAATTTCACAAACAGGGTTGTTTAAATCCTTTAATACAGAACTTCCACAAGTTGTTTTAACAGTCTTATCTCTTCCAACGACACAATTTCATCCTAACGCTATCTTTTACGACGTTTAAAGTCTACATTTCTGGTTTTCGTAGCTTCAGACAAGATTGAAAAGGTGACATACTAACCTCTAGATTCCTTACTAGCTACTCACTTTTCTGTGGTGGTTACCACACTTATCAAAATATGATGCTACTAGGAATGAACAAAAAATGCCCGTAAACAGGAAAATGGTTTTCTTCGCAGCGACGTAGCCACGGGGAAGGGAGTAGGGTCGTGTTTGTACTCCAATTTCCTGAAGTCAACATAATCTAAAAGTTTTGATTCAACGTTCAGAATATTTTCATTCTTTTCTGTAACCTTTTATTTTAATATAGTTTTGTTCCAAATATCAAAAAGGGGTCATGAACGTTGTTTTGGCCTTTTTAATTGCAGTTTCGTCCCAATACTGTTTGAATAACCCGCGCAAAATATCGAATGTTTCTTTAATATGAAGGATGGCTACGTCGCTGTAGTTTTGGGCGAAATAAATGCTAAAAACAAAAAGCTAAATAGTTATAATAATGAAACGAATAAATTGAATTTTCTTCACAGAGTTGGTTTTTATTCTACTTGCAGTTCTACATGGTTAAGGTTCGCTGAAATTATCATTTGTTCGAAAAATGCATTTGTAAGTTATTGAACGCCACCTTCCGCATTTCTGAAAGTTTTATTTCCATCGCATCCTACAGTCCTAAGACAGTCTTCCACAATTATCTTGAGACAACTAAAGTCCGTTTGCTGTTCAACGATATGTCGATAAAGGCGTTATTTTAAAGATATATAGTTGTCTGGTTGTTAACAAGTTGACTGAAGTAAAATCATCAAAGGAAACATCAAGTTTATAGGAAGCCTGATATCTTGTGGGTTTCTCAAAGGAAAATAGAATGGAATTGGAAACACTTCCACTCTTCATTTAGTTCTTCATAGCATAAGAACTTACAGAAAGCTACATTGCACGACAAAGTCTTTCCTAATTCCTCTAATGTTGTATTTCATTATTGTTCCTTTCTTTCATTGTGATATTTCCACATTAAACAACATCACGAGGCTGAATCACCTTTTCTATTTCCTCGTTAGTTCCAAATACTCTAATATTTTCCTAAAGGTTTATTTATCTATCAGCAAATTAAATGTGGTCTATTGTTGTTGTTTTTTTAAACTGATCGCATGATGATCTACTTGGAAAAGAACAATTTTGCGGTTTTTCCGGCAGCTTCAACGGTGTAAACCAATTGGCCTCCAACAACTTCCCTCCTCACGGTACCTCTTTCGCCCTTCATTATAAGTGCAGCACCCTCCCGTGTGACGTCACCAGAGAATTCCTTTCCAAAGAGTGTCCCAGTCTGATTTGATCCAACGGAGAAGCTAGATGTAGCTGCATTACCGAGCCCACCAGTTGTGGTGATTGTGAAGTTATCGCCATCTTCTTTGATATTTACGGTTGCTCCTTGAAGTTTGGCTGGGTCGCGTCTGTCTTGTGAAACATTGAAACTGTCCAAAACATCCTTAAGTCCCTCCTGTTTGACAAATTTCCATGTTCCGGTGAAAGCCATCTTTTATTTTTTATCTGCGTGAAGAAAAAAAACATGAAAAAGAAGGAACATTAAAACTGTATCAAAGTACTTTCCAATTGAATATGAGATACGAGGCATTTTTGAAAATAAAGAAACAAAACTCGAAATGAATAGATATATAAGCTACAAGATTTTGGACAAACTAAGGTAGAAGAAAATAGCGGGAGCTTATAATTGTGTGAATAACTCCATGATTATCTGGACAAACCAGATTGTCATCCATGGGTAGACATCCATAAAATAGTTTAATATGTGTTCATATGCTGACACGTAAAATCTTTCGTGTAAGAAAGAAATATAAATCTGACTTATCTACCAGTCTGCCAGATGAAACTCATTTGAACAAAACACATTATACTCAGACATTACTGACTATAAGAGAGAAACCGATGAAGCTGACTTTCTAAAAATGGTTATCTATTTCATAATGTGACGGAAAGGATAAAATGTGATAAGATAATCTTATCTTTGTTATAGGATAATTCTACTTCCAGTCAACATTTTGCATTTCTCCTTGCTGAATTTGTAGTGAAATGATTAAAACCTCATCAAAAAGAAAGAACTTATATTAATACTAGTATCAAAATGTGTAATTAAAGCGTTTAACGTTTGTTATCGTTTTGCCTGCTGTAACCGAAATAATTGACGAAGAAATCATTGTGTACAGAGGGATGGTAAAAATACAGATAGCAAGCCTATATTGACAAAGATCTTGAATACAAGTACGGTAAACACGTTTATCAGGAGGCCGTGTCTACAAAAATTGATGAAAAATAGTTTTTGTCCTAATTATCATGTAACAGTATATTCTGATATAGTTAGATTAAAATCAGATAGATAGATTTCGCCCACTGACTTAAACCCTGTCAAAATATATCAGTATTCAAGTTCAGAACATTATGTGTTATGAGAAAGAATGTTGGAAACCGATATTTCTTTTTAAAAAGTATTTTTCACTTGAAACATTTCCCCAAATCTTAGCAACACCATATGCATAGAAAAAAACATGTGTTCGATTAAAGTATATAAATTACAAACAAATCATCGATACAAGCGAGATGAACTTACTTATAGCGTGAATTCTTTAGACTTTAAAAGATCTTAATAGAGTATAAGTAATTTCCAGATAAAGATTCTTTACATCAGTTGTAACTACAGTGTTTTTTATTCTTATCTTCGAACTATCTTTAGAAATTAATACTGCATATGTATATTGGCAGTTACTTAACAACACTTTCTCCGTGTAGATAAATCTTACTTTCATACAGGGGCGGATTAACCAATAACCTAGGTAACCAATAGGTTAAGGGGCCCCCGACGAAAAATTAAAACTATTAAAAACAGATAAAGAAATAGATAAATAAATTAGTGAGTGGTGCCAACGTTTAAAAAAAGCTGTAATATTGTAATAGCTTGAGCTTTTCAAAAGGGACCCCCTACGTGGATAGGTTATGGGCCTCCAGAAACCTTAATCCGGCCCTGCTTTCATATATCAATATCAATACATTATCCAAAAACATAAAATGTGAAATTAGAGTTTTCAGCTAAAATATTATCATATACCCAGTACGAAACTGTTTATCTCGAGTTCGATTTTTTTTTATAGGCTATTTGCACCATGGCAAAGGTTACGCACAAATAAAGCAAGGCTTAACCCTAAGCAGAGCTTATAAGGTGTAAAGATCATATTTTATGCACTAGGTTTCAATTTAATATAAGATTTGGGAACAAAATTTGATTTTTAACACATGCGTAATATATCTAATTTTGTCAAACAATAACATAAAATTCAGTATAGATATTAAATTAAAATATTAAAATATCTTATGAAAATTGGAACTTTGTTGAAAGTACCAAGCCTTTTACAAACTATTTACAAATATCATCAAAAGTGAATTATAATCCGAAATATAAATACAACTTACGTTTGTTTGTAAAGACGTGAGGAGAAGTAAGGTTTCTTGAGAGGCGACTCAGTTAACTTCAGAGTGATGGAGCGAACAGGATGCTAAACGAAAATTCGTTGATTTATATGCTTTCTGGCAAAAAAATACCATGTAGGAGGTTCCAATGGCTTCACATATCCATTGATTGTTTAAAGCTTTAAGTGTTATCTTTCAGTCCTGATTGGTGGAATTCTCCAAAATCTGTCATAAAAGTCGAAGCATACAGACATGGATAAGGTAATATGTCTCCAAGTTGACGCCAAAAAACCAATTTCTGCTCGAATATAATATTTTGTTGATTCAAGCTTCTTGTTTACCCCCCGCCAGCAATTGACAACGGTATTCAACAACTTAATAGGTTTGTTATGCAAAGTCCATCAAAGATTAGAAAACGGACAGATTTTTCATCAAAATGTACAAAAAAGAAAACAAGAAAATAGAGTGTGATTTCTGTCACTGTTTGTTGAGGTTTTGGTTGTAATATGTTCAAATAAAACAAAAATCTCTACCGAGACGTTCCAGAATAAGCCTCAGATGTCAAATGTAGTTGGAAGCATAGGGAACGTTTCTCGAAATGTTCCATAATCATTACCTACTTAAAGCTGCAGGTATTCCGTCATACATACCTGATATTTCAGGTAAGTATGATGGAAACAATTTGTTGTATTCTCCACCCAATCTAAATTGCATTATCAGTAACTACTGTGAATAATGATAAAATTATGATCAGTAACTACTGATACGGTAATACGGTAATACATATTACGGCTATGATCAGTAACTACTGATACGGTAATACGGTAATACATATTACGGCTATGATCAGTAACTACTGATACGGTAATACGGTAATACATATTACGGCTATGATCAGTAACTACTGATACGGTAATATAGTATATTACGGCTAATAACTACTGATACGGTAATACGGTAGTACATATTACATATGGTCAGTAACTACTGCACATATTATAATGTAATACATATACATATACGGTAGCATGTAAATATCAGATAACATTTTACATCTTTTTATTTGCACGGTGTTGACACAACTGTATCTAACATTTTTTTATTTTATGATTGTGTCTGAGTAAATGGCATATTGGCCAATATCTATAACAATACGTAATTAGTTATGATAAAATACATAATTTATTATGATAAACAAATAATACTAGAAAAGATGTTTTTTCCTTCATTATTGTGGGGTACCTCTCAATTTTATAAAAGAAATATTCAGTATATAAAATCAAATTCCCATTTTTTCATTCATGAAGTTATGAGACCCGACGCTAAAATAACTTATAGTATTGACAAACCACTATCTATATCTTACATCGCGTTGTTTGGATTACTGGCATACCGTTCCATGTTTTAACAATATATAATATATTTAAGATATTGCTGTGTATTTGTTGATATTATAAGCCCACGGTAAAAATATTTTGATGAAAATTATTCAGTATACGAAAAACCCTCTTTTTATATATTTTATTTATTTATATGAAACCCGATGCCATAATAACATGCGGTATTGGCAAACCAACATCTATACTCTTACATGCATCGTTTTTCTGAGTCACTGGCATACCGTTCCTTGTTATAACGACTAATTGATTTAAAATATGACTGGTTGTTTGGCAATATTTTGGACTAATAGAAAAAATTACAAAAATATTTCAATGAAAAATATTCAGTGTCTGAAAAAGGCCCATTTTTATAAATTTATGAGACCGATGCCATAATATCTTGTAGTATTGATGAGCTAACATTTATACTCTTGCATCGTTTTATATGGACATACCGTCCTATGAAATAACGGCCGTATAACGACACCAATGGATTTGAAATATGGCTGGTTATTTGGCGTTATTTTGGACCAGTGGTAAAAATTGAAAAAAATTTTTATGAAAATTCTTCAGTATATGAAAAAAACTTATTTTGTCTAAAATTATGAGACCCGACACCATTTCATAAACAATTTTCATTATATGCATAACATCTATAACTTGCAGTATTGACAAGCCAAAATCTATACTCTTACATCGTTTTGTTTTTTGCATACCGGCACATGTTTATACATGCTATTACAACACTAATGGATTTGGATTTTAAAAAGGGTTGGTTTATTTATCGATATATCTTATAGATGTAATTGCCCTTGCACCATGTTCGGGTCACCTACATCTATGCCCCTATGCATACCCTCCCCCTCTATTCTAAGGTAAATTTGTGGATCCGCCCTTCATGCTGGGCTCAAATTTTGTATGAGATTAGTGTTGTATCTTCAGAGCTGAATTACGTGATCGGTTGGCGGGGCACGGTAAGAGAGTATATACCAATAGTAATTGTAGGGGTTGTTTTTCTTCTTTTTTTTTTTTTTTTTTTTTTTTTTTTTTTTTTTTTTGGGGAGGGATGCATGTTTTCCATATTGTATTGTTCATGAACTTTTACCATTTTTCTTTGAGAAGCTGTCTAAGCTTAAGCCTCCACCCCCCCTTCCCTCCCCCGAAAAAAAACAGCATCCGGATTAATAACAGTGGCGTCAGAATATGAGGAAGCATGGGAAATTATCAAATTTGCATAAACATTTTAACAATTTAATAGATGGAAATTGAAATGTTCTTAATCTGTTAATTGTGATAAAAATTCGTAGAATTTTTTAAACATTCCCTCAATTTAAAAAAAATAGCACTCAGCCTTTAAAATGTTTTACTCATTTTTTCGAATATTTCACCCAGCTTTTCGAATATCGCACTCAACTTTCCCGATTATTTTGCTCAATTATCCGAAAAAATGTCACCACAGAAAAGTCTGGTAAAAACCATTGGAGTCGCAAAGGAGGTGTCGGGTTGGGTTGCAGTGTGGGAAGGGGTATAAATGCCCTCTTAAATTTCTTTGAGCCCCCAGGTCTGCCAAATTAAATATTTGTTTACCCAAAATAGGCGTATGTATGACGAACTTGATCGACCGTAGTGCAAGTAACTTGTAAGTGAGCCCAAGAGAGCACGGAACTAATTATTATCCTCATTGAAACCTATGATAAAACCTTTAAGTTCCGGGTCTTTTTGTACCAGAATAGAAAGAGGAATTATCGAGAACTTTCGCAATATTTTCTGAAAAGTGTCATCTAACTGTCTAATGTTTTTGGGATGATGGTACTTTTAATTAGGGTTCACCTGAGGTTTTGACTCTTTTTGAAGCTGAAGTGAATACTTGTTGTGCACCCTCACCGAATGACACAAATTTTGGCTTCTGTCCATGGAAAAATAGAATTTTTTTTTAAACTGTCTCTTGAAATGGGAGATCCCCAACATATTTTATATTAGACCGTTCAAAGATAATGCAATGGATAAGACGTAATTTCAAAAACAAAAAAGTTAAATAGTCATCTTGTGCTCATTGCAATTTGAAGAGGAAAAAAATTCTGCCAGAGGTGCCGCTTTTATCTACGAAATCTTAAAAAATTGAAAGAAAAGAGCTGATATATCGTATTTGTTGAAATAATACCAATCGTGACAGCTTTCTTGGATATGTGATTTAGTATAAATCCTCTCAGAGACAAGTTGAAGCATATAATCAGATTTAAAATAAATAATACGAGAGCTGACAAATAAAGTTATATTTGTTGTGATTACAATATAAACAGTATATATTCACTACCAGAATTCTCAATTGCTGAACAAACTCTGGCTTGTTTGCATTCAGGGGTTGGTGTTTGTTTATGTTCCTTCTTCACCTTTCTACGTCGCAGTACCCCAGTGAACTGTGGAATAATTGTCTGGCATGGAGTGTGAGAAGAAAGCTATGTTTCTATGTGTACGTATCCGTTTGCGTGTGCGTTGATTTTGTGCAACTGAGCCTGAAAAACCTCCGAAACCATTCTACATTCTTCGAACCAATGTTTTTGCATCTTTATACCATAAATAGTAATTCTAGAGTTGGTTCAATTGTTCAGTTTCTAATGTCTGTTTTGGCCGCCATTTTTATTTTCAAAATGGCTGCAATGGTAATGGTATGTTTGCATCCAGATCTTGCACAAGAAAGCTTTTTGACAATCTTATATTGGTTGCTTGTATATTCTTCATGTCCCACATCAAAAGAAAACTTGGACTTCTTGATGGTCTTTTTGAGTATCAATCATTCAATGGCCGACATTAGAATTACATTTCAAATGTCACTGAGTGTTACTGAGTAAGAGCACTATACAGATAACATACATATTTTGTTCATGTATTATTTCTTGTTGCTGTGGGGTGTATTTCAACAAAGACATGTTAAATAGCAGATTTAGAAAAACTCGGAGGTTTGCTCTGTTGATAAACCAAATACCGAAAGAAATTACCAAAAATATCAACAACAAAATTGACATTTTGAAATTCAAAATTTCAATATTGCATTTCAATTATATTTTCTGATGTTACAGAACTGCAGAAGATGATTGTATTTTCTTGTAAAGTTGTTTTATCAATTATCAATGGCATACACAGCATCAAAAAAGTGTATAAAGTGTCAGTGTATGTGTGGGGCACGGCCTGTGTCTGTTGTGGGTTGGGGCGTATACAATCGTTACTTTTGATGACCACACGTTATTCATAAAAAATGTGGTGACTCTGATGGCTACCCCACTAAATGTCATTGCAATGCGACGAAAAATACTATGGTTCCTTTGATTCATTTACATCAACATTTTTAAACGGTGTGCTGTTGTGCATTTTTGACAGTTTGATAGTTGGCATTGCTATTAATCTGTAACATCCTCGTACACATGCAGCTCTTTAATTGTGTTTGTTTGTAGAAGAGGAGATAGATTGTTATACCCAGATGATAAAAAAAATATAGATAAAGTTTGAATATGAAAGAAATAAACAATCAAATTATTTGGGACTTATATGAGGCCAAACTAATTCCCCACCATATGGACGGTCTTGCGTGAGATGTTCTGTCTCACTTTAGATAAGGCCCATCTCGGCTGTTCTGCCTCGGGTTGTTTTCGAACGCTCAAATAACTTTGTTTTGCCGGCTTGTCCACCTTAGACCAGGTTTTTAGCATACATTTTAGGCTCATTCTGGACATTTCGCATGAGATGTGCTGGCGTATCATAATTTTAAGAAGCATACACTAATGCAGCCTGTTTTAATTGGCAAGAATGCAGCACATTTTCCAGATGCATCCAATAATAAAGGTTTTATCATTATGTTGCGATTAACCACACAATGCAAGAATGATCAGCCTTTACGTTACTTTTGCAGTCTTATCTTAGTATTCAGGCAATGCGTAGTTTTCAAATCTACCAGAAATATACTAGTCAAGGGAATGCTCCTCTTGTCTGCTTGTTTTGCCGTAATATCTTTATGCGCTCCATTCACACAATGTGGAGATAACTGCAAGGTCAGCAGCAAGGCTAGTTCATCTAATTTAGAGAAAAGGTTCCACCAAATATCTCTGGGCTATGAAGTTTGTTGTTACGATTGATCTAGTTAATCTGGAATGGTCACTAGGAAGAGGATGGGTTAGATGACAAAACACTGCCTCAATGTGATTGTATAATTTCTCTGTTAACTAATGAAGTTGACGATCTTAGGAAGCTTCCTAAAGATTAAATAATCCTCCAGAGGGTGTCACGATGCGCCCTATAAGATGTACGTCAATGTAATTGTGTACAGCATGTACAGTGGGGTGTTTAGCTGAAGGCATTGTTTTTCACAGGGAATATTTAGTCGGCACATCCTTTGTTCTACCTGAATCCTGCTTGTTCTTGCCATTTTGCCGACAATCACCGTTCTATTCACTTCGGTCTATCCAAAATCCTTTACAGAAACCTGCCTTCCGGTTGTCATAATTTAAGTGTTGACCCAGATGCTCTTGAAGAGGTTAGATAGCGCCTTTGCGACCGTATTGGAGTATGAATAGAGTGATGGGCCTAGATTTTCCATGGCTTTTATGGCTTTCATATAATGATTCTCGTTAACTCCAGATGCTTCAGCTTTTATAATGATTAACGAACCCAGTATAACTCAATTTTACCAAGGTGTACGTTTTTGCTGACGTTCCCCGCATTGCTCTGTTTCTTCAAGTTAGGTCAGGACCTTTCCAAAAAAAATATGATCAAGATTACTATGATGAGAGTGCTAGTCAATGCCAAGAAACAATTCTTGGTAAAGCCTTGTCCATCTTTGAAAGCAGGGAATTGTATCTTGACATAAATGCCAAGATACACCAATCCATCATCCTCGTAGTGTGGAATCTGGAAGTCTCTGTGCTAGTTAATGACAACTACATCTGGCTTACTAAGCACCGATGATGGCATCAAGCACAAATCAATCGATCAATCGATCAATCAACCAATCAATCGATTAATTAATCAATCATCCAATCAATCAATCAATCAATCAATCACAAGTAGACATTTTTTCGAAGCTGAGTGTTTGTTGTGTATTCAAGTTCCGTTTTCAGGGTACAATATGCAGATTTTTTCCAATGTCATCACCAGCATCTGCACAGTATTATATACCATGTTCAGGAAATTACCCGACCACGAAGCTGCGGACAGGTGTCAGTGGAGTAACCAGCTACAAAGTGTTTTGGGGTGGAGGAGGGGGAGGGGAGAGAAAGGTGCCCATTGGTGTTTAGCTTGGTTAGTTTTATGTCATGTCAGTTGGTAAGAGGGAATGTAACTTAGGTGTTTTTTATTGTTTTGTTTTTTATTGATAAAAATATTACTATAAAGCAACTTTGTATCATCTTAAAAGACACTTATGATGCCTATCAAAGGACTCGGGGGAAGCTCAAAATGGTGCGTTTAAACTACACAAGCAATGTTTTATAAAGTCTGGTAGTAGACGACTGTCATTAGGGTTATCGAAAAAAGCAGAGGGAATGTAATTTGGGTGACCTGCGAAGGCGAAAATAAAAAAGCAATAACATTTATTCATTAATTTTTTCATGACATTTATCGGTTGGGAGTATACAACTAAATGGTACTTCTCGTCCAAGTTCCAACCAAAGAATGATGGACACTTTTTTTCCTGTTGCTCTGCGTAATGAAGGGCATCGGCTGTCGAGTCGGGTCTTATATGGGTGGTAAAGGCGTATCCTTTTACAAGGTAATGCATCGATGCTAATTATAATTAAGAAAGGAACTCAAAGTCAAATTGTATTGTATGAATGCCACATATACTTCTCTAGTTGCCCTCTATAGTACAAATATTAATGGCTTTAGTTTTGGTTTACCACTAATGTCTTATCTCTAAAATTGTTAAAATATTTCTTTGCCAACTGATAAGTAGTGGCCAACGGTCGATTCCATCATAGGCTTTTGAAATTTTGAAATTTGCAAGTTGAACTGGGTTATCAAACAGGGTATAGATAAATTAATGGTGGTGTCCAGTAATATGTAGTATAACTTAGTGATCAACAGGGTCAAACAAGTTCATCGTACATGAAAAAGGACATCGAAAGAAACAGAAAAGTGAAGAATACATTCAAAATCTTATTCCGTTATGGAGATATTTAAGTTGAAAGTTCAGATTCATTTTAGAAAAACGATTGAAATCAGACAAGCTATGAGGTCACATCCTCAAATTCCACAAAGTTTGTGCTGCGAATTTGTGGATTAAAACCAATGGATACGCCAGGAAAGTAGTAAAACAGATTCTAGTAAGAGTAATACTAATTCACCACCTGCAGAAAATATGAGGAAACATCCTTCAAATAGTATAAGGTTAAACCAATTTTCTTTAAAATGAGAATTATCATTGTTTAGTAATGAATCATCGATGTATGATCAGTTTTATTACGTTAAACTAAAATGCAAAATAATTCATGAAATGGAGGACGTCATGTTTTATCAATTGATATTTATATTTTGAGAAAACCTAACAAATCTGATTGATTAAGGGTTATAGCCTCAAGCGTATGGTGCCAAACACACCACTACAACCACAATACGCTAAAGGCTATAACCTTTATCAATCAGATTTGTTGGGTTTTCTCAAAATATAAATATCAATCGATCAAACATGACGTCCTCCACTTCATGAATTATGTTTTCTTTTTAATTTAAAATAATAAAACTGAGCAAACATTGATGATTTATTACTATACAATGATAATTCTTCATTAATTACCAGCTAAAAGTTGGTCACGGGTTAAATATTGATTTATAATTTGTTGAAGGAGTGTGAAGGGGATCTTTCATAAAATTTGTACAGCAAAAATGGCAAAAGCTGTAAAAGGCTGTGAGTCCTTCATTCAATTGTATTCCTCTTGTCAGTGCAAGCTACCCAATCCTTTACTATGGAAACATGAACAATGACGGCGTGTTAACTGTTTGATAGTAAGCGATAATCTTTGCTAATAATGCGATAAATAAACAAGCAAATTTTATATTATAGATTTTACAGACAGCTTTCGTGCAGTGAATGTAGTATTAGACTGTAATGTCGAGTGGTCACGTTAAAGGAAAGTTATCGTCTTATCAATAAATTCAGAAGTGAACGCCGCCGTGCTGGCAACGTCATTTCCGGTTTGTAGTTGCCCCAATTGATTGCGAGAAATCTGTTATGTTATCGATAAGACATGTAGGCACCTATATTTGGTCCGGGGGATGTGTAATCGAAAGCATCGCATATTTTTCGTGATCAATTGGGGCAACTATAAACCGGAAGTGACGTTGCCAGCACGGCGGTGTTCACTTCTAAATGTATTTATGGGAAGATACCTTTCCTTTAATACAATGTGACTTGAACAATATAACTGATGATCTTAATTGACCACTGCATTGCATTTAAACATTAAAAGAATACTCTGTCGAAATTGGGGAATACCATTCTGTGATTTCTAGAATGCTCTATTAGACTTTTCTTGTACTGATAATCTTTGATATGAACGTTTCAAAATTCTCTTGAATTAGCAAAACAGACGCCCTCATTTTTCGACAGCAGCGCTTCAAACACTGGCCTGCTGGGAACCTTTCGGCAGTCATCTGGTCATTCGCCTATTCACATGAATATAGAGGAGCGAATGGTTTGTTCGAATCTCCTTCACGAAAATGTTACCTAAACTGTTAAAAACGGTTTTCTCTTTATGCCCAGTGATGTATAACCAGACGTTTACCAGGGGCACTGCAATGCAGAAGACATTTAAAATCATGGTACTTTAGAACTATTATTGGCATTCATTGATGTTGAACAATGATACCGAACTGGGTTTTTGCACAAACTTCTCTAAACGGACAAAGTGTTCGGGTTATTCACGAGTATAGAAATTGTTTGTCTTGACAGTGACAAATTGGGGATATGTTGACTTCCCAAACAAAAAAACAATCAATTTTCATTTTTCATTAGTATGATAGAAAAGTAATTCCAAAACAAATTCAGACCTTCTTATTCAATTAACCCATCTGAATAAAAAGGACAGTTAGCTACACACTTCCATCCTTCAGTTATCGTATAAAGTAATCAATCGTGTCATTTATCTTTTGCAAACGCCTTAAGTGTAGTGGGGAAGGTTTTCAAGTATGAAATCTGTCTTGTTGAGTGTTATAAAAAATATATGTGAATTGTGATATGTGACAACAACAAACAATGTAAAGATGGACGATCCATTCGTGGTCAACAGTCAGTCGTTACTTTGCACTTGATCGTCTACATTTCTGAGAAGAATGGTATCTCAATTGAGTAAAAATGTTATTTCCATTCGCAATAGAGGTTGATCAAAATTCCAAAGGTATCTCAGTCCACGATCCTTGGAGTATTCTTCAGATTTCTTCCTCCAATTTAACCATTTCCCTGTTAACATTTGTTTGGAGGGTGTGAGTGGGTATGATCCCAGATAACATACCCCTGGTATGACGAAATATCAAAACTGCAAACAATCGAGCAGCTAACTGTCAGCTACAGTCATGTGAGAGAGCTTACCATATGAACTACGAGTAGGGTTACATCAAGTTTTAGAACCGTAGGGGAAGTTTAAGTTTGGTGCTGGCGGTCAGTTATTTCTATCTTCTATTTTGTGTGAAAGCAGCTGTTGTAGAAAAAGTATACTGTAGAATGATGGCGTTGTACCGTTATTTTATGATAATGATAACTGTTAATGAATTTAATTCTTAAAATTGACAACTTATATTTTACTTATTCAATGTTTTGAATTAATTTAGATGGCAAACTACAGTTCAAATTGGTGTAAGACACAACAATATCCAGAAATTGTTCAACAAAGATTTCGAAGTAATGAGAGGTATGAGTTTAATACCAGCCTTCATAAATCATTTAGAGCTTTATAATCGAATGTTTCTAGAACAATCATTTCAAATTTTTGTCACCATTTTATTCGTTCCACTATACAGTTATATTGTTCACTATCATACATGATGTAAGGTAAAATAATTAAGAAAGAAACACAAATTCCTGTAGTTTTAAACGATTTGAAATAATAATTTCAACAATATTTGCACACTTTCACTTTGTCAATCTTTCCTCGTATTAACGTTGCGCCAAAATGATTTTAGCAGATTATTCATCAACTTTGGTAAAATTGTTATCAAATACTGCTTTGTTGTATGTGCCAAATAGAGACTACCCACAAGCATAGTATGTTTTTTTTTTAAATTCTACATTGCTTCTCATCATAGTATCGCAACGTGTTTCATAATCTTTTCATGGTCTGTTTTCAGAGTCTGTTTCAGAATCTATCAGTTAGTCAGAGAGAACATTCTATGTCTGTTTCAGGATTTTTCAGTCTATTCTAAGTCAACCTATTCTGAGATTAAGAAAAGAAACACAAAATTAAATTGCATGATATTGTACACGTATTGTTATGTGAAAATTGTTATGTCAAATATTGATTTTGGGCCAAAGAAATATATGACAAGCATAGTCTCATTATTCAAAGCTTGACATCGTAGTAGCATCGTAACGTATTTCAGCGTAAATGAATTCCAGAGTAAATGAAGACATAAAATCCCAAATTGAATCCCATGAGTTGACAATTGCAACGTGCCTTGTGCCTTGGAACGAATTACTATGCCTTTTAGTTCCCCATATGCGTGTCGTTGGGGTTTGATAATGTTGAACGTCACTGAATCCCGACTGCTTACTCCTGGTTAGCTACTTTACCAAAGTTTTCAATATTCATAAAATATATGCAGGAATTTGGCCAAAATTTGTGATAAAATCCTATTATATTAAAGTGGATAACAGCGATAAGTTTTTTTTTTTTAACTTAAGCTAAGTAGTTGATGATAACGGGTTTGTAATTTAAATGGGAAAGAAAAATACTTTCAAATAAACGTAGATATATGTGTGAGGTAATAGCTCAGATGTCTGCCTAGAAATCCTGGTTGCAAACATTACGCTTTTTTTTCTTCTGAAATAAAAATAGTAAGTCTTCAGAAAAATTTAAAAAAGGAATTTTTTTCCATTGTCAGATTATACATGGCTCAATTCGAATGAAACAAAAATGTATCTATTAAAGGAAAAATTTTCTTTCGAAGAGAAAGGTAAAAACGTTAATAATTAAGGGTGGTACTTTTGTTTGTAGGATTTACATAACTATAGTTATAGTAATATAACAAGTAAAATTGATTTATAACAGAATACTTAAACTCCTGACATGTGCATTATCTTTTGACCTGGATTTTAGTTTTTAGTCACAAATTCTGGATATACCACTAAATATTTAAGAACTCTTGATCTATATGTAGATCACCAATGCCCTCGACTTTCACAGACAGAAAGATCTTGTGTGTTACTGTGTCAGCTCAACTACAGACTCTAAACAGTGATTAAAAACTAGTTACGCTTTTAGTAGCCGAGATAAAAGGTACTTATCTTGTTTTCCTTTTGTGATTTTGATATTCTTAGATTTATCATCGTCACTCTATTGATTTATCGTCACCCTGAAGAACCTTGTGAGAAAGGCAAATATTACTGTATGTTAGCTTTTCTATTATACTCTCGTGCACCTTGTTCTTTATGCTCGGATACGTTTGCAGTCCCTGTTTCAAAGGTCCAAGATCAGTCATTACCTAGTGCTCAAAAGTAGTCGCTATGTGTATTCTAAAAACGTTCTCCCATTGTATAATGTGCGCGAAGGCATCCTTTAATTCATTATTTCAATTTTCCAATATTTTGAAGATCTATTACACGTATGCAATGCCTTGTGTTCGAATAAAACCTTTCGAAAACCTTCAATCATTTAAATCTAACTTATAGCATATAAATATCGATAGAAAAATTATTCTCAACGGTTTTGGGGTTGGTTTTCATATCAAATTTATATATATATATATATATATATATATATATATATATATATATATATATATATATATATATATATATATATATATATATATATATATATATATATATATATATATATATATATATGTATGTATGTATATATATATATATATATATATGTATATATATATATATATATATATATATATATATATATATATATATATATATATATATATATATATATATATATATATATATATATATATATATATATATATATATATATATATATATATATATATATATAAAAATGATGAGATATACGATCTCTCTAAGGTTTAATGATACTTTCATAATCCAACTGTGCTATAGAATATAACGCAAAATATTTCGGTCTGACTTCAGACCTTCTTCAGTTGCAAGTGATTTGTGTGTAAGAAATAGAGTGCAAGTATTAGGTATTAGTGGTGGCTTTTCTGAACCATGTGTAGTTGCTCAAATGTGCTAAATCCTTATTTAATCCTGTTAGATGGGTTTTAAGTTTGATGATCATCTTTAATTCCATTGATGTGCGTTGGTGTGTAACAGAGAAGCCTCCAAAAAGAATGGCATACTTGAGATCTGATAGACTGTGTAGAGACAGATTGAAGTGGGAAGCCACAGGAACGCCAGGAGATTTGTTGCGAATAGTATGTTTATGGTTATTAAATCAAAGTCTGAATTTAGTACTAGTTTCACCTTACACACAAATCACTTGCAACTGAAGAAGGTCTTAAGTCAGACCGAAATATTTTGCGTTATATTCTATAGCACAATTGGATTATGAAAGTATCATTAAACCTTAGAGAGATCGTATATCTCATCATTTTTATGTTAAACCTCCAACACACTTACAAGCCAAGGATATATATATATATATATATATATATATATATATATATATATATATATATATATATATATATATATATATATATATATATATATATATATATATATATATATATATATATATATATATATATATATATATATATATATATATATATATATATATATATATATATATATATATATATATATATATATATATATATATATATATATATATATATATATATATATATATATATATATATATATATATATATATATATATATATATATATATATATATATATATATATATATATATATATATATATATATATATATATATATATATATATCTTGGTCATCTTGAAAAAAAAAATCTTTGAAAGTTATTTCAAGAAAACTAAAAACAGATAAATTGACAAAAGTATTTGCTAAATGATTTTGATTTATTGTAGTTATTAAATCGCATGTACAGTACTTAATTCATTATCAAATGATGTTCTAAAGACACTTAATTTGCACACTAAGATGGTACCACAAAAAGATCCCCATGCAGTGTTGTGAAATAATTGGAAAAGAATGATTAAACAATTCTGCAATTGAACTTTAGTATCTGCATAAGAAAGACTGAACAGTTGCTTGAGCAAGTGTTTGTTTAATAGTAGCGTAGGTACTTATCGCAATGATAACTTGCTTTTTTTATCTGATAGTGATAAATGGTCCAGGTCTCTGACACTAGTCAAACACCTTGTGTAAACTATATGAGTCACATCACAAGTTTGGTTTAAATGTGTTACTTTGACCAGACGCGATGAAACCCCGAAAACTTACAATCTGGTAGATATCGTCATTTACAAAAGTGTGGGGCAATTAAACCGAGTTTAAGACTAGCTATAATGTAAAAAAAACTGTTTTTATTTCTTGGAATATTTTGCATTTGCAAAATGAAGATAATCAGTATGATTATAAAAATTCAAACATCAATAACACTCACAAATTGTTCTGGTAATGATCCTGAAAATAGCTACATGTTCAGTCGAAATATGGAAAAATCAATTCTCATTAATCATGTTTTTAGACTAAAGGTTATTTGCATGTTGTTTTAGAGGAAACGGTAAAAGTACATAACAAAAAGGGATAGCCAACATGCAACATGTACAAAACATGTAAAACGACATTTTCGTCTATTTCCTAGTACTTCAGTCAGTATACTGGTATGGCGTAAGGAATCCTCTACGTGGATTTAAGCGAAGAGAATGTAAAAAGTTTTAAGACTCCTAAAAATCTTATGCACGTTTAGTTTAAAAAAGAAGAAAAACTTGATTTTGATGAGCATTGGAGTTTTAATGTCTACAGCTCGTTATCATTTCCTATATCTATATATGACAGTAACCTAAAAACTAGTGTCATTTTTATTCGTTTTCGTGTGTGAGTGTGTGTGTTTTTTTTTTTTTGGTGCTCTTTCCATCTGTCCACTTCTGAAAACTTCAAGATTAATGTGTATACCTGCATTTGGCGGGCTCAAAAACATGCAGACATACACTCTTTAGTGCAAGTTAAACAGTTCAAGTGGCATACGTATGGCATTACTTTGGAGGAGGGCGGGAATGGATTGTACGAGTGCTAATTGCATGGTGGAACATTGGAATAGTACATTGAAACGGTGGAACATTGGAATAGTACATTGAAATCGTGGAACATTGGGATAGTACATTGAAATGGTGGAACATTGGAATAGTACATTGAAATGGTGGAACATTGGGATTGTACATTGAAATGGTGGAACATTGAAATAGTACATTGAAATGGTGGAACATTGGAATAGTACATTGAAATGGTGGAACATTGGAATAGTACATTGAAATGGTGGAACATTGGAATAGTACATTGAAATGGTGGAACATTGGAATAGTACATTGAAATGGTGGAACATTGGGATAGTACATTGAAATGGTGGAACATTGGAATAGTACATTGAAATGGTGGAACATTGGAATAGTACATTGAAATGGTGGGACATTGGAATAGTACATTGAAATGGTGGAACATTGGAATAGTACATTGAAATGGTGGAACATTGGAATAGTACATTGAAATGGTGGAACATTGGGATAGTACATTGAAATGGTGGAACATTGGAATAGTACATTGAAATGGTGGAACATTGGAATAGTGCATTGAAATGGTGGAACATTGGAATAGTACATTGAAATGGTGGAACATTGGAATAGTACATTGAAATGGTGGAACATTGGAATAGTACATTGAAATGGTGGAACATTGGAATAGTACATTGAAATGGTGGAACATTGGAATAGTACATTGAAATGGTGGAACATTGGAATAGTACATTGAAATGGTGGAACATTGGAATAGTACATTGAAATGGTGGAACATTGAATAGTACATTGAAATGGTGGAACATTGGAATAGTACATTGAAATGGTGGAACATTGGAATAGTACATTGAAATGGTGGAACATTGGAATAGTACATTGAAATGGTGGAACATTGAATAGTACATTGAAATGGTGGAACATTGAATAGTACATTGAAATGGTGGAACATTGGAATAGTACATTGAAATGGTGGAACATTGAATAGTACATTGAAATGGTGGAACATTGGAATAGTACATTGAAATGGTGGAACATTGGGATAGTACATTGAAATGGTGGAACATTGGAATAGTACATTGAAATGGTGGAACATTGGAATAGTACATTGAAATGGTGGAACATTGGGATAGTACATTGAAATGGTGGAACATTGGAATAGTACATTGAAATGGTGGAACATTGGAATAGTACATTGAAATGGTGGAACATTGGAATAGTACATTGAAATGGTGGAACATTGGGATAGTACATTGAAATGGTGGAACATTGGAATAGTACATTGAAATGGTGGAACATTGGAATAGTACATTGAAATGGTGGAACATTGGGATAGTACATTGAAATGTGAATTTCATTAATATGGATTAAGGATGGTGAAATAATCAAAATCGTTTATGTTGGGACAAATACAGCAACAAGTACAGACATTGCAAAGAGCGAGAATCTTGGCGCGAGGTCAATGGCCCCAGAAAGCCCCGACAAATCACGATTTAACACAGCATAAGGTAAAAAATCAAGTACCACACACGCTTCGGTATATATGCATGCAGCGACCTGAAATAGAGTATCAAAACCTTAGTTGATAGGTACTAATATATTTTGAAATAATTGTTGGCCCGTGTAAATTTTGAGCAACATTTGATACAATTAATAAAGGTAAATCATGAGTTTTGGGAAATTTGAAACACAGTACAACAAGCAAGGAAAGATTATCATTAAACGATTTCTCGGCATTTGTGACGACAATGAGAACATGTTCAAGTAAATTCGAACACACGAAAGTTGTACTGGACAGTGGAAGCAAAGATATAACCAGGTCATCACATTTTCTTACTTATTTCCATTTTCTTATTTTTCTCCTGTTCTTTTGAATTTTTTTACCTCAAAATTCAAGTAAGATGTCACACTTAATTAAAAAACATTGCCTTTTCTTTTTAACCATTTGAAGTACAAAAGACGTGAAAAAGCGGGGAAAGATTTTCTGGATTATTCCCCGCCTCGCCAAAACATGGGTGTTTAACAATATATCCCTATACCCCAGGATCTACATCTGTGTCAAAGGGCAAGGGATATTTTAATGTAAAATTATTTTCTAACACGTTAAAACTATGACACGAATAAACAATGACTACTATCGACTTTAAGTACGCTACATTTATTTACACGAGATTTACATACTGTAGACTGATGCTCAGGAACTCTTGGTCGAAAAGTAAGGGCGCCCTTTTTTGGTAATTCACGAGAATTGTGAAATAATTCAAGGTCTCGTTGTTAATACTTGTGACTCGTGTCTTGGTGAAAAGTCATCAGGTATTCATTAGTTATGAGTCAGGTTTTTTGAACATTCTTATCAAAGGTTTTCAGTAGGTTTACCATCACGTGCAAGGAAAGTGCTTTCAAATATTATACGTACTCCAGAATAATATGCCCTCACATTTCGGTCGAGTGCTCATTTAACATGTTTTGATTTAGAAAGGCTGCAACAACGTTACGTACGTAACAACCGCTCTGAAGTAACAGTAGCACATATGTTATTAGAGGTCATATAAAATGGCACCGGGTACCGGGTCAGGCTGATGATTGAAACAAGTACAGTATATCCTAAGACTGAATCTTCAAAGTAGTTTGAAAATTTTAATTTAAACCACCATCACAATTAATACACCACGCATGAATAAAGATTGCATAAACTAAGCCTACGCAGTACGCTGCCTACCTGTACGAATGTTGCAAGTAACTTGGTCAGGCTGACCAAGTAACTTCGTCAGGTTGAGCGATTAAAGCTCCTGTGTTTTTAGCAAATATTTGGAGGAGGAGGAGGGGGTACGTGCTGTGACAAAATATAATATATATTTCAGAAACCGTAAGGCATTGGTGGAGTACTATATCTGGCATGTAATTAAGTGTATGCACTGCTGTGTCATGGGCACGCCTTAATGTCTCCGTCAATTGGTGGTGGGCGAGAGGTGATCTCCCCCGTAGTCTCCGAGGGGATGGTATTCTTTGAGGTTGAAACTAACTTGAATACAGTTTTTATCGCAAGGCTTCACACAACACAACTCCCAAGATTTTAAAGAGAAACAATGACTTTTAAAAGAGAAGACACAGCAAACTATTTTAAAGTCAGATTTTAAGGAAATTAAGGCTTAAGCAGCAAAAAAGATGTTGATTACAGGGCACCGTATTAAAGGTACTGTATAGGGTACTAATAGGAGGGTATATTGGTAAAGCCGTATTTCGTATTTGGGCAAGTGTGTGTTTGTGTTTGTGTGTGGGGAAGGGGGGATCGGGCAGTAGTGATGAGTGTATATGTGTGATTGGCCTAAATACTGATAAAGGATTGCTGTTTAAATGTTTTTAAAATAACAAAAAGGGTCACTCAACAATATCTTACAAAATTTAGTAATTTTCATTATATTTGTAGATATTGTCAACAAAATCCCAATTTGCGTACTGTTTTCAAGTAGGTGTTTGTTGTCTAAATGTAGGCCTTCTGTAAACTGGGAAAATCTATAAAAACAAACACTTTCTTTACATGTTAAATCGCGAAAAGTGACTATGAATGGTAAACAGTATTAATTGCTTTGGACATCGCTGAGATTTCTCTATCTATCAGTCTATATGGCTAAAAATTAGGAAGGAATTTCTATTATAAGCCCTTGTCCAAATAAAATAAACAATTAGTGAATCAATTAAAAGCTTATACTTTATAACTTTTGTTTACCAGTACTGAATGAATGTCTATGGTGCAAAGACCGACATAACCTAGACGTTTATTAGTTATATGAAGAAAAAAAAGTTGTACAAACTGCGAAATTATATAACCCAGTCATTTTCTTCAAGTCAAGCCTCATGTTATTCCTTGTTAAATACCATCAAAAGTAAAGTTTAGTCATGATTCCACTGTGCTACTATTTCGATTAATACTACAATGGTAAGGTTAAGTATATATGATAAGTATTATGATTATTTTTTATTTTCAGAGTTGACTGAATTATTTCTACTTGAACCCATAAAACCCTATACATTTATTTCTTCATTTTTAAACATCTGAATATCAAAATGCCTATTTACGACTTCACAGTCCCTTCACATATTCTATTTGGCAGAAAATTTAAATATTTGGGACATATATCCTGCCCCTCCCCCCTTTCTCCCCTACCCCGCAACCCGCTACCCCTTTCTGGATCGTCGTCAAGGAGGTACGTAGAGAGTGCTGTCTCGTTACATGTTGAATACATTCAAGCCCGGCAAGGCTTTATATGTGATTCCAGAACATTCTTTCTTTACCTACAAGTCTGTAGGGAAAAGTTCAAGCTGACGTGGAGCTCCCTCGTTTACTAGTCATTCATGGAGTTTTCAGACCAGACCTCGACCTATACAAAATGGTAAAGTTTCCGATAACAACTATCTGTGACAAGAGATAATACTTTGTGTGCATAGTCAGTTCGTGTATCTAAGTTTGTATGTAAAATCTTTGGCATATTGATATAAAATAATCAAAATCAAATAAACCTGATAAAGTGAACCAACAACAAAGTATAAGCCATGCAATTCAACGTTTGTCTAGTAATAAAAAAGTATAGAGATACTACAATGGTTTCGTTTATTTTAAACTGAGATTTCTCTAATCATTAATTAGTGAGAATAAATCTGTTTTTAACGGTTAATTGTTTGCAAAGGATGTCAAGCCCTGTTCATATGGGGTGATGATGGAACTTTGTTAATTTATAACACGCAGGATAAGACAAACATTATGAGATGATTGCGATAGTCTATATCACGCGTAGAGTACATGTTTTAATAGGTCCTAATTCAAAATACTAAACGGTACTACCCCCAGACTCATGAGCAATTTACTCCTGTCAGTTCAAATGCCACCTTACAAGGGCACACGGGACGATATTTTAAACCTTCTACCTGTCTACCGCACGAGGGCAAGAAATACAAAAATAGTTATGCGTTACACAGAGCAAGAGGACCAAGAAAGGCAATATATAGATTTCTTTGCATTTCAAAGCGTTACACGCATTACCGCCGACAAGAAGTGGGTGTTAAATGAGGGAATTTCTATAGAAGATTCGAGTCATTGCGGGACCCGTAAAAGAATAAGAAAAGGAAAGCGCGTTCAAATAATAGCCTTTGCAGTCTGTGTAATCTACTTTGGTTTGTCAAAGGGAGGGCCCCGTATATTCAAGATGGATTTTCATCCTAAAAAGGTGTCATTTTTCTTCAATTTCGGCGAGATCATGCGTATTCCGTGTATGAGTACACAATTGTTTCTTATCATGTTTAGGACTTTTAGCAAAATCATAGAAAGTAACCCTCCTTGACATTTGCCCGTTGCTCTTTTGTAAAGACGTCCATGTTCCCTTCTTCCTGATAACTTTTGTCTCAAGATGAACAGTTTTAATGAACGTACCATTTTTGAGATATTTATTCACCTATCAGTCTACTGCACTAGTGCACCAGCTCTTGAAGTATGTTTTTTTTTTTGTATGTTATTTTTCTAGTCTCAGGAATATTCGCACACAATTTTCGTGCACATGATGGTACGAAAATCTTTGATACAACTATTTAAATTAATCACAAGTATTTGTTATTAATACTTTAATAATTTTTCAAAGACACGGTATGAAAAATTACACCTGTGTAATTTCAAAATTCCTTTGACTTAGCAAAAGAATCCCAGAGTTTTGTAATGTTTTCAGGAAGTAAGAGCGAATAACACTAATCGGGCACGTAGCCGAGGAAAACAGAGCGGCACTCTCCCCCTCCCAAATCCAAAATGTATTTTCTTTTTAAGATAAGGGAAATTTGTTCAACCCCCAAATGATCATGTTTTAACATATTTTGTAACGTAACATATTTCCAAAAAATGTGCCCTAAACTGTTATAGTACTAGCTACATGATGTCACTGGGCTCTCGAGAGAGGTTAGTAGCATGAATAATTGAAGCAGGTTGTTGTCAATGTGACAGGTAACAATCGATACACTTTTCAGAAAGATAAGATTGTGGTGGGATAGGCCGCAGTCTAGACTAGAGGGGTCAGAGTACAAATAATGTTTGCTAGTAAGGTTAGCCAAATGTGCCACAGAAACATTTAGAATCAACAGCCATAAAATACTTGCCACGTGATAATTCTGAATGCATAGGCGGGATTTGCAGGGGAAAGGGTTGCCCCCCCCCCCCCACCTTTTTCCGAATTTGTATCTTTAGTATGGTGATTTTTGTTTTATCTAAGCGTGATTCCCCCACCTCCACGTCCACCCCCCTCCTCCCCCACCTTTGACTTTGCACCTCCACTTTCGGTCTGTAAATCCCGCGCATGTCTGAATGGATAACTTGTTTAACGTGTCGAGCATACTGGGGTATGGAGGTGGGTGTGGATGCGGATGCAAGGTAGCGTCAGTGGGATCAGAATCCGGGGGCCACTAACCACTTTGAATTTGCCGGGGACTCTTGTAGGAACATTTTGCATGCAACATATGCTTTCGATTTTAGCCCCACGCCCGTCGGGAAAATCCTGGCGCCACACCACCCATATGCGGATGCACTGACAGACTACGGGTGAACTTGTTCTCGATATCTCTTAATTCGACATGTCCCTCAAGATTTTGGTGGAAGAGACAAATATGGTCATGTCCTCCCTCCTTCTTACGGACTAAAAACGTAATAGTGTGAAGTGATAATAAAAACTTTCAAGCCCTGGTTAAAAATGAAACGATAACAGTACAGGATGACATCCTCATTCAAGGTGTGACCAGTTAGCAGGTGTGTCAGAGGGAATTCAGGGCAAGGGAGAAGACAATTCAGTGAAGGCACTTCTTCATTAACGATTTCTAATAGGGATTTGAAATAGTTGAAAAACTCTTCAATTCCAGTAAAGTGCTAAATACTTGCGTCCGCCACTCATTCTATAGGCAACAGGCATCGGCCCTTGTTGCCACCGTGGTTCCGCCATCCCTGCTAGTTAGACATGAGGCGGTGGAATCAGCTTCCCGGTGGAATGCATGAATGCATGGTGCAGTCGAGTTTGTTTTCTTCGGTTGTTCTTCTGTTCATTAGGAGAATACCACCAAACTGCCAAATGAAATGATTGTTCAATTTTCAGAATAGTATAAGTTGGTTAAGTTTGAGGTAGAGTGGAAGAGTGTGTGGATGAGAGGATACTTCTGAGGATTATCAAGAGATAAATCAAAACACCCAGCAGAATGATGATAAACTCCTGCCTTGGAATGGATCAAATAAACGTAATACAAAGAGCAAGTGTGTATGAACACATATCCTTGGTTTAATAATTGAGGGCGTGGGTATGGAATAGGAAAATTACACCAACCTAATTAGGGATGTAGGCTATCCAGCGTTTTTTTATCAAAGAGGTGGAGTGGGATTACGCCGAGGGAAAATTTATGACGTTTAACTCTTTTCAAATATTTCGCAAAAAAAATAACTAAATAGCCAACAAAGAAGATCATCGCCTCATCATCTGCTCGGTGACTAGTACTATAAACAAAAACTCTTAGCCGTTGAAGCCGGCCACAGGCCGGCAAAACGCCTTGTAGGATACAGAGAGTAACCAAACAGGGCCCTTGTACTCTTTAGGGCCCATTTTCATATCCAGAATGGGCTCTTCTTTTTGGTCTCTATTGCTGTTATATCAGGCTTCTCAATCATAAGTCAAGCCTACCAAAAAGATAGATAAATCGGCCGTTCCTTTTTGTCTCTTGCTATCATAATATGGCCCCCTCAGTCATATGTCGGGCCTACTAAAAATATAAAAATACTGAACCTTCCTTTCTGTCTCTTGTTTTAATAATGGACCTTTCAATCATAAGTTGGGCCCACTGAAAACTATAAGATAGATGGTACCGAAAAAAGACCAATAATTTAAAAAACAGATGGGTCCGTCTTCAGGGCCCGTCATGATAGCAGGGAACATAGGTCGAGCCCACCAAAAAAAGATAGATTTAGTAGTTAATATTAAACGGAGAAAGGTGTAAATGGAATCTCGATGGGCCCTCTCTATTATTCATCTTGACAACGAATTTGGCTTTTTCAATCTGAAGGCGGGACCACGAAAGTGCGATCAAAACTTGATTGGAAAGGAGGTATTGTAGCAACAACAAAAATATCTTGAAACCCATTGTTTCTTTTAGATTTCTTTTTAAGCCAGGAAAGCCTGGAAGTGTCATTTCTGAGCGTCTAGGGGTTTCAGATTTTATAAATTGCTCATGTGGACTCTCTTTTGGGACCCCATTTAAATGGCTGCAGCGGACCCGATGCCCCTTGCTACGCTACTGGGCCCACCATTTGTTCAACGTTAACGGTTAAGATACCGACTCAAGAAGATGCCAAAATTAAGCAACATTTGTCTAACATATTGTGACATCTGGATGGGGTTATACCAAGAAACCTTAATATATATGGTAAAGGAAGTAGTGAGGTAGCTAAAGAAAATTCATGATATGGGCGCATGCATGTCTATTAAAGTTTTTGATTAAAATACCATTAAATCTTATTATACTCTTACCTCAAGAGGACATTTTTTCATGTTTTATATATACTGTGGGGTGGGGTGTTCAATGTTGATAGGCGTAAGAGGAGGTACATTAAACCCACCCGGTTGGCCCCTAGGTATAGCGTGAGACTCGGGATTTGTTTAATTCATGGTCGGGTTATACCAAAGACTTTGGTATAGCCATAGGTTAACAACACGTGGGGAAAATAGAGAATCGTTTTTCGATCCTTGCTTTGAAGAAAAACAGAGAGAGAGATGACAGAAATATTGAGATGGATACAAGAGAGAGAAATGAAATGGTGTCGATATTTTGAAAAGCACTCAACTGCTCAATGATACTAGATGTGATTAAGAACCCTCCTCTCACACTCAGGCTGTATCGCAGTCATCATAATTTTGCCAGGTATGCTTTAAGGAAGAAAGTTGCCAACAACATGTACAACGGCTGAACGGAGAAAGATGAAAAAAAGAGTAAACGGCTGAAATCATTCTTCAAACCGAGAGTAGGTAAAGCTTACTAAAATTTACAGCAAGAAATTATTTGGAAATGAAAAAAACACTATTTCTTCTCTTCATTCCGTATAGTATCTTCAACAAATTGCAATGAATATAACAGGGGGTTCTTCTTCTTCTTATCAATGAAAATTGCAGAAGTAAAGCACTTAAAATGGGCGACGGGTGAAGGTATACATTAATGCATTCAATTCGAAGGCTTTCACTTTTCCTTCGTTTCCAAAGCAACAAAAAGGGTCACTCAAGAATATCTTAACAAGTTGAGTAATTTTCATTATATTTTTGGGAATTACCAGCAAAATCCAAATTTGCTTACTGTTCCAGTGGCTCAGCTGCTCAGCGGTTAAGGAGTCATGCTCGTATTAAAAAGGTACCGGGTTCGATTCCCGTCGTGAGCAATGCATTGTGTCTTTGATCAAGACTCTTTATTATACTTGCTTTAGTCCACTCAGCTGTAAATTGAATACCAGCACTGCTGGGGCCCGTTGTGAGTTTTGTGAGCCTAATGGATTTAGCATTTTTTAGCTCGTTTCCACATTTCGAAAGCTTCCTACCTTCCTGACTCTCTGAAGTCTGAGGCTTTAGCTCCCTGGACCAAGTCAGTTTGAATTTCTGTTCTAGAAAGCGGGTTACCGCCCGCCCCCCTTCGCCGCCCCCCCATCCCTTACTTTGCCTTCAACCCTTCAGCATGTTACTCTCATTCTTTGTATTCCGTATAACCTCACTTTAAATATGAGATCGACTTCGATGGCGTTGTTTCTTATCAAAAATACAACTGCTGCTTAACAAGTCAACAAGCATATCAAAGGTCAAAGTCATGGGTCAGATAGCACGGAACTAATTATTTATCACTTTGAAACCAATGATAAAAACAAAATATTGGAGGTTTTGTCAATATTTTTGAGGTTTTCTAAGAGTTGCTCTCTTACCACCTTTCTGATGAAGGTAATCGTACTAAGTTAATAATCACTTGAGTCACCAGAGTATTTAGTTTGGGGCACAGAAGGTGAGATAAAAATTATAGGAGGCACAAGAATTACCTAAAAGATAGTATACCGCGAACGCATATAGCACATCAAACGGTGTGCAGGTTCACAAAGCTTTTCAAAGATGTTTTGATGTCCCGAAATGGCTTAAAAATAAATGATGCAAATGTTTAATTTATATCAGGACATATGCACTTTCAAAAGTTCAAATGATAAGAAGAAGAAAATGAATCTAACATACATTTAGCATCTGGCAGTCTGGCATCTCGGCTACCATTTCAAACTATAGGCAGGGAACAAATTTTCCCCACTGCCCAATGCTGAAAATGAGGAAATTCGATTAAAATCAGTGAATACATTCTTGCCAACAAAACAGTGAAAAGGGTCATCTGCATATTTTGCTAGTAGCTTACCAGCTTACCACTAATTTTGGGCCCGTATATACCTGCATGCATCTGCAGAACAAATTCTGAGATTCCTTGCAGACCATAAAACACGGTGCCCCTGTATTAATTTTGTATACAATAAAAATGGCGAAACATGGTTATCCATGATATTCGTGATGGGGGGTCAGATTTAATTTTTCTCTTACCAAACGTATGAAAACATACGAGTCCCTTACATTCTATTTTTTTTGAAGGAATGAGGATGAGGAGGAGGAGGAGGAGGATGAGGAGGATGAGGAGGAGGAGGAGGAGGAGGAGGAGGAGGAGGAGGAGGAGGAGGAGGAGGAGGAGGAGGAGGAGGAGGAGGAGGAGGAGGAGAGGAGGAGCAGCAGCAGGAGGGAGGAGCAGGAGCAGGAGGAGGAGGAGGAGGAGGAGGAGGAGGAGCAGGAGGAGGAGTAGGAGGAGCAGGAGTAGGAGGAGCAGCAGCAGCAGGAACAGGAACATGAACAGAAAGAGCAGGAGGAGGAGGAGGAGGTGCAGGAGCAGGAGGAGGAGCAGGAGCAGGAGGAGGAGCAGGAGGAAAGGAGAAGGAGCAGGAGGAAAGAGGAGTAGAGGAGGAGGAGGAGGAGGAGGAGGAGGAAGAGGAGGAGGAGGAAGAGGAGCAGGAGGAGGAGCAGGAGGAGGAGGAGGAGGAAGAGGAGGAGGAGCAGGAGCAGGAAGAGGAGCAGGAGCAAGAGAAGCAGCAGGTGCAGGTGCAGGAGCAGGAGCAGGAGGAGCAGGATGAGGAGGAGGAGCAGAAGAAGGAGGAGGAGGAGTAGAAGGAGGAGGAGGAAGAGGAAGAGGAGAAGTCGGAGGAGGAGGAGGAGAAGGAGAAGAATTATTGAAAAATTACCAAAAATGAAGAAAATTTCCATGCTTCTTAACAACGTACAATATCTGAGATGCGTCGTTAATTGGGCGATACCTTTTTTTGTCTTAACGACGTTTTATATTAACATTACAATCTTATCGGCCTAAGGTGTTAAACGACGCAGAACATTTGATATGCGTCGTTAATTGATAGATACCTTTTTCATCTTAACGACGTTTTAATTAACATGAAAATCTTATCGGCCTTAGATGTTAAACGACGCATAACATCTGAGATGCGTCTTTATTTGACCGATACCTTTTTTGTCGTAATAACGTTTTATGTTAAGATTACATTCTTATCGACCTATGATATTAAACAACGCATATCATCATCTGTGTGTCATTAATTGACCAAAGCATTATGTCGTAACGACGATTATATGCCGTTAACATTATAATTTTATTGGTGTGAGATACTTATCGCAATCAAGATGTAACAGTTTATTTGTAAAACATCCTATTGCATGCATTCCATACGAGAAAAACAATGCCTCAAAAAAAATTGACATCTACCTGATTATGGTAAAAAATACCCTAATGGTTTCTTTTAGATACTTGAACGTCAAGTCTCGCTGGCGAAATGTGGCTGGTATTTATGTTCCACAAAAGACATGCCGTCATATTTTTTTTAATGTAGTTACCAAAGAGACGCGGAATAATCCATGTTTGTTTATTCAATATTTAATTAGCATAAAATCCTTTGTTTAGATACTCTTGACGCGATCGATGACCTGTGAATCCGTTCTTATTGTGTTAGAGGAAGTGACCAAAGTGGAATGACGTCAGCTACCGTGTATAGATATGACAATTAGATATGACAATATCTATGCGTGTATACATATGACAATATCGTACGTTTCGTAGTCCAGACGTTCATCTGTGGAACATGCGCGGTAGAGAGGTAAGAGGAAGTGACCAATCACATCGTGTGAATGAATATTCGTCCAAAATGTTGTTGATTGCTAGATGTTCATTTCTAGTTCAGGCTTTAGACAAACCGGACCTTGCGTATACCTTCAGTGTGGTGGAACGCAAACGAATTGGATTATTACTTCATTTACCTACGTATATGTATATGTATGTAACGTTTTTCATAAATTTTTGTTATAGTTTATTTTCATGTTGATTTTAAATCGCCTGAGAAGCAGGAATGAAGCATAGAAATCGTCCTGTCATCGTCGGCGATCGGTATCGGCGGTACAAATTTTAGCATAAAACTTTTACACGTTGTAAACTTTGGGTTGATGTTTGAACATTAATATTTTGTTGATCTTTTGATTTATGGGTTGCATACTCAAGGTCGGTTAATATTGTGAATGACAGATGCTTTCCATGTTAAGTACACTCCTGCAATCACAAGGGAAAACACACCTTGCTTGCCCTTGATACGCTAGAATTGCCTGATGTCAGACGAGGGTAACGCATGTATTTTCGCCAACCTCGCATAGGGCACTATAACTCTGCGACGAAATCAGACTTACGTAATGCTATAAGCATGGCGCAAGTTTCGTCGACGTTCCGTCGTCATGATGGTTCTCTGGTCCAGCCGGACAGTCCTATACCGGGAGATGTTAACAAACAACATAATACACATCCACACGGATACCTACTATTTCTCGCTCTGTTGTATGTTGTTTGATAAAGCTTACAAGTGCGGCGACGGCAGAACAAGGGCGTGGTTTGGAATCAAGTCCCACATATAGACCCCTTTTTTCGCGTTAAAGCGCAGTTTTGTCCTGTTATACTCACGATTTAACCCGGTAGACACCATTTTGCGCGTTAAAACGTAGTTTTATTCTGTTAATCTCACAATTAACTCATGTAGACCACATTTTACTCGTTAAAACGCAGCATTGTCCTCTCAAATTAAACATTTAAGCAAAAAATTGCCTCAAATTATAGTGTTTTTAAAAAAATATTTCTCAAATGATAAGTTTTAGAGAAGATTTTTTTCTCAAATGACAGCGTTTCTGAAAAGAATTATTCTCAAATGTCATGTGCAAGCTAAAAATCTATTCTCAAATTTTGCTAGCTGTGTTATTTCAATAAGATTTCAAAATAAATTTTCGTTCCCAAATGTCGTGGTCAAACTAAAAATGTGTTCTCAAAATACACACACTCAAAACAAATCTTTCTTAAATGATGCGTTTCACCAAAATATCTTTCTCAATTGTCATGTGCAAACCAAAAATGTCTTCTCGAATGATGTCACTCAGTAGATTGTGATCATATTATCGATATTATGACGATATTATCGATAATCGTGACATTAGCATGGCGATATATCTATATTATTGATACCTTTTACAGCTTAATCGCCGTAAGTTTTACCCTTTTTTTCTTTTTTGACAAATGAAAACTTCTAATCATTAGATTATCATGATTGATTGTTTTTAATTGGGCGACAATGAGTGGTGTGGTGACCATGATACCCCACCTTTGAGTGGATAATACCCTAAGGGATCCATAGCCATTTTGGAGTTTTAACAGTTTTAACTTTTATTTTGTATTTCTTCTTGTTTTACACCTAGATGGTAAGGTACCCTTGGGGCAGGGTGCGTTACCCCTCGGACACCACTTATGGTATAGAAAACACATAGACCCAGAAAACCTATAGAGTAATTATACAATAACATAAACCAGACAAATTGATCAGAACCAGTCCAAAATGACTGTAAACTCACCGTAAACAACACTCCTGACAGCCTGAGACAGTTACCTGAAAATCACCCCCTGAGGTGATGGTTCTCTGCTCCCTAGGGAGGGATTGGGGACGCCTTTGGGGACGCCCTGCCACTGTATAGCCCCTTACTCCTCACAATGTAAAAGAATTGGGAGCAGACGTCCCCCTCCCTAACAGTAAAAGCCAGAGATTTTGCCATGTGGGCACGTACTCAAGTGCCAAATACGACACAGCGTATACCCGCTTAACTGCTTAAGGGCCCCTGACGGGGTCGAGAGGAGAAACCTTTATAGGGGGTTCAATCCCGGCAACTATGACGATTTCTTGTTTTTGATGCCCGAAAATTTATTTGATGAAAAGAAGACAATTTTAAAATTTCATGATAATCATTTCGATTACCATGCATTTCTAAACATGCAGCGAAATTTCCCCTAAAAATTGAGAAAATTCGGGAAAAATTGACGGTCGAAGCTCTGGTCTAACCTGTCTGATGAATTCTGTTTTCAAGTTCATGCATGGTTTTGGTACCCAAAATGGCTTAAAATAGACACAAAGTTCCAAACTGTATTGATAATAAGAAGACAATTTTAAATTACACTGTTAAAATCTACTCAGATAAGCACCTTGATTTCCTTAGGTAGAGGAGAGATTTTCCCCTGAAAATTGAAAAAGTAAAACTCTGGCAAAACCATGCAGGGGTCCAGGAAGGTCTGAAGATTGTTTTTGATGCTCCAAAATGGCCCATGTCATCAGGACTCAGGATTTTAAACGTGTATGGGTGGGGATCTCAGGGGCGTAAGAAGGATCACCTATTAGAGGGAGAGGCAAAACCCCAAATTTCCAGGTGACAAGTGGAAAAACTGAACTGGTAAATTAAGTTTCCATCAAAAGTTGCAATTATTCGGGAAATCCCCGTTTTAGGAAATTTTCTTCAATTTCTGGGAAATTACCTAACATTCTCTTCAATTTCGGAAAGTTTAATAATAATAATAATAATTCTATAATTTTGCCAATTTCTGGCCAGGTTTTGGGATGTTTTGACCAATTTTACCAAAATGTCCAATAATTTGACCTCATTATCTAGGGGGCATGCAGTTTTCCCCCTTCTCCCTCCCCAACCCGAAAATCAACATCATGCCCATCGAATAAAGATGATTGTGATATTTAGATGATTCAGGAAGAATTCTCTTAAATGTCTGATAGGCTCAAATAGTACATCCGACCACCCCTACCACATTTTCAAAAGTAGAGTTTTTTAAATCCCTCTCCAGCCCCACTCTCAAACCCCCGAACTTTGGGAGGCTGGCTTTGCTACTGTATCCGACATTTCTCACCCTTGCCCGACTAAGATTAGTGACCCGAGAATCACGTTGTCAGCATCATGCGAGACCAGGGTATGGCCGAGTCGGGAGGTCATGATTCTGATATGTAGCTGAGTCAGGCATGAATCAGATATATGCCTTAATGTCTGACTGTCTGATCAAAATACTTTACATTTCTGCCCGACTAAAATCGGTATTTAAGTATGATGTTGTCAGCATCATACCGTGTCGGGATGACATGATTCTGGTAGCTGAGTAAAACAATACATTAGGGAACTGCGGAGACGGGGTTGGGGAGGATAAGGGCTTTACCTCCCCCCCCCTTCACTTTAAGAAATGGAATTTGGAGTTAAAATTGGGAAATTATTAAACATAAACAGATCAATTTGACACAATTGGTAAAAGTGAAAGAAAATTTGGTCAAATAATTGGAAATTTGTGATCAAATTTTTCAACAAATTTCCCAAAAAGTGCAGGAAATTGACAACAATTTCGTCAAAATCGAAGAAAATTTCCTAAAAGATTAAGGAAATTTCCCTAAAAGAGAAGAAAAGTAATAAAATTTCCCGAAAATTGACAGACAGTATATCAAAATTTGAAAGAAATAAACGAATTTTCTATAAATTCGAAGAAAATTTCCCAAAATGAAGGTAAAAGTGAAGGAAAATTTGATAAATTTTTTTGAAATTTTGGTCAAATTTGTCAATAAACGAAAATCGAAGAAAATTGCCTAAAAATGAAGAAATTTTCCCGAAAATTGAAGAAAATTTCCCCAAAATAAAATAAAATTCTGAAAAATGGTAAACAATTCACCAGGATGCCAGGAAGGGTTCGAAAATGAAGGAAATTTCCCGAAAATATAAGACATTTACCGATAATTGAAGATTTTCCAGCAACTGCATGAGCAGCTTTAGTGATGAAACTTAGTTTACCAGTCTGCCAGTCTGTGCAATTTTTCCACTTGTGACCGGGAAATTTTTTGGGTTCTCCCCCCCCCCTTCCCTTCTGAGAGGTGACCCTTCCACGCCCCTGTCTGATAATATGTATAAATAAGGTTACAGTTTTATAGTTAGTGTATAGGGTTTAATTTGAATGTGATGGCGCCTTTTATTTTCACCATTTACTTTTTCAGCCCCCACTTCAAAAATTGCTTCGCAGTCCCTGTACATCCGACACTTCTAGGTATCTCTGCCCTACTAAGAGCCCCACCCTTACCACCACCTCATACAAACATGAAAATAGCAAAGATGATTCAAAAGTATTTTGCCTTTTAACGAAGAAACAAAAACATACAGATATGACTATACAAATTTCCTACCATTTTCCTTTAATGCCATGTTTTTGCCTGACGAAATAGTCACAGTTGAAATCGCCCTCCTAAAAGGTAAGCCCCCACCCCTCCCCTTCTATCCAACTCCCGCCGGCCAGGGCCAAAAGGTGTGTGTGTTGTGGTGGCGAGGGAGAGAACGTCACATAATCAAATTTACATATAGACAGTGGGAGGGGGAAAAGTAACAAAATCCCACTAAAATACGAAATAAATGACCATGCAAAAGATCTAGATATGGGGAAAATTGAGAATATTCCTTGTGCCCTTCGTCAGTTCGTAATCCCGATTATATGTGTACTCCCCCAGTGCCTACTCTGAATATGCAAAAAATAAAAATTAAAAGCTATAAAGGCGCAGTAATATAATATAAAGTATATTTTAGGCCTATTCTTTTTTGCTAAAGTAGTTTACAATAGTCTATCCGGTCTCTAATCTTAATTTCATGGACTTTGCATAACAAGCCAAAACTTGTCAACTACTGGCTAGGGGTAAACAAGAAATTTAAAACCAATAAAACATTCTTCTTTACTGTGGTCCTTGGCATCAGTTAGAAGACATATTAACCTTCATGTCTATGATCGGACTTTTACAAACCAATCAGGGCCTGACTTCTACGATAGAAACAAACCAATCAGGGCCTGACTTCTACGATAAAAACAAACCAATTAGGGCCTGACTTCTACGATAAAAACAAACCAATCAGGATTGAAAGATATAAATTAAAGGTTAAAACAGCGAATCGACTTGAAACGACATTGGAACCTCCTACATTGTGTTTTTGCCAGAAAGTATATAAATTAATGAATTTTCATTTGGCATCCTGTTCGCTCCATCACTCTGAAGTTAACTGAGTTGCCTCTCAAGAAATTTTAATTCTCCTCACGTCTTTACAGACAAAGTAAGTTGTATTTTTACTTCTGTTTCTACTTTTGTACGGACACCAATCCGTTAAGTCTCATTTTTAATAATATTTTTACATTTCTGGCAATTCTTACCTTCAACAAAATTTCAATATCAAAAAAAGAAAAGAAAAGGGAAACACTGTCAGTTTATTGTTTGATTAAAAGAAATAAATATATTTCATAAGGTATAGAACCAAATTTTATTTTCAAATCTGTTATGAGATTAAATCTAGCGCAGAATTTATGACCTTTACACTTAATAATTGTTAAGCGGCACTTTGTTTATGTGCAACCTTTGTCATAGTGAATGCGTACATAGTAGATCATTATGATATACGATGTTGCTAAGATTTAGGAAAAATGTTTAATATGAAGAATATTTGTACTTTTGAAACAATTCTCATAATCATCATTGTTATCAATTGCTTCTCACAATGTTAGATATTCATTCACAAGCTGTAGTTGTCTCCTTCGATTCTCAATATCATCTAGTATTGTACAAGACATTCTGTTTAAAAATTTCGAAACAAAGTACATTTTTTGTCAGTTTATTTTAGATGATCTTTTTGAAACACGGAAACAATTAATGGTAGCTCACTTCACACTTTCTGTTTGAAATCCAACACTTTGAAAGGTAACATTAGCTCGGCCTTATTTGCTTCAGAATCTGTCAAAGCCATGGAATCATCAATTCAAAACTAGTTGAAATTTGGCCATTTCCCAATCTTAGTATTTTCTTATGTTAATTGTTTCTTTTATTAAATCATAACTGTTGAAGTGATGTTGCATATTTGATCATTCTAGTAGGGTTTTTTCAGTGATTGACTATTTAGCAACGGCATTGAACAATTGAAAGAACTCGAAACTCGAAAACTAAAAGAGCTAGCTACAAAATTTAAAGACCATTCTACATGAAGTGTTTTAGTATTTCTAAAAGACTTCTTTAACATACATCCATCTGTCATATACCGTTCACCGTTGATTTAATCTATATTAATATATAGTACGGTTATAAAAGAACATTATCTACACGAAGCTATACCTGGAAATTTCTTTTTATTGTATATATTGTTCTTTATATTGTCAGATTATTTGCAGTCTGGATTTATATTCGTTCTGGGTTCATCGTCTATATTTTTTAATACATGTATCTTATAATACAATAGTCCATTTTTTTAGATAAACTCTAGCAAATCTATGAATAATTGAGCTTTACAAATACACTTTCGTTTCCAGTTATTAAAAATCATTACAAGGATACCTAAAATCTCAAGTTGTGTTCCAACACATGCACACACATATTTATTCTGTTCTATTTTTGTACCAATTACTATCTATGAAAATCAATATTTTGTATTAATATAACAAACTGCTCATAAAAAGTATGACGTCAGACACACAACAATAAACTCACGCTCAATCTGGGTTGGTTTATTTTGTGTTCACGGGTTTCCACGAAAGCCCATCACTAGAGCCATAAAAAAGTTAGGGATAAAAAGTTTTGGGAGGAACTAAAAAGTTTGAGAGAAAGAAAAAAAATAGTTTGGGAAGGAACAAGAAGTTTTGGACAATAAGAAAATGTTAGGCATAGAATTAAGCCTAATCCTAACCCTAAGCTTGTTTTTGTCCAAAATATTTGTTTTCTTTTTCAAAACTGTTTTTCTCTTTTAGTAACAAAAATTTTTAGAGAAAAAATGTTCTTAATGATAACGCGGGCACTTACATGCCTACTGAGAATTTTGTTCTCGTAGGTTTTGCTTCTTTATCACAGCTACATATCTTGCATTCAACAAAAAATAATTTTCGTTGTATTTTTAACGTTTTTCCTTTCTCTGCTTTCTTTTGCACGTATAGATCACAAACTTTAAAATGGCTTTCAACGGAAAATGGACATACGCCAAACAAGAGGGGCTTAAAGATGTTTTGGACAGTTTCAATATTTCACAAGACAGACGCGACCCAGCAAAACTTCAAGGAGCAACCGTAGATATCAAACAAGATGGCGATACCTTCACAATCACCTCGACTGGTGGGCTTGGTAATGCAGCTACTGCTAAGTTCTCCGTTGGATCAAATCAGACTGGAGCACTCTTTGGAAAGCAATTCACTGGTGACGTCTCATGGGACGGTGATGCACTTATCATGAAGGGCGAAAGAGGTACCGTGAGGAGGGAAGTTTCTGGAGGCCAACTGATATACACAGTCCAAGCTGGTGGAGCCACCGCAAAGTTGTTCTTTTCCAAGTAGATTTAAGGACTTATATTTGTTGATCATTACATAACATTCTTAGACGATATTAGAACTAGTAGAACAGTTGGAACTTAAATAGAAGCAAGATTGAACATCGTGACATGGCAGCATGGAATAAACATCCGTTTCGATTTATAATGTGGAACAAGGGATATGTTACTTTAGGAACACACCCCCGGTGGAACTTAGATAATAAAAGAAGAAAAACAATTATCTGATGGCGTGAAGGACAACATGAACAGTGGAAATGTTTCGAATTCCACTGATTTTCATTGAGAAGCCGACAAAATTATTCGTTTCATATCAGGCTAACTAGATAGGCCTACTTGATGTTCTCTTTTTTGTGATTTCTCGGATTGAGTGTCTATACCGGTTGCCTGTACTTGTCAACAACATATCTGTATATCTTTCATATCTCAGATGTCAGAACATTGAAAGAACTTTAGTTGTTTTCAAGTTGTTTGCGGAAGACAGGCACAGTTATATTTAGCCGTGTGGAATTTCAGGAACGTTGAACAGTTGAAGGTGGCGCCCAAAGTAAGAAGATGCACATCAAGTTCTAAAAATGAGTGATTTTTAGAGTTTAGCTTTGTAGAATTTTCTGATTGCCATAAAATAAAAAAAATATGAATAAAATCGTGAAGTAATCGTGATATGCGTTTCCTTGTTTTACCTGTATTAACCAGCAGAAAATTCTAGTTCAAATTGCCTGTTTACCAGTTGAAACCAGTAAAGCTAAATGGAACTTTTGATAACTGCTTTCAAGATTGCACCCAAAACTTGTTAAAATAACTTGTTGAAACCATTACACTTAAGTATTAATTTTCTTTAAAATTGCTGTTAAAACAAATACCTGTTAAAACAGTTGAATCCGGTTAACTCAATTGAAAATTAGTTACAGGCAAGACTGTATAATTTTCTGTTGGATTGTTCATAAATATTATATTTTCATCACTTGTTTGTACAGCCAGACAGTGTCGAGGCCAGCATGCAACAAATAAAAAGGTCCAGGAGATTTCAACTTTTTTGTCGTTGTCACAATTGGCGGGCGGATTTAATCAAATTTGTCAGCACTTATTGTTTTCGAAAATCATTCTAAATCTTGATCATAGCAATTTTTTTGACGGAAAGTGTGGGAGAAGGGTGCACGAGCCCATTCCTGTGTGGGAGATGGGTGCACGATCCCATTCTCTCAGTTTTGCTGAATCTTGATCTAACTATTTTCCATTTTCGACGGTAGCCACTAATTTCAACATAAACATGGTTAAAGTAAACTACTGCAAGGATGTGTTCGTACATCCTTGAGTGAACAAAAGCTGATAAGTAAAATGTATTGTCTTTATTTGGCATTAGAAAATCCATGCGGAATTATATGTCAAAAAATTCAGAACCATTCACTTTGTTTTACACAATGGTTTTGAACGATATATTCACTGGATTGGTACACCCAATTGCATGGGCGCTTCGCAATAGGGGCGAGGGAGGCACTTGCCCCAAAGCTTTGTTAATCTAAACAGATGTAGATTTTTTAGTTCAATATCTATTTGCCCCGTTTCAAGTATAACATAAGGGGCTAGAGGTAATTCCCCGCTAGGCACTTAAACAACAACAGAAGTATGCACAATGTGGAATACTCTGTTATATTAAATTGTACAATTAAGTTTACAGAAGAACTTGGTGCGTATAGAGGTAGGTACCATGTGACCAAGTGTCCCAGATTTCCCACCCATAATTCAGAGTCCATCATTTAGTTTTTACACGTCCCATATATACGCAACTTATAAGCGTTAAGCCAACTTAAGCGACTCCAAACTGACATGGATTTTGCAACCGAATGCATAGCAAACCGATATGCATCCTATTGTTGTAATGTATTTACGTTAAAGAAGGACCTACCAAGAAGATATTTTGGCCCATTCTGATACACAACCTTGTTTTTGATTGATAGTATAAAATCTGACCCCCAATGTTCTCAATGTTAAATATCTTCCCTCGCCGCTGATGATTTGGGTCAGGGTCAGCTTCAATCTCCGAGTGGATCATGATCAGAAGCGTGTCTAAGGGCGTGTCTTAGCCCCTAAAAAATAATTTTGGACCAAACCTTTTATAGTTTGCACTAAAAATCCTCCATTTTGAACCAAAAATCTTCCATTTTGGCCCCAAAATTTAAAGTTGGACCACAATCTACAAAATAGAACCGAAAACCTTTAGATAGGGAGGTAAAGTTCTTATAAATTGGGAAATATTCGGGAATTCTTTTTGAATTTTATGAAATTTTCTTCATTTTAATGAAATTTACTTCATTTTCAGAAAGTTTTCAACTTCTGCAAAATTTTTATGAATTTGAAGGAAATCTTCGTCAATTTTTGGGAAATCTTCTTCATTTTCAGGAAAATGTTCTTATTTTTGTGAAATAATTTTCAATTTCCGGAAAAATTTCTTTAATTTTCAGGAAAATTCTTCTTTCCGGAAAGCATTGTCAATTTCGATAAATTTTCAGAAACTGTTGCCAAAATCGAACAAATTTTCCAACAATTTTACGCATTTTCCTTCAATTTTATGTTAATAAATTCACAATTTGTCAATAAAATAAAGCATGCATGCAACCGGGAGCTATAAACCCTTCCGGCGGGGGTAGGGGGAAGAAAAGGGGGAGGGGGGGGGTAACATCCCCTATAATATTTTTTCGTGGGGCAATTACAATTTTGACTATTTTGTCGGGCAAACATATGGCCCAGCATTGAAGCATACTGATGTTTAGTCGTGCAGAAATATAGAATTTTGGATGCATTTGTATCTTGCAATATCAGAGTATGTATCAGCCATGCCCGACTCAGCTAGATATTCGAATCTTATCCTCCGACTCCACACATGACAACACCATCAGACCATACGAGATCTGTATTTGGGCACCAAGTCGGGCAGAGATGTAAAATGTTGGATGTACTGTTTATATCGGAGATACATTTAAATCATGCCCGAATCATGTCCTCCCGACTCGTCTAGAGTGAGTCGGGTGGACATGGTTCTGATATCTAGACTGTAGATATCAGAATCATGTCCTCCCGACTAGACATCATGATGCTGACAACATCATACTTGGGCACTTAGTCGGGCAGAGATTTAAAATGTTGGATGTCTGGATGTTCTATTTAAATTAGAGATGCATCTTAATCATGCCTGCATTGTCTGGATACCAGAATCATCTCCACTCGACTTGGCATGATGCTGACGGCGGGTTGGGCATCTGCAGGATATGAAAAGATGCCCGCCCAAAAGTGCACACATGTTTAAACTGTTCAAGTAAAGAGTGTTGATGATCATGGGCCATTTTTGGGCATAAAAAAAGTAGAAAACTTTCAGGGCCTTCGCCCCTTCGACCCTATCAGAACTGTGTGCATGAACCCAATAATTGTGACCAAATATTTAGGGGACATTTCTCCTCTGCCTGTTTAGAAATGGTATCTCAAATGCTTATCTAATTAGATTTTAACATTATTACTTTTTGCTTCTTTTCATCAAATACATTTCGGATTTTTGTGTTGATTTTAAGCTACTTTGGTTGTTTGAGGCAAAAAAAGAAGAAACTTTTAGACTAAGATTTCATCCTTGAGCCCCACAATTTCCCCCGAATTTTCTCAATTTTCAGGAGAAATTTCTTGTCTGCCTGATTAGAAATGATAACCCAAATACTTTAACAGATTCTAACTCTAGAATTTAAAATTGTCTTCTTTTTATCAATCACATTTTGGAAGTATGTCTGTTTGTGAAGATTTAAGCCATTTTGGGATATGCAAAACAAAAACTATTCAGATCATATGGCTTCTCCTATGCACAATTTGAGCCCCTGCACAATTTTGCCCGAAATTTCTCAGTTTTCAGGGGAAATTTTTCCTCTGCCTGTTTAGAAATGGTAAACCAAAATGATTATCTGAGTAGATTTTGACATTAGAAATAAAAATTTGTTTTCTTTTCGTCACTCAAAAGATCAAACTTTGTGTTGATTTTCAGCCATTTTGGAGTATCAAAAACAAGAATTCTTTAGAGCTTCCAAGGACTTCGCCCCCTGGACCCAAACCAAGGCTTTGCCCCTATCTGCCTATAGACCTCGTCAGGATGCCGTAAGCGGTGTTACGCAGTGCCTTGTTTGGCACTTCAGTACCGTGCCCCAGCTAAAAATCTCTGACAACGCCACTGCGGGGGTGGGGTCAAGGGGGAAGGGGGGGGGTCTTCTCCCAACTGTTTTATATTGTGTGTATGTATATAGAAACATGTATTTCGTTTTATTTTTAAGTCAGGAAAAAGCCAATTTTCGTCGTATAAATTCTTCTTACACACCTGCCGGGCTTGAAGTCAAGTTACGCAGTGGCGACGTCAGGGGTATGATATTGGGGGCACAAACCTTTTCGGCATGAATCAAGGGGCCAGCCATAGCGAAGCCCCGGAAAACCTCGCATTTTCCAAGTTTTAGATGCCCCCAAAAGACTCTGAATGTGTGCAATAAGCCAGTTCATGGCTACGAACTCGCATGCCAGGAACTGATTGTGGGGTCAAGTCAAGTGATAATAACAATCAGCGCGGTACGGTCCGATCATATGTAAACCAAAGCTTTCTCTGTGTTAATTCTACCACAGGATGGCTTTGTGGCTTGCCATGTGGGAAATAAAGATGGATGCTATGTGGAACATAGAAGTGTGGGACACGAAAAGGGATGCCATGTGGGACAGAGGGAGGATTCCATGTGGGCATATGGAGGAATGACATGGTGGCACATGGGTAGGGATGCCATGTGGGACATAGAGATGGATGTCATGTGGGACATAGCGATTGATGCAATGTGGGGCACAGGAAAGGATGCCGTGTGGTACATAGGGTGTAATGGTTTTCTGACATCTGAGTGGGACGCCATTTGGTACATCTTTAGGACGAAGCGCCATGTGGGAAATAGAGATGGATGCTATGTGGAACATAGGAGGGCGGAACATGATGATGATGTCATGTGGGACAAAGGGAAAGATTCCATGTGGGGCATAAGGAGGAATGACATGTGGCACATGGGTAGGGATGCCATGTGGGAGGTAGAGATGGATGTCATGTGGGATAGGGATGGGATGATATGTGGGGTATAGGGTGGAATGTCAGATAGGACATGGGTGGGTGGATGTTCTAATAATTGGACTTGTGATATGTGTATCGATTTGAATCAGTATGCGAGCCATGACGGTATTTATCGTTCTAGTTTAATTTAATATTGTTATATACATGTTGCATCCCATCCTATGTCCCACATGTTATCCTCTCTATGTCCCAAATTTCGCTCCTTCCTATCTCTAACATGGCATCCGGTTCTCCCAGATGCTCCATATGGCATCCATATCTATGTCTCACATGATGTCCCACCCTTTGTTACACATGACGTCCCTCGCTATGTGTCACATGGCATCCCTCCCTATGACCCACATGGCATATCCTTATATCCTACATGGCTTCCATCCATGTCTCAAATGCCATCCCCATACTATGTTCATATCTATGTCCCACATAGAATCCTACCCTAATGTATGCCCCACATAGCATCCCAGCTTTGTCCCACATGGCATCCCTCCCAGTTGTCCCACATGGCATCCCACACGATGTCCCTAATCGAAGGAGCATCCATTTCGAAATCACAAATACATACATGTAAGGCACCAAATCCACTCAAATGTTAAAAGAATAAAAAAAAAACGGGAAGTAACAGTGTTATTCAATGCGTGTCAGTGATGCTGATGGCAAGACATTCTCAATTGACCTCTTGACCTGCATTGCGCAATACATATTATTGTTATGGTAAACTGGCTTATACACGGCTTTTTGAAATACTAATTTATGATGATTCGAAGGTTTTTCATTGTATTTAGCAAAGACGTACCGAGGTTTGTTTTATTTTGGGCGAATCTGCCAGCTGTATACGCTTTGTGCATTCAGCGTAGGGTTTAGGGGCCCGCTCAAGGCGAAGCCCGTTGAAGCTATGACTTTTGGTGGACTACAGGGTGCGTAAAATCGTCTAATATTGTATTTGATCGCCCGATATATTAGCTAAGTAAAAGCATATAGAAAATGATAAAAATCAGAATTTAAAAAGAGATACACATTTCAATCCAAAACATTTTTTTTTGGAGGAAGGGGAGGGGGGGGGGAAGAGGGGCGACCACCCCTGAAATTTAGTACTGTACGTACAATAATACAGACTATTCCCATCCCCTATTTTTTAAAAATCAAAAATAACCATTTTTGACAAAACATTTTTTTTGACATTTCGGGCATGGGGGCATGTACCCCACCCGTGACGGCGCCACTGAACTTACGCCCCTACATGTACCCTTACCCCAGAGAAGAGGAGAGGAGGATTTCCTCAAGGCTGGAGTTCCAGGGCCCGTAACAATTAAGAAAAAAGGAATGTGTCCAAACAGCGGCCCATAAATTGGAACAGAAACAGGTGATCCTCTCGGCCCGTTCAGTAGAAAAAAGATTGCTTTCATTCAAATTAACAGCTATCAAAAAAAATGGTTGTTTATGAGAAAGTATATAACCAATTTCTGAATGTGTTCTTGGTGCAATTCTGGAATTGGAAGTCTAAAACTGTCACCCCCTTTTCTTTCCCCACACATGAATTGAAACCCGAGGGCAATACTCAACGAATGTGTCGTTGTCTCTGGCCCTCTCTGGGTCCTCTCTAAACCTAAACCAGGGAGCTGTACTGGGAGAACGTAGACGTGTATATAGGAACCTAGAACGCATTTGTGAGTTTTACTGAAAAACTATATTTGTACAATTTCGAACACTTTTAGTATTTAATTCTCCTTAACCTGTCGTTCGTATTTCATGAAACTTTATCATATCATATACATCGGACCTGATTTTCTCATCGTGGAATTGATATTTATTTTCTGTTTGATTATGATCATTTCGTTAGGCCTTGCTCATTCATTGTCAGCGCCAGATAGCGTTGCTGGGCGGAGAGAGGAAGAGTTGTGCTGCACAATGGGCAGACAAATGTTATAGGTCAATAACATACACCAAACAGATTTAAATTTCACCTTGCGAACTGTTTATGAGAGGTAAAACATAATGGTGTAGGTCCTAGCGACGGAAAATCAATCGCTACGGGAAACGCCTTATTATTCTGTACCGCCGCCACTGGGGTGCTATAGTTTTAACAAGAGGGCTTTAAAATGGTATCACCGTGATCGGATGGCCTTCAGGGACAAAAAAAAAAACAAAAAGCATTATGAACTTAAAAATAGCTACTTCTTTTTAAATTTCTGAAGTTTATAAAAGGCCGAGTTTCTGATTCGGCCAAAATTTTAACAAAGAGCTCACTCCCACCCCCCTTTCTTTCTCCTCTTCTCTGGTCCACGGTTGTAATAACTGTATTATCAGTGTTCACAAGTTCGAAAGATGACGCCATCTTAATATACCATCAATCTGTCAAGATAAGATGGGTTCACATTTTAAATGCAAGTGTTTCGTTTAGCTGGGTATTTTTGGTCCACGGTCTGATGGTTCCCGAGGTCCACCAGTCATGCCAGTCCACGGTTATGCAAAATCATCGGAAAGTTTAGTAAAATTTTGATTCATTTGCCCTCAAAATGAAGAAAATTGCACAAGATTAAAAAAAAATTCCTCAATTGAAAGAGATATCCTAAACAGTGAAGGATATTTCCCACAAAATTATGAAAATGGAAGAAAAACTGCCCCAAAATGAAGGAAATTTTCCAAAAATTTCACGAGAATGAAGAAATTTCTCGATTATTGAAAGTGATTTCCTAAACATTAATGAAATTTCCTGAAAATTCAAGTATAATAACCAAAAATCGTAGAAAAATTTCCCCCAAATGATGGAAATGTTCCAAAATTTGCAGGATAATTACGGAATAGCCCAAATTTAAAAGAAATTTCCCAAACATTGAAGGAAATCCCCGAAAATTGGTAGAAAATCAAAGAAAAATTTCTCAAAAATTGAACGAAATTTCCAGAAAATTAACCGAAAATCGAAGAAATATTGTCGCAAAATAAAAGAAATTTTCCGAAAATTGCACGAAAATGAAGGTAATTTTCTACTGGCAAAGATTGAGAGATTTTCATGAAATTTCTCGAAAATTTACGAGGGGTTCTAGTTATTATTGGAGTAATACAAAATGTTGGAATTTTTTCGGAGGGAAGGGGGGGGGGGGAGGGGTTATAATCCCCAGAACCCACCCCCTCTAGATCCGCCCTTGGAGCAAGTGTAAGTTTGTATTATGAGATTGTACCAGTGGCGGGGTGGGTCATGTTTCACTGGGGGTCAAGGACATTAATAGATCTAAACTGGCGTGCAGTTTAGACTGCACCGTTTAGGAAATTGCTTTAGGGCGAAACACTAGGAGGGGTCAGGAATGTAGCCAGAAATTTTAAAGAGGGGGAGGGGAACCGACCTCTATGCAAAATAATTTCCACCTGAAAGAACTATATATAAAGTGGAAAAACTTGGAAGCCTAACCGTTAGAATAATAAAGCGGAAAAAAACGTCCGTTAGAACAAAAAATAAACATTCAGCAAAGGGGGAGGGGAGGGGCGTTTTTTGTAGTGAACTATATATAAAAATTTATGGCAAAGCTCTGGTATTGACCCCAAAGGGCGAAGCCATTGGAAGCTATACGTTTCTTGTGATTTTGATAGCAGAAAATTGTGTAAAACGTAGGACAGTGTAGGAGCAAAGTCCCCGAAAGCCTTGCACTTCTTGTGACTGGTAGTTTTGTTTTGCCCTTTTAGGCATATGCCAGGGAAATTTGGTTTGTTGATGTTTAACGGCACTGCGACAGTCAGTGGGTCAAATGTGCCAAGAGGGTCTTCAAAATAATGGTGCAAGAGTTAGGACAGAGGTAGGGAAGGTAGAGAGAAGGAGAGGGGTACATGTTAGGCAAGGAGATAATTAGAACAAAAAAATAATAAAGAAAAAATAAAGGGAGCGGGTAAGGATTAGATCAAGTAAAATAAGTTGCTATTACAGAAAAAGGTTATGATGTTAGAGGAAGGATTTTTCTTGAAGAGGTCAGAGATAGAGAGGGTACATCTGTAGTTGAGTATAAATGACAGATTAAGAGGATATGATTGATCGAAAGTTCAGTATTGCAGGTGAGGCAGAAAGGCTTAGGAGAACCTAATGGTGGGCGAAAAAGGAATGACTAACACTGGTGCAAGTGATGATAACGTCCTCCCAATGATTGACACTATGTAAGGGAAAGCACACGTAAGTCACAATGACTTGTTTCAACGAACTTCTGCGCTCGATGTCAGCGTATATCATTCTTCAAATCTGTGGAAAAATCGCTGGTCAAATCACCGTTGGATTTGAAACTGGGACTTCCAGCAACTCGGTCACACGTTTAGCCGACTGAGCTACCAAAGAAATTGGAATATTAACGAGCAAAGCCCTGGTGGAGACCCTGGGGTAAACCCCTACATTTCTCGTAATTTTAATAACAATTTCTTCAAAATGTGTCATATCTATGGTGTGAATATCTGGTAGGGGCCAGGGGAAAGCCCTACACGTTTTCCGTGATTTTAATTGCTGAAAATTTGTTTAAGATCGTGTCAAAGCTAGGGGCGAAGCAATGTATTTCCGCGATTGTGATCATAGCAGAAAGCCGTTTGATAGTGTCAAAATCCTGGTAGGAAGTGCCTTTATTGAAAATGAAAGAGCCCCTCAATTACTGTCCAAGGTGCAAGAACTGGGGAATGTGCGCACACTTTATAACAAATATGGCAATTGTTGTTTTAGGCTAATACTATCTACAGACTGGGCAGGACAATATGTATACGACTTGGGAAGTGCCCCCTAAGATGTCATGCCCAAAAAGAATTTTTTAATGGAAAAGTTGTGATGAATGGAAGAAAACCTTAAAAAATTCTGTCCTAAATTTCAGTCATAAACAAAAGGAAGGAATCCCATGTGGTTCCGATGCTAACTTTGAATTAAAAGCATTTTGTTTGTTTTTGTTTGTATATCTTTAAATGTTGTGTTCTTGCACGTTTAGCTTCTTTATCATACTGGAACATGTAATCTGTGTATATTTTGTTGCTTGTTAAAGTGTTAAAGTTTTTGCCTTAAGCTCTAAGCCACAATCACAACCAATGAAAAATTGTATTTGGCTCCACCTGGCATGAATAATGATGAAGTCAACAACTCAACATTCCATGGGATCCTGTATCATCTTTGATTTTATCAACAGCATCATACCAAGTTTGAATTAAATCTGACATGGGTTTGTGGAAATATGAACATAAACAGAGGCTGCCTTCTCATTAATATTTATGACATCAGCACCAAAAACAATAGGGATCAGTTGCAGACCACAACTCACCCACATACCAAGTATGGCATAAATGCACCTCCCTGATCTTGAGATATCGTGTTTATAAGCTTTTAACAAAAAAATTCATTTAGTCCCACTTATTCATGACAGCAGCACCAAAATCAATAGGGCTTATCTACATACAACAGCACATCCACATACCACGTATGGCATAAATCCACCACACGCTTCTTGAAATAATGTGTTTACAAGCTTGTTAACAAAAGTTTACATTTAGCCCTGACTAATTAATACTCATGACATCAGTACCAAAAACTAAAGGGATTATCTAGACCACAACACATCCATATACCACATATGACATAAATGCACCTCCGTTCTTGAGATATCGTGTTTACAAGCTTGTTAACAGAATTTTACATCTAACTCCGCCTACTAATTAGTATTCATGACATCGGCACCAAAAACAATAGGGGTCATTTACAGACCAAACGCATCCATATACAAAGTATGACATAAATTTACCACACGGTTCTTGAGATATGTTTACAAGCTTGTTACAGAAACACATACATACGCCAGCATGACTACATTGGTTCCTTATGCTATCGCATGGAAACCAAAATTCAAACAGATTTCTCGCGGTAAATATCAATAAATAAAGAGTATAAATGGAGCATCAAAACTTCTTGGCCGTATTCAACTGCTCCCATTCAACTAACGTTGGTGGGTATTGGAGAGCACCAAGCTAACATTAGGTATTTAAGTCTTCTTGTTGATATATCAAACTTTAGAAAGCAATTTTTTTTTTTTGTGAATATCTTATTATACTGTTACAAGGCATGAAAGCTTAAAATGGTTTAAACTGATTTTGAAACTGCGATATTTTCGTTCAGATTTAGTTGTTGCTACCTGTTCATCTGTCATTTCAACATTGAAAAGGTGTGTGGGGGGAGGGGGAATCCAGGGAACTTTGACAACAGTATTTTTTAGGGGAAATAAGTCAGGATCCCCACACATCCCTGTTCCAGCGAAATAAGTTGACCTCCAAGTTAAATTGTTTGGTTTGGTGTGCACCGCGACAGTCAAGAGTCAAATGTGCCAAGAGGGTGTTAAAAACTAAGGTGCTTAAATTAGGACAGAGAGGAGGGATAGGGAGGGAAGGGAGGAGAGAAGGTGAATAAGGGAAAGAGGTTAAGGTAATAAAAGGAAGATGAGGAAGGTAAGGCAAAGAAGGGAAGGAAAGGCAGAGAAGGGAAGAAAAGGGGGTTTCGATAAGGTGGAATAGATTGCTGTTGCGGAGAAAGGTGATAAAGTTGGAGGTTAGATTATTCTTGAAAAGGTTGGAAATGAAGATGGAGAGGTGTGATCTGGCGTTCAGAATGGGACAGGTTATGAGGATATGCTTGATCAAGAGATCGGTGTTGCATGTAGGGCAAAGCCGGAAAGTCTATGAGAGTGGATGAAAGACATGTGGCCGAAGCGGATAATAACAACGTCCTCCTGTGGTTGCGACTGTAGGGGATGTTGGTCCCGACTATATGTTTGTTGTGAAGTTTGTTACTGGTCTCAAGATTCCAGGAGTCTTGCCAGGTTTTACTGAGGTAGCTGGAAGTGGAGAAACGGATGTCTGTGTGGGATAGCAGGAGAGATGTGATTCGACAGAGATTTGTTGGCGGTTCTGTCGTTGCGGCTGGGGATCCAGAAAAAGATCAAAAACAATTTTCTAAGGAAAGAGAAGTTTATTGAGGATTTGTAGGATAAATGGATTGGACCAGAGCATGTTGAGGATGCCAGTGAGGACGGATTTAGAGTCAGAGAAGATGATGAAGCGGGGCAGAAGGAGTTCAAGTTAAAGGTAGTTACATTTAAGAATTTGGTGATGTGTCCACACACCTTAATTTGAATGAGTTTTGAGATTCTTCAGGAAAGAAGCTATACCCCTATACTTGTTAACTACATTTTCAAACAACAACATAAAACAAAAGACAGTAGTTTTAGGGATTTGTAATGTATTTAAGGACGCATTATACCCAACATAATGAATATCATGCAGAAGTAGTGACACCTAGTAAATGCACAATGATGTGATATACACCTGTACAGTATGTCTTGTGTAGCACACACTACATTTTGTAAAAAGCTCATTTTTTCAAGTTACAGCTGTTCAAAACAACATGCAAATCTGACATACAGTAACATGATAACTTGCAAAACAACATGCAAACAGTAAGCTGATAACTTGCCTACTTGGATGTTGATGTTTGTTTTTATTTCTTATTAATTTAGCCAATCCCATTGGTAAGCGACTTCTGTAACATCTAACTCATCACAATGTTCTTCAAACTAATTTTGTTGACTTTTAGTCAGCCTCAATGAACTGTTTCATGATTTTTAATTTATCAAGCTACATGTTGATGCTGGGCATCACTAGTTCTTGAATTACTTTTGCTGATCATACCAAAGTGAGCCACAGTGCTACATTTGTTCTGTAAAGAGTCCTGGTCTTATGTGCTGCTAAGTGACAGACTGAGTCAATGACAGATGAATCTGTTCAAAGACTGAAATAGGACTCCATAACCCACACATGAGTATGAAGGGACAAGTAAACAAAACCAACAAATACTTATCTATGGGGAAATTTAAATTTGGGACTTTCATCTTTGACCAATTATTTTTCCCATCTTCTTAATGTATCTCATAGGTGATAATTGGTATCTATGATTGAGTGTCTATTGATGCAATAGGTTTCTTCACACCTTCAATAATTGTCATTAAAACAAAAAATAGAAATGTCTTTAAAATATGCAATTTAACATGCATGTTTGTACTGTAAGTTCACAATAATCATCAATAAAACTACTTCAAAATTCAGAAGACAAGAATGTTTTACTGTTGAGTTTGTTTAGGGATATTTGATGTAGAAATTTCAAGATGGAAAAACAAAGGGTCACACAATCACTTCCATTTAGCCAAATTGTGACATCATTTCTACCCTGCTCAAACAACAAAGGACTGTCAAAAATGGAGAAACTACTTTTGCAAATCTTGATCCAACTGTGATCAAATATAAGCAATGAAATAAGGCTAACAGCATGACGGGTAATGAACTAAGGATACCAGAATAAATATGCTCTCGATAAAATTTCTTCTTGAATGACAAATCAGAAGCATAATCTATTGTGAATTTAAATCCCTAATGATGGTTGAAAATCATGTACAAAATTGGAAGATGCCATCAACGAGCAAAATCCATGCAAGTAATTTTGAATGGATTGTAGTAGTATAATGGCAAATCCTAAAACTTTGAATTCCCTGTTTATTAGCTATAAATATTGCTTGTACTTTTCAGTCATGGGTAAAGATTTGCTAATATTCAAATATTACAATGATGAATATTTATTAACACAACATGGGATAAAAGATCGCTACCCCTGGTCCCATCAGTGGTTAAGTTTGTTTAAAAAAAGGGCAACATTTTCACACTGTAAAGAACTTAGTACCCAGGGTTGAGGTTCATCGGGAGGAGGGGAATGGTGTAAATTTGGGATATATAAAGACTTGGGACAAATTTTGAGAAAAAATAAATAAATCATCACTGCACTAAACATGTGCACTAATTTTGTGCCATATTGTGTCTCAAGCAACACAACCAAAGGCTGGTCACACCATCTTTGGTAAAGGTATCTGCTTTAGGATATCAGTTTTTCTCCAAAGAAATAATACAATTATTACAAATCTTTTGCAAAACTTTGGTAAGAAATCTAAAACAAAGTTTCAGTTTTATCCCAAGTCCACTTCCCACCCATATAAATACCCAAGGCAGTTTCTTAATTGACAATTCTCATAACCCATGCTTTGTTACAACAATATTCTACACTGTTGCCTACAAATGAACATATACCAAAAACATACGTTGATTAGCCTTTATCTGACTGATCATTCAACAATAGACACTTTGCCTTTGTTAAAATGTAATCAGAATCGCTTCATATGGTTGAAGGGTGAGTTCCTTCAGATTAACTTGGAACGAGTCATCTTTCCCTGCCACTGTACTTAGCATTACATGACCAAACTCGGAATCCAGCGCTTCGTTGTGGACATTTACTGCCATCTGTTTTGTGCTCTCAAAATTGATCACCACCAGGTATTTGGGCCACTGTGGGTACTCTCTTACATAGGCAAAAACACTACTTTCCAGTTTGGTCACATTGAAAAAACCAGCAACAAGCGATGGTTCTTGGTGGTACTGCGCCAGCTTCTTGAATAAATTTAAGTCACTGTCTTTTTTTTCTAGTTGTTTCTGTGGAAAATTGCAAGAAAAAAAATCCATCATTTTGCTAAAGTCGAACAAACTTCTTCCCTTGATATACAAACTAGACATCAATGATGTTATAGCTCAACCCATTACAATGCAAGAAGAATTGATTGCTTTCATTGATTTCATTTTTGTCATATGTACTTTTATGATGTTTTTAAAGTTTGATTTGAGGTGCATTCCATTTGTGGGCAATTATTCATCATGTTAAAAATTCAAGAGTTTCAACTTTCCCGTATGAGTTGTATTCAGTTTGTTTGTTTGGGTGTAATGGCACCTTAACAGTCAGGTCATATGTGCCAAACGAGGTTAGTTGTGAATGACTGTCAGATTGGTTCTCAGTAATGACTTAGTTTTGCGGTGGGTGCAATGAGGTTCATGTTATAGCGATGTCTGAAAAATTATGCTTCTAACAAAAGCTATGTGACATTCAATGCATGGTGCCATCATGTCTCACTTGATTAATGGCGTTGGCGAGGTCATAGGTAAATTCCACCACAACATATAGTTAGAAAATACATTTTGCAAACATAACAAAAAGTTTAACATTTACACATTAATCTTCATAAATGTTAGATTAATTTCATTTGGCGGTACTGAAAAAGATTACTAACCAAACATGTTTCAAAACGGCCAAATATGTTATAATTAGCCAGTAATCGCCAAACTAGCAGCTAAGGTTGTGACAGTTAGCATTTTTTCATAAATGTACAGCTGTCACCATTACGATCCATAACCGTTTAACCGTAAGGCCAGTTGTCATAAGTGGACGCCCTTTTAACGCAAGTATAAAGCGAAATCTTCGCCAGGTTCTTAACAATTATCTACCTACTGTGGTGTAGCGGTTATCATACATGTCTACAGACCACGAGGTCCTGGGTTCAAGCCTGGGTTGGGTAGACACGCCAGTGCACCACAACTGGTTATCAAAGGCCGTGGACATTGACTTGGTTGTTGATGTTATATCTGTCCGTACGTCGTACCTGTGTTCTCGTCCGGATCGTATTAAGCGTTTCATGATAGCATTGTTACTATCATAAGCGATTACGCAGGTGACAACCCGTCATTGTAATTGTCGTTTACTCGTCGTCGTCGGTTCTTATTAATAGACCTTCCATAGCAACCCATGCTAATCCACCACTTGGAAGACGCTACCGTTATATTCACTATGTAATGTGCAAACATGCACTTCCTGCTTCTCGTATGAGTGTGTTAAAGTCAAGTTGACATGTACGATCGTTACTTAAATATTGATATCTGGTGTTTTTATTCTTACATAATTAGTTCTTAAATAAATTATTATCCCGATAAAAAAATCATATATTTCATGTAATTTCTTTGTCAAATACTGTTAAAAAATCTTGTTTAATGAGGAACGAAACATAACATAGAAATCATGCTGCCAAATTTGTTTGTGACTTCAAAGAAACATACACATGAAATATAATGGAATTTCGTTTTAAAGTTATGCCCCTAATTGTGTTTCATTTGACTTTTTACCATAATTGATGAAGAAATTACTGTTTTCCCCCTTGAACTTAACAAAAAATCTTCGTATTTCCAAACATCCACGTGGAAATAATTTATTTAAAACGACCTACCTGTGGAGGGGAGGGTGGAGGAAGGGTGGAGGAAGGGTGGAGGGGAGGGGAAAATGGAGCGGTAGGGGAGAATGGAGCGGTAGGGTGGAGGGGAGGGGAGAATGGAGCGGTAGGGTGGAATGGGAGGGTGGAGGGGTGGGTGGAGCGGTAGGGTGAAGCGGGAGGGTGAAGCGGGAGGGTGAAGGGAGAGGGTGGAGGGGAGGATGGGGAAGGGGAGGGAAGAGTGGAGCAGGAGGGTGGAGGGAGAGGGTGAAGGTGAGGGGTGGAGGGGAGGGAGGGTGGAGGCGGGAGGGTGGAGCGGGAGGGTGGAGCGGGAGGGTGGAGCGGGAGGGTGGAGCGGGAGGGTGGAGGCGGGAGGGTGGAGCGGGAGGGGTGGAGCGGGAGGGTGGAGCGGGAGGGTGGAGGCGGGAGGGTGGAGCGGGAGGTGGAGCGGGAGAGTGGAGGCGGGAGGTGGAGCGGGAGGTGGAGCGGGAGGGTGGAGCGGGAGGGTGGAGCGGGAGGGTGGAGCGGGAGGGTGGAGGGGAGGGGAGGTGGAGGAGAGGGTGGAGGGAGGGTGGAGGGGAGGGGAGGGGAGGGGAGGGTGGAGGGGAGGGTGGAGGGGAGGGTGGAGGGGAGGTGGAGGGGAGGGTGGAGGGGAGGGTGGAGGGTGGAGGGTGGATCGGGAGGGTGGATCGGGAGGGTGGAGTGGGAGGGTGGAGGGTAAGGGTAGGGGAGGGAGAAACAGCGTTGAGCAGAGGCGGTTGTGGCTACAGAAAATGGGATGGTAAATTTAGGTCCAACGTATCTTTTTTATTGGTATTTCTTGTCCCCAGTAGGCAAATAGACTAAAATATTGGATGGGATCAATAGCTAAATACAAGTGTAACTGCCACTTGTCGTGTGGAGAACAATTTTATTTATACAACAGGAGACAAAGAAAATTGTTAAATAGGGTAGAGAGGGGAATACCCCTATTGTGGGAGTATTCCCTCATAATGGCGGGGAACACAGAGGGTAGGCCTAAAAATGTTGTATTCATATATCGTTTTGTCAGTTTGTAGTAGTTGCTGCTGTAGGATATTGTGTAACTTCTTTCTGGGACGTACAACATAAACTTCAAAATTATCATGCTACGTCGGAGTTCTTACTCACATATGGGGACAGGCTTAACGCACCACACCCTAACACACATCTGAGGCTAACATGTTTTAAAACACATTTTTATTTCAATATTGGGTATATAGTGGTGCGTGGCCAGGGGCAGGGAAGACTTTCCAATAATTACGGCCCTTAGTGTTTGATAATGGTAATCCCAGGGTCATACAAGCAAGAATATGTCTCCTTTGATTTAGGTAAACAATTTGAATAGAAGAAAAATCTTTTTGATTCCTATGCCAGACATGACAGTATCTGAAATCGAGGAACAAGAATTAAAAATTTTAAAAATCGCAGAGAACGAAAAAAAGAAGGTTATTAAAATAAACATAAAGCAAATGAAAAATAAGAAACTACTGTTGCATGCTTAACAGTAAAGAAATAAAATAGATAATACAAGGATAAAATATACTTATCTCACTAAAAAGAAAGAAACGAGAGAAAATACTTAATACTTCTTTAAAAAATAATAATAACGCACCTGATTTCATGGCCCTCGGTATTCGCGAACTTAGGGCGGGTATATGCAAGCATACTACCTCTTTTATTTAAGAATAGTGACAGTTGAAAAAATATGCTTCTAACAAAAGTTGTAAGCCGTTTTGTATTAATCTTAATGTAGGAGTTAATGGAGGTTTCCACTATGTAACGGTCGATTACCGGCGTTATCGGAGAGCAAAGGTCACTTTGAGTGCAGCATATTCTGCTGCAACAATACATTGTAAAAACAAAATTACGAACATTAGCAACCATCTACATGTTTAAAAAAATATGTTAGGCTATGACGCGTTTGCATGTTTGATTTTTTCTGCATAGGACTTCCAATTTGTTTAGTTTTAGTTTCGCTACGGAAAAAGCGCACTGCCGTGATTCCCGGGATACATATTCCCCTACTTTTTAAGTATAGGCCTATAGAATAAAAAAAAAAATAGTACACAATTGGGGGTGGGGGAGGGGATTTGTTTGAGTTTCAATTCGTATCTTGTGACCCCAAGTTTGGATAAGAAGCCAAGCAAGCTCCTTCACGTTGAAGATGTGAATTTCTGACCCTGAAGTGTCAACGATTCATTGTATGAAAATGCTTTTCTGCATCTCATCCACCCCATGCCATCTCAGAATTCAATTGTCTTATCAGGGGTGGCGGAGCGTTCAAAATATTGGGGATTAAATGAGATAAGGTGACATGTGATACGTTCACCTAAAATTATTAGGCTGAAGCCCGCACATCCCCCTTCCCAGCTCCGCCGCCTCTGTCGATTTCAAGTCATCATTGATGATAGGACCTAAATAAAAACCTTGATATGAGCATAATGTAAGTTTCGCGTAACTAGCATGGCTACTTTAATATGAAATTAAAATTGGTTCTTCCCGTTTTTCTGTTTGTTCAAACTTAAGGAAACACTTGAAATATAAAACTTAACATTCATCCTATCAATGTAATGATAATCATCGGGATTACGTAATTCCCCTTTAATGTCGCTACTGCTGCGAGGAAAATCTGGGTCACTGCCAAAATGCGTTTAGAGCAGTGATGCGGTCTAATTTGCTGCACAGTATAATTTAGTGCACTTGGAATAGCTTTTTGAATGATTTCGCCAATGTATTTTAACCCAAATCAGCACTAATGGGGCTGTTATATAGCAATAAATATTCAAGTGTTTGAAGTTTTTTCCCCAAAAACCGAGAATAATTGTTTGTTGTCCGTAAGTACTCATGTTAAGAGACGCTATAGCGACCACGTGTGACTTCGCAACTGGGGATGACAGATCACACGGCGTGAGAATATTACCGAGTTTTGAGCAAGAGCAGGCTATTACCGCATTAATTTATGACAACACGTGCTGATTTTGTGATTCGTAAGCCAAGCAACAACTCCCTGGTAATCCGGTCGTAAAAACAATAACAATACCCAGGCAAACATTTAATCCGTCCGTAAATACAATTATTATTTTGAAATATTTGTTACTCTTTGAAGTAAATAATAAAAGACACGAATTAATCTGTAATTTTATCACAATTGATGTGAAACGAGAATTTCTTTAATGTTTTCACTGCACATTAGAACTATTAAAAGCTGGGATACTTTAAACGATAGGCCAAAGGACATCGTTGCGTATGAATTTTGATTTCTTTGCATCGCTACCGTGGTTTGATTCATGACTTGTGTGTTTTTAACCTTTAACGCATAAATTCTTCTGGGCCAACTTTAGGAATAGGTAGATCGGAAAAGAATTAAAGTTGTTGTATTCATATTTCATAGGAAAGAAGGGACGGGCCCAAATTTCCTAGCGTACTTTTTACTATGAGGAGGGAACAAATTTACTGGATGGCTACGGCTTAATTGTCTGGGGCCCACATTTCCTAGGAAATAAGAGCCGGGAGGCCAAAACTTACTGGGGGCAAAATTTACTTTTACACCGATCAGTGGTTGGGTGATGTGTATTGTGATTTGATAATTAAGGGATATAGGCGAAATTTCTTGTGTGTATTTGTGGGTTATGTTAATGAGTGCTAGCCTGGGCCTAGCGCCTTCCTCATGAGCACAAGCTAGCTACATTCCATGCATCCCATCCCCAGTACCGTGGAAATAATTAGTGATATGCATAACACCCGGGTGAAAAATGTGAAGGCAATGACATAGCGGGTAAAGATTGAAATGATAAGGCTGGTTAGATGGTTTCGTGAATTTATGCAAACTTGAAAAAGCAAACATAAAAATTGAATTAACATTCGTTTACACGTAGCATGATTTCCTAAACAGTTAAACGTCACAACCTTATTAGCAGCCCTAAGATGCCCCATTGAATACTACCGTGCCCAGAGATGATTCTTCCACGTGTCCACGAAAACTTATAGGTTTGAAACAAACTTTTATTTCTGGCAATCTGCTGCCCATACGGCAAATTACGGTTTACGCAATGCGCTCGTTCACCAACCCAACAAAACTTTATCCTTAACGTTAGTGGATTTAAGTATAACGCTCTAGCCCGCAATGCAATGTAGCACAAAACTTACTGACACTTGAGACTTATTTATGCAGCGAAAATGATCAAACAACTTCACACGTTATCTTCTAGGCTATGTCATAACCTATCATACAACTCGGTAATCCAATCCGATACAGCGTGACCTAAATAAGATTACGAGAATTTGCATATTCATAGCAGAATGTCCGAATTCTGATTGGAAAATACTGCAATATGATTAAACATATATGTCCATACAAGGAACTAATAAGCATGCGTGTATACCAACTGACCAATACCATGGCCGGAGCGGTACGATGTACGAAACGCGAATAGGATAGAGCTATTTTTAGCGAAATTACCATAAAATCCTATACTTTGTTAAAACCTTTCGAGAGCTCTAATTAAAAAATACATGGAATATCTCTTAACGAAATACAATCTTAAATTGCTATACAAAAATCTCGCTTGAGCCAGAATCTCAAGAGCAAAACTGTAAAAACCTAGGAGGAGATGCATTTTTAAGCAAAAGTTAGTACAGGCACATATGAGAGGTCACGTACGATTTGATAATCTCCACTCATACACTCTGTGTATGGGTGGAGCTAATATACTGGACATTTGTAGTCACTAGGAAAAATGAGAATTACTCTGGTTAGTGTGAAAATTAACTAATATATAAAAGAAAAGAATGACATACTAGTATGAAATTAAAAATCACTAAGGCAAAAAATTTGGATGTGCAGCAAATTCAGACAATCTTTCATAAAAGTGCTAGCAAGTTTACTTGAAAATCGCCTTCTTATAGGCTTTAACGAACCACAACATAAATAGGGATGTTTACTGATTATCGTGTACACCATCAAAAACATCATTTACCACTGGCAAAATTAATACATTGTTTACATGGAAAAAATTCTTCCAGAAAATACCTTTATCAGTTTCCCGACAATACTTTGCATTAAAAATCAATATTCATTCACGTCACAGACAAAACTTTCAATCAATGATCTTAGAATTAAAACTTAACGAACGATCAACCACAGATTTAATTCTTCTTTTAATGCGGGAGTTAATTCGCACAAATCTTTCACTTTGCTTCGCTGAATTTAGAGCTACTTGATACATGCTTAAATGAGAATTAGGTTAACACCTGTTTTACAAGCTGTTATATGGACCCAGAAATAACACGGACAAAAAATTGTTGATTGTTATTTTCACTACAATAAATGCAAACATTACCTTATGAGTCAAATAAATTGAGCAAAAAAAATAAAAATAAAACAAAGATTGCAAAATAAAACAAACAAAAATGTTTCAAAGTTGCTGAGATTTCAATGTGGTTCGTAAGAAGCAGCGCCACATCATTTACCACTGGCAAAATTAATACATTGTTTACATGGAAAAAATTCTTCCAGAAAATACCTTTATCAGTTTCCCGACAATACTTTGCATTAAAAATCAATATTCATTCACGTCACAGACAAAACTTTCAATCAATGATCTTAGAATTAAAACTTAACGAACGATCAACCACAGATTTAATTCTTCTTTTAATGCGGGAGTTAATTCGCACAAATCTTTCACTTTGCTTCGCTGAATTTAGAGCTACTTGATACATGCTTAAATGAGAATTAGGTTAACACCTGTTTTACAAGCTGTTATATGGACCCAGAAATAACACGGACAAAAAATTGTTGATTGTTATTTTCACTACAATAAATGCAAACATTACCTTATGAGTCAAATAAATTGAGCAAAAAAAAAAAAATAAAACAAAGATTGCAAAATAAAACAAACAAAAATGTTTCAAAGTTGCTGAGATTTCAATGTGGTTCGTAAGAAGCAGCGCCATTTTGCCAAGGGGGTTGCATAAATTACAGTAGTTGGGAATGACACTGGGTTGGAATATTTTTTATACAGTACGCTAGCTGCAAGCTAGTGGCACACTTTCAAATCTTGTAAAGCACGGTATGGTGATATAAGTGTTGAAAAACATCAAAATGCTTGTAAGACAATGGCAATTTACTTACTTATGTCATTTCTTTCTTTTTTCCACCTTTCTGGTAATTTGAAGATTTAATATAGCCCCCTACTCAAATTTTGTGACATTCCTTACTTATTTTTAAGGCTGGAAATTACAATGGTTATGTTGATTATTGTTGGGATAGGACCAATTCCGCGGAAATTTCTAGAATTTTCGGCATGCGATCGCATTTTTCGATGATCGTGTACACGATAAACGATAAAAAAAATGGATCGTTGACTGAATTAAATGAAAATGCATATACCTAAACATGAATCCTCGAAAAGTACAAGCCAGGGGTCAAATTTTTAATTTTTCACCACTGTCCCACGGAAATATGCTTTTTTAAAAACACTGTTCTAAATCAAATTTCACTGTTTCAACATTTTCGTCAATAAAAAAAAGAAGCAAATTCCATGTTTTCAGTTGAAATTAATATACACTATTTTTGTCATAAGATATACAACAAAACTCTTAAACCAAGTAAGGCTGTAACATATGTGTAAGTGGTTAATACGTAATGGAACCCATGATAAACATGAACACGCAAATACAGTAACGGGGATGGGAGTGAGACAAAAACTATTTTGAAGATTATATATATGTAGCACAAATTATTACATCTTTAGCAAATGGCGTTCAAGGGGGGGGGGGTGTCAATTCGACCATACCACGTGCTGGAAAATATATTTTCCTTGCAATTCATGGGGATGTTTAAGCAAAATAAATATGCTTCTAACAAAAATATTAGCCGTTTTGTATAATTCATTATGTGTGGGTCAATGGGTAATTCTAACCTCTTCCGGCCAATGATCGACATTATCAAGTGACACGGTCAATTTGGTTTAGACCATGTGGTAGGAAATCATATACATGTATCTCATTTGTACTCAACAATTCAGAATTTCCTATCACATGAGGATAAAACCAGTAATCCATATGCATTGAAAGAAATTGGGATTCCCCACCTGCACTAGAGCTGCAGAAGCTGGGCCTGCGCAAATTATGTTGTGCGCAAGTCAGTCCATTATTTTACAATATGGCAACCCGTCACAAAGTGAGTTTTTCTCAATGAAACTTATTTCAGTTCTACACATCCCTTTCAGCCATTTTCTAGGCAATTTTGCTGTAACAAAATAAAGATGGAACTCCATTTTTACCAATTATTATTGACAGGAGGTATTTTTAAAACATATTATTAAAGTTATTTCATACTGTGTGAATCATTGAATTTGGGCCTAGTGTTAGAACTAGTGTATACATCGTGGGTTCAAAATTACTGAATAACCAAGTGATAACTAACTTGTGTGCTTGCCAAATACTGAAATTTACTTGGATTTTGTTAAAATAAGTTGTTTTTAGTTAAAAATATTAAGAAAAGACAAAAACCATGATTTTTTGATATTCAATCACTAAAGTTTACTTGAAAAAACTGGGAAAGAGGGTTTTCAACAGTTTGTTTTAATCACTCCCGGAATTCCCGGTGGTAGTTACGAATCCTTGTGTTGTCAGGATTACACAATACCAGGATAGGGATACCAGCAATTGCAGGAAAAGAAAGATTTTTCATACTTAAAAAATATTTGTTATGGGGACTTTACTCTTAGAACATGTTCTATTAGTAGAAAACAATATATTTCAAGATGTTGATGCTATATTTTTGAGAAAAACAAAACAATGTTCAACTGAACAGTGATATTTGAAAATCCACTGTTCCTGCTTAAAAGGCACTGTTCTCCGAACAGCGAGAATTTTAAATCCTTCAAGCAACAGCAGGTTAGCTTATAATGTGGATACAAAAGGAGTAAATGCAGAGAATGGAGTGATGATTGATGGCTTTGTCACATAACAAAATTGTTATGTCTTAAATGTCACATAATTTTTGGCATATTTTGCACAGCATGTCACATCAGTTTTGCCTTTGTCACATTTATTTGGCATAGATTCACACATCATGACCAGTTGACCAGTGATACTAACGGAAAGGATCATTTGGTTATGTCTTGTTTCATGCAAAATGGAATCCACCACTAAAATGGCAACATGAAATTACCAATGATTGTGAGTAAAGGGGTAACATGTCACAAAATGTCAGACAAATTTCAATACATCTTTTTATGTTCATTTCTTATGGTCATATCACAAAATGTCACAGATTTTTGGACAATGAAATTTTGTCACAAAATGTCACAGATGCTCCATTCTCTGTAAATGTCAAAGGTGCAAGAACATGCATCCACTAGTTGCAAAAATAAATTTACATTTATAAGGGAGAGGTTCTATTTTTAAGGAATATGTACAACATGTGTTGATCATAGACGTCCTGCATGAAGTATTGCAATAAAAAGTGTATGGCTTTATCAATTGGTAAATTAAAACATGTACAGAAAGACTAAGTAATGGACCTTATGTCTTTTAAAAGTGTAACTTTGTCAGAGCATAATTTCACTCCTTGAAATGTGCAACCTAAAAGACAAATGTTGTTTTTACAAACATTAGCCTCATCAGAGTGACTAATTCCTGCCAAAAGTAAGCCTTTTGTTATCACCTGATTTGTGTTTTCACCTGATTTCCTGGACCTAGGGAGTGGAAGCTAGTCATGAGATTAATGAAGATCCATCACTGAATTCTGTCTTAACAGGCAAATTCACGTACAAAATTTGAAATATGTACCACTACATAAGGTTTTTATGTTGTGATACCACGGAAACCTGGGAACTGGTGGTTTCCAGGTTCCTAATTTCAAGTCTTTGGCTCCTTATTTTAGGCCCTTTCCTGGTCTATTCACTCACCACCTAACCTTCCTTTAAAATGAATTCCAAGCAGTCTTTTCATTTTGTCTTGAATTAATCAGTCTCAAAACAGCTGCCTAAATCATTTCAGAGATTTCAAAACAAAAATCTTAACCAGTAAAGAAACTTACCATAGCATTCAGTTCCATGAAATTCTTGGCAACAGGTAACCATGGTACCACGGTTGCAACGTCACTGAAATTAGCATTGGTATTATTACCCCATGGAAAAGGTCCTCTTTGTGCGTTACGTGAATCAGTCTAAAAAATGAAAATAATTGCACCATCAATAAATGTTTCTGGTTTGTTTTGTTTGTTTGATGAGGGCTTAACGGCACCACAACAAAAGGGTCAAATTGTGCCTGAGAGGTCAGATCATTCTAGAGGTAGATTACAAACAACAATTTATGTAGTAAATGTGCTCTAAAAACGTCCTCCATGTAATTGTGAGATGAAGAGTACATTAACTGCCGAAAGAGGGAAGATGTATTTACTACAATAATAATGTATGTCAAGATTTGTTGCAGGAAGCTTTTCAACACTTTTTTTGAAAATTGGGGAAATTTTATAACTCCAACTCTGCATAATGACAACATATAAACACAATGAATTCAAGTCTTTACAAACAAAAACAGACATCGCAAACGATATAAATTCCCTCACCGCTTATGACATGCTTTCCGCCCTCTTGTCACAACTGCCATCCCACCCCATGTTGTACCTGCATTCCCCTCCCTACATGAAATCATACATAAATCCACATACCATTCCACCACATAACCCATCACACCTACATCAAGATGACATCCCACCATATGCCTTGCCATCCTTTCCCCATATCACCCTGTTCCACATGCCATCCCTCTCTGTCCCTAATGCCATCTCTCGCTGTACCACAATCCATCCTACTGTCCCACATGCAATCCCTCCCTGTACCTCGTGCCATCCCACCCTGTCCTACAGGCCATTCCATCCTATCCCACATGCTATCCTGCCCTGTTTCATGTCAGCCCACCTGAAATTCAGATCTGACATTCCAATACATGACATCCTGACCAACATGTCATGACTCCCTGTCCCCCATGCCATTTTACCTTGACCCACATACCATCCCAGCCTGTCATTCATGCCATGACACCAGCTTGTTTCACATTCCATGGCACCCTGTCCCACATGCCACCCTGTCCCACATTTCATCCATGTTGTTCCCATGACATCCCCTACATCAAGAGTTCTTAATTAATTTTTTCAAAGGGCCATCATTTCACAACCTCAGCCCGTGGGCCAATCGCATGACAAAACCAGCGTCACGTGACAAACAAAACCCGTCAAAACAATCTCTGAATACAACCAAGCTGAGAGCGCGATAAGTAGGATTTATGTCAGATGTCGGTGGCTCTCTTATCAGCCTTCCTTTGACAAGCCACGAGGGTGCCCATTCTATAGTGCACAGATCTGCCTAGGAAAAACTCCAAATAAACAAGTATTTTGGGATTTTTACCGATTTTATTCAGATTTGTATACCCGCTAGGACTTTTGTTCACGGGCCAGAGTGGATTGTCTGGCAGGCCAGATTTGGCCCGCAGGCTGCCTATTAAGAATTGCCGCCTTACATCTACCATCTTTCACCCCAACACTCACACACCCTCACTTATATTAACCCATGTCCCATTCACCTACCGTCGCCCTTCACCTGCCATCTTCCATTCCCCAACATGCCTCATTCACCTACTACCCCATCCCACCTTTTGTCATCCACCTATCTACCAACTATACTCTTAACCAAACATACTCTTACCCAACTCACCATTCCAACATTCACTATAACCTCCACTCACTCTATTGCCCCCAGCTTCCCCCTCTCCCACCCTTGACTTAAATCTGACACTCCCAATAAAACTGCGCTAAACCTTTTCCCTTATAAACCAGATCACAATGAAAATTATCGTAAGTCTATTGTTTCCAAATGCTTTAATCAAGCTAAGACTTTTTTTTTTCTCTATTTATTCCCTGACACTTAATTAAAAATTCTATTGAGTGGTCACTTCTAATGTTCTGCACTTTTTTTCATGCCAGAAAAAATCCTTTAATTGCTATTCAAATCTGGATAGCATTGGTTTTTGCTATTCATATTCAATACACTCAATCATAAATTCTATACAGTTGTCAGCTCTATAGTTCTGCCTTTTTTCATGCAAGAACAAATCCTTTAATTGCTAATCAAGCATTTGCTCTCCTTGATATAAATTTATTTTCATAAAAATAGTTGGATTTTATTTCTGAGGGCAGAAATCTTTTGTTCCACAGTAGCTGAACAAATGCATGAGGTGAGACAGACAATGGATGTGGACGAACAACGGATGTGGACGGACAACGGATGTGGACGAACAACGGATGTGGACGAAAAACGGATGTGGACGGACAACGGATGTGGACGGACAACGGATGTGGACGGACAACGGATGTGGACGGACAACGGATGTGGACGGACAACGGATGTGGACGGACAACGGATGTGGACGGACAACGGATGTGGACGGACAACGGATGTGGACGGACAACGGATGTGGACGGACAACGGATGTGGACGGACAATGGTTGTGGACGAACAACGGATGTGGACGGACAACGGATGTGGACGGACAATGGTTGTGGACGAACAAAGGGGCGGTAAAAATGCTATACCCCCTATTTACCAGCCTTGTTGGCGAGAGGATAATTAAAATCAAGAAGAACTTGAATCAAACCTATTTTACTATATTTCAAACCTATTTTTCCAGTATGTGACAATAAGGAATTGTGGGTACTATTAGTGGGGTTGACATGGTTAGTTCAAAATACAAGAGGTCAATCTGTCAAGTTACGCTTCCAACTTGAAAGAAACATTCACAAGTATTCAACATTGATCTAGATTTATACCAGTGGTTTTAACTAGTACCCAATATTCCAAACTAAAATTTCCAAAAAGTGAAACCAAGTAATCATGACTTGTGTGAATTCTCTTATAAATCTGGAGGCAATCCTGTTAAACACTCACTTCCCTTCGCAAACAAGTTAAGTTTAAATGCATTACCAAAACCATAGGGCGCATATATAGACCATGCCCTATCTGTGTATGACATGAATCCAGTATATCCTTCTGTAGATATCATACTTACAGGCTCTTTTCAGCAGTCATATTAAGACGACCCACTATGCATGTTAATGAAAATCAATTTTTTATACCATAAGCATGTACACACCAGCTAGCATCATAACTAGACCAAATATGAAACAAAACAGACATGTTGTTGTTAAAAAATGAACAAGATTTTCACTTTAAGCCCCCCCTACTCATTAATATGCATGACATCACCACCAAAATTGATAGGTCACATCTGTGAACCATGGCCTATTAGCAAACCTCATATGACATAAATCGAATGTGTCGTTTTGGAGATTTTGTGTTTACAAGCACTATTTGGCAAAACCACATTGAGCATCGCCCACCATGTATATTAATGAGATTCAAAGTTTTTATACCATGAGCATGCGGACACTAGCTAACAACATTATCATACCAAATATGAAACAAAACGAACAAACGGTTGTTAAAATATGAGCATTTCATAATTTTACATTAAGCCCAGCCCACTCATTAATATGCATGACATCATCACCAAAAACAATAGGGCACATGGGCTATCTGTATACCACACATGACATGAATCCAATGTAACATCCTTGAGATATCTTGTTTACAAGCTAGGCATAACACACACACATACGACAAGTAAACCGCATAGGTCCCTGATGCTGATAGCATCGAACCACAAATAAAGGCTTCCAACGGCAAAATAAAGGTAACTAAAACGGTAAATACGTTACGGTTCGAACGTCAATGCAACCGACACCCATATCATATGTATTTTTGTACTCAGTATATAATACTTACTTCATATATCGAGACTTGTTGCTGGATGTCTTTAGTACTTTAGTACTCAAAATTTAGGTCAAGCTAAAATAATACTGTTTTCTTCCAATGTTATTGTATGTAAAGTGCAACACATGCATAAAGAGGTTAAACTCACATTAGCTGGTGCAATGATATCCTCCAATCCCAGCTCATCCCCATAGTAGTTGAAAGGAGTTCCAGGCAAGGTCAACAAGATCATTTGGAAGGCACGGTATAGATTTGGTGCTCTTGTCCTGATACGGCTCAATTCAGAATTTCCAAGCTATAATTTTCATCAAAGCAAACAGATAATTCATTAGATACTCAGAAAAATTCCATTACATATGGATCTTGAAACAAATATTCCTTCCAATATCATAGAATTAAGAACTCTTAAATCAATCTCAAATTTTTCAGCAAAATTATAAACTAGTTTTCAAGTCCTGGAAAATATCTGCTGTTCATAAAAACAGTCTACTTGCATGTTTTTGCACAGATGTCAAAGTAATTGAAACAATGGTAATCTTGCCCTGTAACAGAAAACTTGATTGATTCTCAATGACCATTGAATATTACAAACAAATATCACTTTCATGATATCTGTAAATCATATATGCAGACCTAAATTTTCCATAAAATTTCAGATCTAATGGAAGCATACAAGAATCAGATTTACTGCAAATATTCTGTTAAAATTTCATACCTTTGAAGTATTTCTAAAATTCTCCATTCTTTATATCATAGAAAGAGCAATTTCACAATGTCGTGATAATCGACATATCATGACAGTAATACTAACAAGTAGGTTTAAGAAGCGTTGTTGATGTTGAAAAATGTTCAATGACCTTGAGGTTATTCATCATTGTTTTGCATGTAAGGTAAAGAAAAACTGTATATTTCCCTCTTTATTCGAACATTTACTGTCAGGATTATATAGTTTATGTGTCAGAAACTTAATAAAGAACACAGTAAAAGAAATAGTAATTACAGTTGTTTCTTCCCATACTGTAATATAATCTCTCCCAGACCCGCAAAAAAAAAAAAAAATTCTGGCAGCATATTTTGAAGGGGGGAGAGGGGAGGATTTCTTGAGTAGTCTGCTACAATGTTGCAGGTTCAATGTTTTAAAAGAATGTTGCCTCATGTAATTGTGGAAATGAATAATACATTAAACATACATGTGCATATATAGATGTATTAACAACATATTTATATTTCTTTTACCTTTTTTGTGGGAAGACTTTTGACACCTTTATACAGAACCATGGGAAATTTGATAATCAATTCCAACTCGGGTCTCTCTTAAACAATACTTAATTTGCCCTTCCTTTTCAGCTTACCATCCAGCTGTTCCAACGTTGTGCCACTCTATTTTCCTTCTTGGCATCTAACAGACCATAAATAATCTCGTTCAATTTGTACCCATCCATTTGATCATTCAACTCTGTAGCGAAAGCACCGTTAAGGATAAAATCTGCTTCTCGCTCACCACCATTTTCATAAAATTGTGCTGCCCTCTCTGCACCATTAGCATGCTCGGTAATGAATACTCTGAAAGGTAAAGTATAATGAATAATTAATCCTTATGAGGAAAATGTCTTATTATTGTCTTAATTATATGGAAAAAATATGACTGGGGTTGAACAAATTAAAGATATAAAATGTTGTTTGAAGATTTCTTGTTATGCAACCCCTTTGTAAGAAGATTTAAGTGTGTCTTGACAAAGATAATCATAATTATCCATTAAAAAAAGTAATGTTTAATTACAAAAGTGTAAACCAAAAAGAAGTCTTTTACAAGTATCCAATGTCGGTGAAAATTTCAGGTGAGGAAGTAGAGAATTCCAGAGTTTAGGTGCTGATGAGCTGTGATCGTTTAGCGTATATTCATGCTAAATGTTCGCAAATGCACCAAACTCTTACTAATTAAGTCAAGTCTTGCTTTGAAAACCAATATCATTAATTATTCTAACCACACAAACATTCGGCTGACAAAATTCCAATCAACAACTGTTACAAACTGTAAACCCAACTGATTAGCACAATCTTTTTTAAATGTGAGAATTACAAATGCGCAGTAATCACCTATGAATGGGGATATTTTGCACTTTGATTTTGCCGAAATCTGAGTAAATTGTGATATGCACCGTGATTGTGCGGCAGTAAACAGTGAAACTACAATAATATGTTAGGCTTTGACCCCACTCAATCAAGACCCACTTTACAAGCTGTGACAATCAGTACATTTACATGTAAATATTACCTGATGAGTCAAAAAAAATATTGCAAAAAGAAAAAAATATTGCAAAATAAACGAGAAAAAAAGAAGTTTGAACAGAGCTGAAATACTGCATGCTTCGCAAACATTGCAGCCATTAGCCGGGCAGCTGAATTTTGGATAAGTTTGAAGTTTGTGTAAAAGAGAAGAAGAGCATCCATAAAGAAGAGTTGCCATAGTGACGTGATGAAACAATGAATAAGCTGAATGAGGATTGGTTGCAGCAGATATTTTTTAATTTGAGCAATTCTTCTTAGATAAAAATAGGCAGACTTGCAAACTTTATTAATTTGGGATACCATTGGTAATTTGGAGTTCTAAGATAATGCTAAGATCACAAACAGTTTTAACCAGCTTAAATGAATGCGAAGCAAATTCAAAAGAAGTATTACAGATATGTGGACAGTAAGGTCAACTGTACAAGAGAAATCACTTCAGAACATCTTTCCTTTTGTCTATAATTTTGAACTCGAACAATGTATTGTGTGGTATTCCGTGTGATAAGATTCTGAATTGTATGTTGCTTGCCATATTCTATATTAATTGTTTTAAATTTTCTGGTAAAAGGTCGATCTACGTGGTGCAAAAAGGTATTACATAATTCAAAAGTACATTGCTACTATCATTCTTTAAAAACCAAGTTTGTTTGATGCAGATTGAAGGGCATGGAAATATTTTCTTTTGAAATTAATTTCGTGAATTTAGTAACATGAGAGTATACAGGTTTAATAAACTGCTGTATTATATTTGCAATGTTATGCATCATATTATAACAATTTGCAGTTTCTTGTGAAAGAATTTAATATTGTAAATAGGAAATTGAACAACATTTGTTTTGTAAGTATTGATGTCAGAAACACCATGATATCCTCCATTCATGTACCTTTCATCCAACATACACTTCCCAATTTTGCAAGCGAGATAAAAAAATAAGCCTATCTTTTTTTCCCAACGGCAGATAACAATTTTTTCCAGTAACTAAACAATGGACAGATGTAGAGTAAAGATTCTATATCCCCATTCACCAACAAAGGGGCAATTTCTTTAAAAATATAGCTTGAACGTACAATGAAAAAAAAGAAAAAAGATTTGGAGCAACCAAGGATAACATGGGCCAATTTGCCATTTGCCACATGATAAAGAACATAATCTGAATCTGTAATAAAACAAAGCTTAACTCATTTTTTCTTTGCTTCCTGAATCTACAATATCGGAACCATAAACTAAAAATAAGTACAATAGATTCCTTCTGTAAAAAAACCCCCAAAAAACATGCATTTTTAAACCCATACACTGCCATTCTATTAATTTCTACATTTAAAAAATGTTGACACTTACCGATACTTTCCGAGGAAACTTGCATCATGCAACACTGTGGCAAATCCCTTTATAATCTCATGAAGTTTATCCAAAGTGCTGTCATCATACTAAAATATCAAACCGAAATAATGTTGCACAATTAGTATCTGAAGAAAATGAAGATTTAACATACTGGTTTTGAAATAACCACAAAGATATCTAAATTATCTCCATTGGAAATATAATATACACTTTCTCTTGATTCTGTTACTCATCAGCCAATGTTTTTGCATTGGGCTTAAATAAAGGTGTTTTTTTTTTTTTTTTTTTTACTGCATTTATGGATCAATTTTACAAATTGTAAAACTGGCCAGTTTTACAAATTGTAAAACGCCCTTGACCACTGTGCCTAATGTTGCAATGTTTATGATGGCAACGTCACACCTTATTGAAACACATTTGCAGTAAATATCACAAGCTGCTCTAGATTCACAATCAAAGTGAAAGATATCTCTAATTACAATTACTGGAAATTTTTGCTTCCCACATTAACAAGGGAAAATATATAAAGTTTGTAATAAGATCTTTGTTTGTCAGCCATATATGTGGTTTGAATGATATTAATTCAAAGAATGGTGAGGCTGAATCAAAGAGATAAATGGCACTGAAGAATTTTTGCAAAATAGTAATTAACATTTGAGCAATCAGCACACATGCCCAAAAATTTCACAGCTCTTCAAGCTTCCAATCTTTGAAAGTAAAAGCTGTGTATAATTATGATCAAGCCTCAGTTTCTGTCATCAATATAAAGATCAATTCAAACTACAATTATGTTTAAAACAAATTCAAACAACAATTACGTTTAAAACAAAAGGCTACTGGTATATGGTAAATAAGCTCCTTATAATCTCCTCGCACATAAAGCTCCTTGCACAAAAAGTTGCTTAAAGAATCCTAAAAAATTTCCGCCTTGTAAGATCATGTTAGGAAAAGATAGGCATACTAAAACATGTCCGAAAAACTGATAGGTAAAATTCCCGACATACCTGAGTAGCAGAATACACAGGGCTTTCACCCCCTCCACCACCCACAGATAGCACTGGTTCTGAAGTTGGCTCTACTTCCGTCATGAGAGGAGTTTCTTCAGTGACCATTGACATTGTATCAGTAACCTGTACAGAAGATAAATGCATCTTAGAATTAGCAAATGCATCTTAGAATTAGCAAATGCATCTTAGAATTAGCAAATGCATCTTAGAATTAGCAAATGCATCTTAGCAAAATTAGCAAATAGCAAATGCATCTTAGAATTAGCAAATGCATCTTAGAATTAGCAAAATCTTAGAATTCAAATGCATTAGAATTAGCAAATGCATCTTAGAATTAGCAAATGCATCTTAGAATTAGCAAATGCATCTTAAATTGCATCTTAGAATTAGCAAATGCATCTTAGAATTAGCAAATGCATCTTAGAATTAGCAAATGCATCTTAGAATTAGCAAATGCATCTTAGAATTAGCAAATGCATCTTAGAATTAGCAAATGCATCTTAGAATTAGCAAATGCATCTTAGAATTAGCAAATGCATCTTAAATTGAGCAAATACATCTTAGAATTTGCAAATGCATCTTAGAATTGGCAAATGCTTCTTAGAATTAGCAAATGCATCTTAGAATTGGCAAATGCATCTTAGAATTAGCAAATGCATCTTAGAATTAGCAAATGCATCTTAGAATTAGCAAATTATACAAAACAAAGGGTTTCATATGCAACTGTATTAAAAAAATTATATTAATGAATAATATAAGGCGTGCACCGAATATCAAGTCTGGCCAGATATAAATATAAAATCTCGTTTTAGTTCTAGCCTGATTTCTCTCCAATGGTTGGTCGGAACTGAAACCCATGAAATTTTGTTTCTTTTTGTTCTTTTTTAAGTTAAACAATTTAGGACTGAATTCAAATTCAGAATCAACAAAATTCAGATTTTTATATTCCTCAACAAACCCTGTTAATGCTAAAAGAGAAAGATCTTCAGTTTTCTAACCACCATGTTGTACCTTACTGTCCTCTATCAAACAGTGGTCCATTCACCCTTTTCTTTAACAAGCCAAATAAATGTTTGCCTTTCAGCGCTTGTGCCCTACCACAAAATATTCTCGTTATCTCTTTCAGCATAATCTTAATATTTCAATGGTAACCACTAATATCCATGTTTTAAATACCCAAAAAGTATACTATTCTCTGAACCGAGAGATGCAAAGCTTAGAGAGCACTATCGCAATTACACATAAAAAGTTTCATAATTACCGCACGTCTTCTTCTGTTACCAACTGAGGTGATTGGTGCTTCTACGAGGTAGTCTATACCAGTGAACACGAAACCATCCACTTTTTTGTCCTTCAACCAAAATTTGAGAGCGTCCTGACCAACAAAAACAGTTAAGAATATATGAAAATTTTATACAAAGTATCCATCTTGGTGAGGGACATAAATTAGTTAACATCTCGATCAACTGTATCATTATCATGAAAAAGTAATGTTCCCCATTCCATTTAACGTAAAATTGAAACTGACCAACCAGGAACTTCCAACTTAAGTTTCAACTTGTTGTATTGAAGTCCATGATCAGCTAACTATATAATGGTACTGTAAGTTGTGGCTCATTTTATGGCCATCTGGTATATTGGATGTCAGAATGCTTTCATGGAGCAATAAAGTAGCTGGTTAGAATAAACTGCACTCATAAGTTTAACATAAATCTTACAATTTTGGTTAAGTCAAAACATATGAAAGTGTGAGAATAATGAGCAGGGCAACAGCATGTGGTGATACAAAAATATGGGGAAAGAAAAGGAATGACAGAGTTCAGATGTTACCATAATGTAAGTTGTAATAGATATATTTAGAGTAGAGAAAGTTTAAACTGAAGAAATAAGAGATGAATCTAGTTAGGATAACCAGCTAGGCTTATTTATTCATAATTTCTCCTAATATCTATTTAAAGATTGGTAATTGAAATTGTTGTTTTTAATCAAGTTTCTTATACCGTATTTGACGTAATAAGCACCAGGGGCGCTTACAAAAAATACAATTGCAGCACTTTTTAGACCCGAAGTGTCTTCCTAATAAGCGCCCATGTTCTAAGGCCGCGTATAGTGTGCTCTCTGAACTGCATTGTGTGAACTGGTGGTTCTATACCAGCCCCACAATAACCACCGTAAAAACATTGTTAGCGTCAGACGCAAAATAAGCAAATAATGTAAAACTTATTTTCGGTCTTCAAATCAATTATGTTATCAGTCAAAAAAATGTTGGGTGGGCACTTATTAGAGCAGGGGTGCTTAACACGTCGCATACGGTATTTGTGTATCAAGTGTTTTTGAATATATAAGAGACTGAAGTAAACATGTTACAATATGTGTGACAAATTACTAGTGGCAGATACTTCCCATGAGAATAATTTGTACAACAAAATTTGAATACCTTCATCTTCTGAGTAACATTAGGGTTGTTGTAGTTGATGTCAGGCTGTGAAGATGATAGCCAATGGTAGTAGAATTGGTCCCTTTCAGCAACATAAGTCCATGCTGACTCACCATTTTTATTTACCTGGTGAATGAAATAAAACTGAACACCTCAGACCAGAGTACAATCAATCAACATTTTGCAAATTAACTTTTATCTTGAATACAAAATGTCAATACCCACACGAAGTTTGCACGGTGTACCGGTTTTGTAACTAACACCAGTTTCGGTCTGATTCATATTCTATGAAAAACCGAAAGCACCGAAAATAACCAAATCACTACAAACAAATTGCCACAAGATGGTAAAAATCTGTCTTATTTAAATGAAAAGATATTTCATGCTTTGTGTCAACATGTTTTTTGTGGTATTTTTTGATATATTTGTGAAAATGTGATATTTATGCAGATTCAATCAATAAATACGATTGAGAATGTTTGGAAATAAATAGTCAGATAACAGGTTGATGATGCTATGTATTTGCGTCTTCTTTCCAGGCTAATATTTCCCTGACCACAACAAATTCATTCCTTTATAATCCCTTCATTTAGTGTCAGACGATTCTCTCCAGAGTCCTTTTGTCTTTCAAAATTCCTGGGAATCCATTATAAATATATCGCAAATCGCAAGCCAAGTATCACGAGACCAATTACGAATTCACACCCAATCACACCCAACTATACTGACTGACTCTATGCATGTACATAGAGCTAGTACAAGGTATAATACATTATTCAATGTGTAAATGGGCCCCTGGATACAAATGAAATATGCGTAATTGACCCTAGATTCACCGTGTTGTCAGAGTAATATGATCAATAAATGGATTTTCAAGGGTTGTCGTATCGTTTTCGAAACTTTTTTCTTAAGTTTGAATTCAGCAGCTTATGCCTGGAAAAACCATCGCTGCTGTAGCATTGTTTAGAGGAGGGTGCAATAATTGAGTTATCGTTATGGAATAATAATGTACTGTAAAACGAAGATAAATTATCACTGTGCTATCACCAGCTTGGTTTGTGAATCAAACCAAGCTGGTATGATTCACATTTCATAATGAGGTCGAAAGTGAAAACGATTCCCTTAAAAAGTTTGTATTCCTTTCCCACATCTCATTTTCATGTATATAATGAACCTCTGAACATCAGTCCCAGTCAAAATTGTTCAGATTTAAAAAAACAAAAAAATTTCATGCCTTTCGTTTTTTTTAATTTCTTCCGCTCTCCTGTAATTATGTTTACTCATAGTACTATAGTAGCCTACAAGCGATGGAATTTCCGTTCCAATCAGGCATTGTATGTAATTGACCCATACCACGTGTTATATGCTTGGGGATACAAGCTAAAATGATTTCATTGGTTTGAAGTGGAGCGAGTTTTATATGTTTTTTTGCGGACCCGTTAGGTGACAGCCATAATATTATCTTTGCATTCCGCTCTACATGTCGTTTCACAAGTAAAACGTACAAACAGAATGTTCAAATACAGATGTGGTTTGCGGTTTTATATGATTCTGAATGACCAAAAATATTGTTTATCATTGTTAAATTTTCCAAATCGATGTTGAACTTATCTGCAAAGTGCCGAAGAATTGCTTTTGCTTCGGTGCATGGTATGTGTCATAAAAAAAAAATGTTTTCATAGCTCCATGCTGAAACAAGATCTGGTTTGATTAAAGTATGGAATAATGTATTTCAGTTTAATTTCCATTCCTGATCAAAACAGAGATTGCAGGTAAGACACTTTTTTTTTCAAATTTATTTTCATTTTGATGAATAAAATACTAATTTTGTGGGGAGTGGGACACTACTTTTTATTAACGGAGTGGGACACTACTTTTCATTAGCAGGCATTTACTTTTCTGCCTTATTACACTCCCATAATTCATGCAGTTTTATAGCGCATTGAAGAAGGTGAATACCATATAAGGCTATAAGGGCGGGAACCTTTACTGGCTTAAGTATAATAGAAAATGCCACCGCGATGCACAAACGGGGCCTATTGAAAACAAAAGCGTAGCAAGAATAATTATTAAACTTGAAAATAACAGATGTATGCATGATATGAGGATTTGTTAGTTGAGCTAGAATTGTTTTTTCCAAATAAGAGCCACGGCCTGGCCATGGTTAATGTTTCAAAAAAATGTTGAATATCAAGTGGGTGGGATCTGAACTGTAAGATTTTCCCGTCATAGGTTATATGCAAATCAGCAACAATTGTACTGCATGATAACTGATCAAGTATACGATGGCTAGCATCACATCGTAAGATGATGCATTTAGAAGCTTAATTTATCTGTTTTACAAGTATCCGACAAATTTCTTTTCTTTTTATATATAAGAAAATTGAAATCATAACTATAAAATAGAAATCGAGAGCAAACAGCCTTTTTCACAACTTTTTTTTATGTGACTGCCTTGGGACCTATACTGACAAAGGGGTAAAATCAGCATTATTTGAGGGGCAAATGGGGTATATAAAATCACTTTACACACAAACAACATTTAAGTTTATTAATACATTTTATTGATTAATGCCTCCCGTTATCATTTTCAACATTATTTACAGAAAAACCTGTGATATAATCATCGTTAGCAGCTATCGTAGAACAGTGCAGTACACTGCAGTTATAGTTACTGAATGCACTTTATGTTCAAAGCTTGTTTACATTTTAAGCGAAAAACCAGTTTTCTGGTTAAAACCGTTTTTGGAAACTAACCGCTTTCACATCGGGACAAAACCTTGCAAGCTTAACCCTTACTCTCCCAGCCTTGACGCTTACAATCCCTTTTCCAAAGAAACATTTGAGTACCTTCCCAAAATCCTAAAGAGCTGCAAATAAGTTCATTCAAACCAGATTAAATAGATCTGTCATAATATGGTTATTTTGTTGGGGGTTAGATTAAAAAAAATTGAGTAAAATCGTTACAAAAAAGTGCATTTAAAAAAAAAAAAGGTATAACAAATTTTTTTTAAAAGAAGATTACGACGAATGTCATACATGAATATTTTTTCAATTTTTTTTTCAGGTAAAGTATAAAGATAGTTTGAATTGTTGGTTGCTACACGATTTTTACTTGTACTTGGTCAATGTTTGTGTTTTTTTGAAGAAAATATGCCAAAATTTGTGATTTTGGGCCATTTTTGACCTTATTTTAATCAAAAAATCATAAAAAACGGCCCAAATATTGTATTGGAATTTTCAAAATCTCTACAGGTAGAGGAGAAATAGATCGTTCGGACGAACTATTACAATAACAGATGCACCCCCTCTACATGCCTAAAAGGTCTCTGATGATGACGTCAATTTGCTTCTTTTTTTCTTCGCACATTCGATACAACAAAATGGCGAGATACAACGTCGAACGTGCCTTCCGACTCCTGTTTTCTTCAGAATAATGATGATTCAGAGGGGTCAGAAGGTACTTCTGATGAAGAAGATGTACCAGAACTCGACCAGATTGAGGAAGAGGAGAATATAGAGCCTGCTGAGATGGATAGCGATCTCTTCCAAACTCCGGAGTTGGTGAGTGTTTTCTTCCAAAAAAAGCGAAAGTACTACATTGTAAATGTGTACTAATAAAATAAGGCTTATAGAATTCTAATGATAAATTAGCGAGGATTTTTTGCTTGTTACGATAAACAAGTAAAAGGAACACTAAAATCACATATAAAAAAAAGGATTTAGGTCCTTTCTATAATAGCCCGGATGAAACAAATGAAAGCTAAACCCCAATAATAACATTTCTAAATAGACTGAAATATATGTATTTCCCAATGGCAATATTGTAAATTGAGGCCTACTGAAATATGTGTATTCCCAATTTCACAAAATCCAAGTTCCATTATTTCAGGGGCCGAAATCACAATTTTATGGGGGAAAGTGGAGTAGGGGTCCCATGTTAGGGCAAAATACACATGTTGAGGGTGCCCCAGGCCCATTTAGAGGAAAATGCTTGTATATAGGCCTAGTACCGGTACATTATTTTGATGCCCCATTTTTTGGGACCATGATCCTTTCCCCCTACCCCTGGCTATGCCACTATTGTGGTGATTACTAGATTGATAAAACAAACATTTTGGACCCCTGTATGTACCCCGGGCTTCCCGGCTGTAAAAGTCTGTCCCCACGGTTACCACAAAATTGTGGGGCAGGTTAGAAACCACAAAAACATGTTATGCGATAAGATGTTATGCGTATGCTTATTGTTCTAGTTATTTCAATTAAATTTTATATCTTTTTCACAGGCCAGACAAGAAGTGTATCAGGAGGAAGAGGACGAGCCGCCCGCTACTCCCCAACCCAAGAGGAAGAGGGACAGACGGTTGAAGATGAGCCCAGGCCCCTCTCCCAGGCCTTCCGCTGCAGTCTCGCCACCATCACCACTCAAAGAAAATCCTACTGCAGCGAAAAAAGCTGCCTTCAAAACCAGGGAGGAAGAGCGGAACGCTCGGCTGCAGGAGATACAACGGTCGAAAGTCATCCCTGCAGCCGATAAAGACTATCATCTGTGGGAAGTACTGGTGGAGAGTGACCAGGATCGACACGAGGTCTTCGGTAACTGGATATGGGAAGACCAAACTAAAGTAAGTTGAATGAATATAGTTGCAATTTCTTTTATTCTATTTGCAGCAACAAGGTATAGCAGAAGACTTTACAAATTTGGACCTTTTCGGCAAACATTTCTTATGAATTCCATGTGAAATGAACAGAAGTAAGTGTCTAATAGATAATCAGCATAGTCTATCAACATAAAAGTAGCTGTGAAGCTTGTAATGGCTGAAAGTGGGTTAGAAATAAACAAAAAAACAGTTTCGTGCAAAATAAATGAGGTAAATGACCTAATTTGCATATCATTTGCATAATTTTTTTGCAAATGATGATGTAAACATCTTGTTTTTCTGCATTCTATTAGTTTTGGACATCATAGAAGGGGAAAATGCATTTTTTTGGAAAATTTAGTGCCATACACTATTAGATAGATTATTCACAGAAACAGGGGATAATCTTTAGGTCAAAATGTACCAAATTTTTCACATTTGCATCATTTTTTCCCCTCTGATTCCTAAAAATCCATGAATAGTATCAAATGAAAGGTCTTTCCAAAAACGATTAAGAAATTCTATCTATATTTTTTTGCTATTTAGCCACAAGGCACAAGCGTGTCATAAAGATAGAATGTTTGGAGACCTAATATGCTAATTCAATGACCTAATTTGCATATTTGAGTTCGGAAGTATGCACATTTTTGAAAAGTTCAACATGTTAGCTTTCATAAAAGTTGAACTTGTTTTGGTACAAATGGAACAGAAAGTGCTGAAAAAATCCTCTCTCCTAAAATTTCAGAAATAGCTTATTCTATATTTGAACCTTGGGAGAGTAAGGCTTAATTCGAAGCAAACATCACACAACTTAATATGATATATATGGTTTGGTTTGTTGATATTTAACAATATATACAGCCACAGAACAATGCAAAACTAGTTATTTTAGTTAAAGAAAGCAATCAGTGGGCCGGACCACCCATATTTTCCTAGTACTAGAAATTATATGTTGTAAATCTTGTTTGCAATAAATAAACTTTAAAAGAATAAGGCTGCCTTTTTAATTTCCTAAACAAATGTCAAAGAGAGTGAACACAAAATAACATATAAATTTTGGGGTGGCCAAATACTGTGGGGAAAAGCAGCTATTACTGTACAGTAGATAAACCACAACCAGACCTTGCATTGAGTTGAAGATTATTATTTCTACATTCCATACTTCATACTCACTTTGATTTTCCAGAGCAACCATATAATCTCTACCACATTCACCCCGTGACCCTGAACCACTTACCAGACAATAACTGACAGCAATCTGATAAATCAATACCTCTTAAGCCAATAAACATTCCTTGGCAAAATAGCTAGGTCCTTAGCTACTAACAAATCGGTGTCAAAATAAACCTTAAATTCTCCATACTGAAGGTATTTCCATTGAGTTGGCACTAGAAATTAAAATTTAAGGGGAATTTATCAGTTTGACACTAATTCATGTTATGCTTAAAACATTTTGTTTTTTAGAGCAATAACCAAATTCCCCCTTCAATCTTTATTTATTTAAAAGGGGGAATTCCAATAAAAGATGGGAATCCCTTTAACTAAAGCCAACCCTTTATTTAAAATAACAACATCCTCACAACATACATCCTTAAGATGCACAGACAGAACACACTTTGTGCAACATATATATTACCATCTTTTTCAAATGACACTGCTCTTAGGTGGTAATATTTCTTTACCACAATATTGATATATAGAGGCACTAAGTAGCATGTTAATTTTCAGATTATGAAAAGATTGTCTGCTGCAATAACCTTATTTCAACCAAAATCTATTTTAAATAACATAGACATACTAAAGCTAATCTGGAATTTTGTTTTTGATAAGACATGGAACCACCGATTACCTGACAACAATCAAATTTCTCACTTCCAAGAGCAGTTATATGTATGTAGGAAAAGTGAATTTTAAAATATCACTGTTCCACTGAACAGTGTTCTTTTTGCAATCAATCATGTGGCCCCAATGATCAATAACAAGATTTATGCTAAAACAAATGCATGTTGTCAAACAAGACTATCATAAAAATAATTTCTTGCAGTAAGAAAAAGCGTTTTCCACCTTGCTTTACAATTGTCAGCACAATCACTCATGAACACACATATACAAGTCTACTTGCAGGTGTACAAGTGTATGTACATTGGCAGATATTGTTCAGTTTTGAAATTGGTTTTTTAAGACATAGATTGTAATTTTGGCTTATTTTTGAATTTATGTAAATACTAATAACCGACATACATATTTGCACATATTAACTAATAAAGTAATTGTAAATTAGGCCCACTTCCTTATCTGCAAAAAGTAGGAGTAGTGTAATCTGATCCAGGACAATATTATTTGGGAAAGTACTGTTCGTGGAACAAGTCACAACTTTGTCAATTTTAAACCCCTGCCTGATCGTACACTTATAATTCCAATTTTAAAGACTTGCTTGCACTTACCCAGCCATTTGGAGGAACACTACTGCTTTGTCCGTCAGCCCACACATAGTAATCGCTGTAATCATTGTCCTTGGATTTCATGCTCTCCTTGAACCACTGGTGCTTGTCACTTGAGTGGTTTGGCACAAACTCCAGAATGATCTTCATGTCTGTAAAAAGATGTAATGGGTGAATATACAGAGGACGGACGGATGGATGGAAGATAAAAATTAAGAGCTTTTGTGCCTTAAATCGAATAAGTAAGGTACACAAATCAGCCTGAAATAAATAATTGACTAGAAAAAGTAACTGCTGATCCTCAAACTAGAGCTGTCAGAAGGACAGTAATGCTCGACTTTTCAAAGCTAGTATAGAGAATGGGCTTATGAAGTATATACAGAAATAGGGTAGCAGGGGCATAGGATTTCGAATTATTTGAGCTTTAAAAGATGTACTTACATTTTCATTTGCACTACAAGCTTCAAAACATCTTGAGTTTTCCCAGATATTTTAAGACAAAAAAAGCCCAAGGTTACCTAACCCAGTGACTCAGAAAACATGTAAAACCCAAGTCTTTACAACACCTCTTTTAGTTCTATCAATTGAATAACGAAGAAAGAAGAGGCCCTGACTTGCCAATGTTAATGAAAGAATGCCATTCAACCCCCTTTCCAACCTGTACCCGCCCCCAGCCCCTAGACATTCCCAGACCTTTATCCTGGATTGTAATACAACTTCCAATTTAAGAAAATATGTGTGTCAAGCAGCATGAAAAATGTACAATAACATTAAAACAAAAATATGTGAAACAATATTGCTTAACGTATGACAAACTAGACATTGGAAATGATACAAATCCCCTCACCGCTAATAATACATATTCCAGACTGTCCCACATTCCATCCCAACCTGTCCAAAAATGTCATACCACGTCTATACTCTATGCAATCACACCTGAAAACCAGATACTGTATGTCATTCCATCACTTCCATGACCCACGTGCCATCACATCTAAAATCCAGATTACATTCCACCACATGCCATTCCACCCTGTCCCACATGTTGACCCACCCTGTTCCACATGCCAACCCTGTTCCACATGCCAACCCACCCTGTTCCACATGCCAACCCACCCTGTTCCACATGCCAAACCCACCCTGTTATACATGCCAATTCACCCTGTCTAACATGCCAACACATCCTGACCAACATCTCACCGCACCCTGCCCTACATACAATTCCACCTTGTCCCACTTCAGCGACATGTACTTTATCATCATGTTATCTTCTACCCCACATTCTGCTTATTGTTTATGTTTCTCAAACCTCTAATTTAACATTCCTTAGAAGAGAGGAAACTTTTATTTGCTTGTTTCTTCATGGCAAGACAAACATTTTAATTGCTATTCATGTCAAACATGTCAATATCACAACAAAACTAGAAATGTGAAGTCAGTAGGTCATAAGCCATATATTTCTGATCTCGGGTCAAGCATATTGCAGCAAATGCACACACACTATACCTCACCATTAAGTGTGAACAATGCTCTTCACATATACTGTATGATCATTTGTTTAAGCAAAATCATCATACCCACTTTAATTCAAGAGATACCACATATACAAATATTTTCATTACTATGCAAATAGGCTTATTATTATGCACACACAATCCCCCAACCATGCTCAACTGAACAGTACCAATACCCTCCACCACTGAACTAAATAGCAAGTTATTATCTCAGGTTAAATATTTTGTACGCAAGCCTATTATGCAAATAACCTACTTAATGTATATATTACACCTCACCATTGAGTGTAGACAATGTTCTTCACATATATGATCATTTGTGTAAAACAAAATCTCAAATCTCACTTTAATTTAAGAGATATCATAGATACAAATATTTCCATTGCTATGCAAGGAAGCTAAGTAGTATGCACACACAACCCCAATTTATGCTCATTTGAACAGTACCATGTCCTCTACCCCTGTAACAAGTACCAAGTTATTATCTAAGGTAAAAATTTTCATGTGAAAGTCTATTGTTATGCAAATAACCTAATTAATATGCACATTACACCTCACCATTAAGTGTAGACAATGGTCTTTACATATATGATCATTTGTGTCAACAAAATCCCCACTCACACTTTGACCCTTACAATAATATTGCCGTTTTGAAACTACCTTTTTCTAAAAATAAAATCGGGACCTTAACAAAATCCTATAGGGGTGCAAATAGTTTCATTGCAAATGTTGACATTGACGTTGAGACGACAGAAGAATGTGTATCCCGAATCTTGTTTGAAAGTGAAACTGAGGATTAGGAAATGTCAGAAGGCTTATTGCCAGTGATGAAGATCTTTTAGTACCTGGACCCAACCCAGAAGAGGCATAATGATTATCAGAACCAGGTGATATGATTTTTTTTAATTTCTAAAATCGCGAGTGCATTTCTTAAACTTCATGTTACTCGTTAGGCTTAACGTTAGGCTTAACTAACGTAAGTTCCGATCCATTCAAAATTAATCAAAAACAGTGCAATTCAGCTGGGATTATCTACTTGTAAGGATTATAAACAAGTAAATGGGTCATTAAAATCCGACGTGATTAACATGAATTGTCTTTATTTTGGATGAAACTTTACAGATCAATCTTTAATTTGTAGTGCAACAGTGCCCATATACCTATTCGCGAATTCTCGATTCCATGTTGTGCGGTTGTGGTGCAGTAGAGTAGGATTACAATTTTAAGGGGAAAGGGTCCCATGTTGTTGGAAAGAGACACATGTTGGGGCAAGAGACCCATGGTGGAGGCCAAACAGTCTCAAGGTGAAAGACAAGCTGTCCCATGTAGGGGGAAATTATTTTCTTTGAAGCAATTTAAAAGCTGGAAGAAGGCCAATATTTTGGGATGGCATTTCCCCTGGTCCCCCTCCAAATACAAATAAACCCAAACCCCCACCCCACCCCCCACCCCTGTATTTCCTTGGAGAAAGTTAAAATTGTATTTCTCTTAAGGATTTCCCCGTATTTGGACAATTTGTTGACATTTCATATGCGGTACCAACTGTCACTGAAGGATACTAAGTTTGGCAACGTCAACATGATTACTGATGCTCTGAACCATTTTTAAGTATCTTTTCACCGAGAACTCCTATAGGAATCAACAAAAGTAAGTTTTTTTAAGACTCAGTATATCCCGAATAAATATAAGTATTTTCAAAGCTTTCAGGGGTTGAAATTGGCTCATAAACTGTTCAAGTCTGTGCATAAATGAGGTAAAATATCTAATTTGCATATCATTTGCATTACATTTTTGTTGAAATATTGGTGTAAACAATTCCTTTTTATATTATATTAGTTTTGTGCATCATAGAAAGAAACAATGCATGTTTATAGGAAAGTATAGTGCCAAATCCTATCAGATAAATCATTGGCAAAATCAGGTCAATTTTTAGGTCAAAGGTCAAACAAATTAAAATTCGTATTAATTTTTTCTTTGCTCCAAAAAAATCAAGAGTACTATTAAATGAAAGGTCCTTCTTTCAACAATTCATAAAATCTATCAATAATATTTTTCTAATTAGCCACAAGAAAGCAGAATATCACAAGGATAGCAGTTTTAGGATAGCTAATAATTTGAATGACCTCATTTGCATATTTGACCAGATAATTATGCAAACCAACATAAAGTTCAAAGTCTTAGCTTCATATAACATTAAATTATTCTAGTAGAAAATGAAGATAAATTTGTGAAAAAGCCCCCTAACACTTGTAATCTCAAATGCTTTGGTAGAGTAAGGATTAAGATATATCATAGATACAAATATTTTCATTGTTATGCAAATAAGCTAATTAGTATGCACACACAACCCCATTCATGCTTATTTGATCAGTACCCATGTCATCTACCCCTATGCCAGTCACATAAATGTACACCATTCATAACTTAAGTTATGAAAGCTTTAACCAAAACTTTACCAGAAGCCAATGGTAGTAGAATAGCTCTACTATTCTTTCAATAATTAAGCTAAAAAAGTGTTTTATTTAGCTTACTCAGCATATTCATGGGAAATTTCATTCATATTAAGCAACAAATGTAGTGAAAACGGTACTCTGGCTTTTCAGATCCCTTTTTCCATTTAAAGCATGTTTCCATCTTATCTGCTTAGTGCACAAAGTTTCACTTATACCCATAATTTCAGTGAACAAGTCTACCACACTGTACGTGTGTAAAGAGTTACTGCTATCTGTACAACTGATGTGTAGTGTATAAGCAATGAGCATTAATTGCTTTTTTACATGTAAGCGTAGTATTATTTGGTAAAGCAAATTGCTATTATCAGGCAGACAGAACCAGTACTTCATTCCCCCATCCAACAGAGATTGTCATAGACATTCCATTCATACCAGCATGTTCACACAACACGAGTCTCAGCATGAAGTCACTTGAACCAATTCAGATACCAATGCGCGTGATACCATCCTTTAAAACACATTGCTTAAGGTACTGCAATGCAGGCTGTATTCTTTAACATGAATAAAAATATCCTATGGAACTTCAGACTTCTGTATTAAAAAAGCGCAAGCTTTCGAGTCAGAATTCATCATCTAACAATCTACAGAATATTGTGTGTCTTGACATTTCACACTTTTATTTACAACAATCTAACTAAAAATTATACCAAATTTAATTACCTCTTATGAAGTTATTTGAAAGTTTTTTTTGTTTAATCATTAATATAGGGGGTATAATATACTCTCTCTTAGTCAAAGTACTGTACAAGCTCAACCAATCTGCTCATGTACCTTATACTCTAAATAAGAGAAATGTATACACTTTTAATTAAAAAAAACAACATTAAATGGATCTCAAATTATGACATCACACACTTTTCAACACTCTGGTGAAATATTCAAAATGGAAGAGGACAAAAAGCAACCAAAATAATAGGAACCAAAATGAATGCCCCGAGGGCTGATGGGTTGTCGGTATTTGTGCCAAAATTAAGCAAAAGGTAACTGCAACATTCACTGGGGGAGGAGCCACTAGGACACTTATCTCTGCCTTCTAAGGTGCAGCCCAAAACCTTTTGCATCATATCGCTAGATATTCCATTTTTGCACCAATTTTTTTCACTAATAATAAACCTCTATTATGACTATGAATTCAATGGATCTAGAATTATGACATCACACTGGTGAAATATTCAAAACAAGAATAAGATACGAAATTGGTTCCTCTATCATTAATGAATATGTATTTTCAGTTACATTTTCTTTCAAAGATGTTGCTACTGGAATCCAGATTGCATACTGTAGTTAGCGTAGATCTTCCGTACTAATTTTTGATTGAAAGAAGTTATTTTCATAATTTTGGTGCAGTTGTAATTCTAGGCGAAAACTTTCAACTCTAGGTGCACATTAAGTTTGGGCGATATTCACCTTCAGACAATATCGATATGCAAATTGCAAGATGTCACATTAAAATAATAAAACTATTTAGTACCAGGTAATATTGCTCCAGCACAAAAAATGGGAAGTACAAATTTTAAAGTAAATTTACAAAATTGAATGGGAAATATGTACACAAATCTTTAAATAAACACCTATTATTCTGAAAGGAATCGTTTTTTACATTGTCGCTTTCTCAAAAAATAAATCACAGAAACATTGAAATTCCGTACCTTTAACATACCATTTTTTCACTATTTTCGTGGAACTGGTATATGGCTTTTTTGTTAAAGGATTAGTTCAGTAGTCAAGAATGTCCATCTTATATGAAAGAGGACTTCAAAAGAAACAAAATGGTGAAGAAAGCGTTGCAAAATCTTATTCCGTTAAGAAGATATTCAAGTTTAAAAGTTTGGTATCATTTCTGTAGAAACGACTGAAATTAGACTAGTTATGTCAGACTCGGATTCCTCAAAATCTTTACAATTTTCAAGAAGGTTTATATAATTTTTTCACTATTTAAATCATTTTTCCTTAAACTTTCTTCAGGTGGTATATCATAAATACCCTTCCTAGATTCAGTTATACTACTTTTTTGACATACAGTATGCCATGGTTTTTAAGCCACAAAATCACAGGACAAAATATGATAGAGGCTCAGAATCTGAGGCTATGACATCACAACTAGTCTGATTTCAATCGTTTCTACACAAATGATTCAAAATTTTAAACTTGAATATCTCCTTAACGGATAAGATTTTTGAATGCTTTCTTCACCATTTTGTTTCTTTTAAGTCCTCTTTCATAAAGTATAAGATAAACATGAAAGTGTGATGTGTGAACGGACAAATTAGTAGGAAATATCTGTCTTGAGGATGAAATCTTTTAGTTTTGAGGATAAAATCTACATTCAGGTGTCAATTAAGGGCTTTTCCACATAAATTTGGGGATGCGGTATTCCTTTTGAGGAATTTACATGCGATGTTTAAGGTTTTAAAATTGTAGTTGGTCAACCATCACAAATCATAAAAATTAACTTATATCATTGCGCAATGTCCATAGCAGCCTTTACATAAAGAGTACAGTACTGTATGTCCGGAATTAAGAATTTCCTGCCTGTGGAACATAATTTTAGGTAATATTTATTCAACTATCAATGACCTAACTAACTTTTAACATTATTTACTGCCTGCAACTTTCATGTATTACAAATTACAAATTTTTTGTGGCGGTTTAGGGAGGAAAGGTGCATTTTAGGTTGTCATGTTAACTTCATAATTAGTTCATGTATAGTACAATATCGGTGAAAAACATCATATCGATATGACCCTTGAACTCAATATCGATGTGTCAATATCCAATAATATAGAAATATCGATATATCACTCAAGCTTAGTGCTCATCTTTCAATAAATAACTTTTCTTCATTCAAAAGTTTAGAAAAGTGAAATTCTTGATAGCCAAAACACAGGAAAACTTCTTCAAATTGCGACTTCAGCCTTTTGTAAAATGTTTTTGTGTTATTTTCACTATTAAATAGATGATTGTTGGTGCACATTTTCTAGACATTGCCGCACATTTTGTAGATCTTCGCGCACATTTGCTAGACATAGGCGCACATTTTTTAGTCCAAAAATCATCTTTCGTGCAAACTATGCAATCTGGACTGGAATGATGTGCTTTTTTGTGACATTATGATTTTTGTCATTATGAACTGCTTTAATTATTTCCAAAATTTCAAATAAATTTTGAAGGGAGTGAAACAAGAATATAAAGCATCAGTGTTGGCACTAGGATTTTAAATTTGGGTTTAAGAGAGAAAGGGGGGATTCTTCCCTTATAATTTTTTTTTTGAGGTACTTTGGAAATCTCCATTTTTTTGCCTAAAGCCACCACAGAATTGCATCGTAACTTCTACAGCCATCGGGTAGTTAGCCATTGGAACTCCAATTAGCAACACTGTCTTTACAGCACTGTATCTAGTATCATCCAAAGGTATCCTAAGGTTACATAGAATACCATCACCTACTGTAGGTACTATATATTTACTTAATTTCTTTGCAGGAGGAGGGGGGGGGGGGGGGTGTTTTTTCCAACACCTGGCTACTCACTTTTCTCCTGAATGCCTTTGATAAGATCATCAAAGTCTTCCAAGGTTCCAATCTTTTCATCCACATCCATGAAGTCTATAATCTCTTGTCCCATATCAGTGCTCTCATTATGCTGCTTGAAGATTGACGAAAGATATAGTGTAGTAACACCAAGGTCAGATGCCAGATAATCCAATTTTGATTTGATTCCTTTAGGTGAATGTGGGAGAAAACAAGATAAAGAGACTTTTCAGGATATCATTATAAGATTCTTTACTGCTTTGGAAATGAAATTGCAATATTTACCAGAAAATATAGCCTAGCTGGATTGTTTGCAAAGCAGCCTAATCAAAAGGTTTGATTTGGGATCAGGCCACGCCAACATTCTCCCCTGATCAGTTTGGAAAACATTAATGATTAAAGGGGAAGACAAAAGATTGTATTGACATTTTGATCAAGTATTCTTCTCTAAAATATATAAAGAAATATATGAAATTTCATTTCGTTTCATACAGCATATGCAACAATGCATCCCCCACCCCCAAATGGGCCCCAAAACACACAGCACAGTGATAGTGAGACACCATGTCAATACAATGCTATGAAATATTATGCAACATCACTGAAACAATAAACTTTTACTTCCGATGGCTACCAACTTCTTTCCTTGTAAACACAAAAAACTAAGTCCTCCATATTAGGGACAATCCCAAATCAAATGATATCACTGAGAAAAAAACTTTTAAAAAGTTATTTTCTTAAAGTTTTGGCTCCATGGTCTTTACAGTAAATTCCTGCATAGAACTGACTTTTGAATGCTTAGCCTGGTTATGCGTACGTGTGTGTACACAAGTTAGAGAAAGAGCTACACAGGCGAGAAATTTTTACTGCCGTTTTTCACGGTCATATAAACAGTGCAAGAATTGGATTGCACTTTTTGAGCATTACAATTCCAACGCGTATAACGCGGTATGCATACATTCGCAACATGAGCGTAAGATATGCCAAATATTGTGCATGCTAATTGCGCCGCATAGTACATTTTATTTGTTCATGCACGTAGGCTACACATGCGCTGGCATAGCCTACATCATACATGTAATTTGTTCAGAGTGTTTCACGACTTGAAATAAAAAAATTAAAACTAAGAAAAAATTATTGTCTTGTTTTTCTTTCCTTCGAATTTTGACCATATAGCACCATTGTTTCTCTTTAACTTTTACAACTGCAGCTGGAAACAAACTCATCTAATTTTGTCTAACATTAGTTAGGCCTAACGTTAGGCTGGTTCATATTTTGTGCGAACTTTGTCGCTGGAACGTAGAAAAGAAATTGGAGAATTGTTTAGAGTGCAAAGCTGGACACGCAAAAAGAGAGGTAATTTGAAAGTTTCAGCCCGGAAAAGGTTTCGGAGCATCGTTACTCTGTGATACCAGCCTAGGCCTAGCCCTAGAATGAAATGTCCAATAGCTGTGTAGGCTAGGACTTGAATAACTCCGTTAAGCCGTAAATCAGAAACGACAGCAATCAGTGAACAACAGCCAACAAGAAAGAAAAAAAAACAGATCTGTTGGTACGCATGCCACTGAATTTTTAAATAATATGTTATCAATTAAATTTCGATCATTTTTGGGCAACCCCTTGTCCAATTAGAACCTTTGGGCTGCTGAGAAAAACAAGTTTGAACGTTGAGAAAAAGGTGTCAAACTACCAGATGTCACAATGATTAACGTGATTGGCCGTCATGGTACAAAAATGCCTAACATAACAATAAATCACCAATCATATTTCAATGACGTACGCGTCGAAAACAATATGCAATATGAATATTCATCATACATAAAATACGATCATTTGCCGCGACCACCTCGTGTGTTGCTAGAACAAGTTTTATGGCAATAAAAATAAAAGTGCCGTACCATTTCCGACATGAAATACCATTCAAAAATTACAATTACCCATAAAGTCCTAACTATTCTTATATAGAATTACTATTTATCTAACAAAATATACTGATTTTTCATCATTTAAATCAACAATTTTTGCAAATTTACAAGAGAAACTTTATTTTCCTGTGGCGGAATGCCAGTGTCACCCGTAGCCTAACACAGTAATATCCATTGTGGAAAGCTAGTATTACTGTCTGCTATACTGTTTGTACAGTGAAGTTAAACCAAATTAAATTTGGCCGATCTGATTTTTCTTTGTGCTTTCTCTTCACGAATTGTGACTTTTACAGTTCCAAAATACAACCATTTGATAGACAAATACTTACCTCTAACAAAAACTAACAATTTTGTTATTGAAATTTTGTTCCCATTTTTACTTTTTGATTCTTCTGGTTTTTGATGTAATTATATCCTAACACAGTAAAGTTTTATAGAAAACCTAAGCTTCCTAATAAAAATTCTTGTTAATTTTTTTTCTTCAGATACAACATGTCTCTTTCACCCTCATATTTGTAACAAACTATCAAAAATATTTTTTTTGATGTTTTCACATATTTGTTTATGCTTTTTCTTAAAACGCAAAGCTAATGACTGAAAACCAACATATTTTAAATTTATTTTTCATTTTACCTTTTAGTCAAATTATTTCTTTTTCTTTTTAATTGCACTGAAATTCTTCACTCTGATATTTTTCATTATTATTTCATTTTTGTTTTATTTTCCATGTCAAGGAAAGTCATCGGTGCCATGACCGTTTTTCCCCATCACCCCATGATCAAATGAATCATAACTGACGGATGCTCCTTTCACAGCTGAGAAATATAGTTACTGGCAGGAAAACCTTGTTCGAGACCAAGATATCGTACAGCTATCACATTTCAAAGAACACTTATTATGAAATGATTGATACTATACTATTCTATAGCCTTCCCAAAATTGATAAGAACAATACAATTTATCCAGTATGAATTAAAATGATTTTTCACTTCCGTCTGCAAATTCATGAGATAAAATATATTGCAGATATAAAGTGTACTGCAAATTCATGTTTACAGTAATGATTTATGTGACAGATGAATTATATTGCATGGGTGTTTATTTCATTTAAAAATAATTCTTTTAGTCAAAATAATTAAGAGAATCTCCAATTAGAAGCGTATCCAGGAAAATAAACCGGGTACCCGATGTTCAACTTTCAGCTTTAAATCATTTGGTTACAGAGATGAATTGTTAAAGATATTTGACATCGTGTATTGATAATTTTAAGGTTCCTAAAATCTGTTAAAATAAAGTTTTTAACTTTTTATATTTGCTTTTAACCATTTAATCGCAGTTAATCTGCACTGACTTCTCGGGGTCATCAGAAGCATCCACTGGATCAACACCTGCAATAATTAACAATCATTACAAAGTTTAAATTAGCCAACACTTATTTATAAGATTTCTACAGCCATGCAGTTTTCTATCACTAGACATCTTTATCTTAGTCCCTCAATAGTTTATGAACCAACATGACAACTTTGAAGCCCCCAATTTTTTACAGTAAAAATGCCCACTAATAGAAGTAATAGTTGATTATCCATACTCAACTAATAAAACTAATATGGCATTCTAAGGTATCTTAAACTACTGTATCAAAAGAAACTTCCTTTTTAATTGTCCAATAAATCTTTCCTTCACCATCTTAGAATTATATAATGCTCTAGACAGCATAACTGGAGTTACCCTATTTACAATTTGACCAGTGAGTGTCACATATATCTATAAGCCTAATAAGCCCATATCAATCTTGTTGAGCCTGCACCAAATAAATCACTATTTGCTTTCTTTCCTTCAACGCTGGCCATTTTCCCGAGAAGGGTCTACAGCGCTTACATAGGTCAAATCCTCGGAGCAAGCAGGTAAAAGAAATGTTTTAAACCGCCCAAATAGGTTGCTACTTTCGGCACCCCTCACGGGATAGGGACCATGTGTGTAACCCCTTCCCCTATTTCAACATATTGTACTATGTACATATAATGTAATAACATAAAAATATTAGATGGATTTGAAAATTAAATGTAATTATGGCCAATTTTCGCATAAAAAAATCAGGAAAATATCCCCATTGAGTTAATGCATCAAATTTCTCCACAAAAAAAAACTATCTCAAACCACCCAAATAGGTTGCTACGGGATAGGGACCAAGTGTGTATCCCCTCCCCTTATTTTAACATATTGTACTATGTACATATAATGTAATAAGATAAAAATATTGGATGGATTTGAAAATTAAATAAAATTATGGCCAATTTTACATCAAAAAATCAGGAAAATATCCACATTGAGTTAACGCATCAAATTTTTCCAAAAAACCTATCTTAAACAGCCCAAATAGGTTGCTACTTTTCCGTGCCCCTCACAGGCTAGGACCATGTGTGTAATTCTTTCCCCTATTTTAACATATTGTGCTATGTACTTATACTGTAATAACATAAAAATATTGGATGGATTTCAGAAATAAATAAATTTATGGCCAATTTCAGCATCAAAAAATCAGGAAAATATCCCCATTGAGTTAATGCATCAAATTTTTCCACAAAAAAAAAAAATCTCAAACCGCCCAAATAGGTTGCTACATTCGGCACCCCTCACGGGCTAGGGACCATGTGTGTAGCACCTTCCCCTATTTTAACATATTGTGCTATGTACTTATACTGTAATAACATAAAAATATTGGATGGATTTCAGAAATAAATAAATTTATGGCCAATTTTAGCATCAAAAAAAAATCGGTAAAATATCCCCATTGAGTGTGACCCAATGGAATTTTCCATCGTTAGTGGGTTAACCCGTTGGGTTACGGTTCAGTGACCCGCAAAACTCTAGGGAGTGAGGAGCATTCTGACAAAATATTTCATACCAATCTTGAATGAATAAGGAGAGAACACTTCAATTGTGGATACTTTATTATCAGCAGGAAATAAACACAAGACACAGAACGAATATCGCGAGGTTTTGGAGGTAGGCCTACTTACCGTTTTTCAGTCTGCGCGTAGGCCCTATATCACTTTGCGAGAAAACTGCAGCAGGCTGTAGCCTGGTCGTGCACAATGAGTGTGCGGCCTGCCTACTGTTGGAAAGGAAAAGGCCTGGAACGGGATAGGGCCCCTAGGCCTATTTAGTATTACTATTACAAATGACTAGCCTAAACATTTCGGTCAATGCTTAGCATAAACAACAAATGCTAAAAATTGTTAGCATTGATTCAACACTTAATTACTTATACTAGCCTAGCCTAGGCCGTTTGGCAAAAAAATTGAGTCTTTTTGACAATGACATTGACATTGGTCAAAATAAAATATCGACCAGGCAGAATAAATAACTCTCTGGTATTAACGTTAGCCCTAAGAAGAATAACGTAATCCTACCTGCTCCAAATAAATAACTCTCTGGCCCTAACGTTAGCCCTAATAACGTAATCCTACCTGCCAAGTCTCCGAATCCATCGTTATCGCTATCCCGGAACGAT